>CAMZMU010000096.1:119246444-119310525 GCA_947311845.1 Poa pratensis
GTTGACATGTTTGTAAAAATTCATTCCTGATGATCCTAATTTTTTGAAATCACATGTTTACATTGTAGGTGCAAAATGTCGAAAGAATTAGACTTGGTTAATTATGTATCAGAAGCAAACAAAAGAAGGAAGAAGAAAAGGATTGTGTTGATGAAACAATAATGTTGGTGAAATATTGGAGACTATTAATCGTTTGTTTGAGACTTCATTAAATGGTCGTTTATGATGGATTATGCATTGACTTTGATATAATGTTCGTGAAATATTGGAGAATATTGTGTATTCTTTAGCTGGCATTGGTAACATAATATGTGGCTGTTATGTACATTTTGGCATTAATATACACAATGATCAATGTCTCAAAAATGATTTTATACCATCCAAACAGCATTTGACATTCAATCTCAATATCTTGTCTGGGTCTGAATATCTAACACATCCAAACAGAGAATATTGACATTCAATCTCAATATCAATATCCTGGGTATTGGACATTAAACCCAATATAATATCTAGACTCTCAATGCGAACATCCGAACGGAGCATAAAAGAAGAAGAGTAATGGACGGAGGAGGCCGGAGCGAGCTCGAGGAAGGAGAGGCCGCGTCGCGCCGGACCGCCGCCTAGCCCGGCCACGCGCTGCACCGCCGCCTCGCCCGGCGGCGCTGCCGCCTCCCCTAGCCTCGCGCATCACCGCCACCTCTCTCGGTCGTGCGCCGCGCCGCCGCCTCCCCCGGCCTCGCGCAGCACCGCTGCCTCGCCCGGCAGTACGTCGCGCCGCGCCACTGCCTCGCCCAGCCTTGCGCCGCCGTCCTCCTGTTCTTCCTCCTCCCGTCGAAGCTGGCCCGCCGCACTGCCGCCTCTCCGGCCGCGCACCGTACCGCGCCGCACTGTCGTCTCGCCCGGCCGCGCGGTCCTTCCGGCCGGCTCCGATGCCGCCGGTCTCGCCGATGGCTTGAGGCTCCAGCATCGGCGCGACCAGAGCTTCATGTTGCAGGCCGGCACCTGTGTGCGGTTGGCTGCAGCGGCAGCGGCGAGCGGCTTGTCGGTGAACTCCTTGAGCTGCGGGCGCTCCATGTAGAGGGTGCCCTGGCCGTGCGCGTCCGTGAGCTTGACACGCTCCAGGGTGGGGTGCTCCTTGACGATCTCGTGGAGGAGGTAGTGCCTGGTAGAAGGACTCCGGTATGCTCCCGTTGTTGTACTCCCCCTGCTGCGAGGCGTCGTGGTCCGCCGCTGCTGGTGCAGCCGGCGCGCCGTGGTCCAGCTTGGTGCCGCCGAGGATGGCGCAGCTCTGAAGCGTGCTGCCGAAGACGGCCTTCCACTTGAGGATGACGCCGTCGTCGGTGCCGTCGTCCACTTTTTTTTTAGAAATTTAGATATTTTTTTAATTGGCCTGACAAGTGGGGCCAGGTTCAAGTCAGCAAATTGGCAAAATGTGTGCCATGTCAGCACCGACGGGTGGGTCCAACACGTCAGTTTTGATGTCAATTCGCGTTTAGACAATGATGTGTGTTTATTGTGAACGAACGTCACTAAAGTCGCGGTTTTGTGCGATCCCACATCATTGTCGAGGTTTTTTCGAAATTTCGCCTTCAATGTTGCGGTTTTATACTAACAACTCAGAGAGGAGAGGGTATGAGACCCAACCAGAAATTTCTCCAAATGTACTCTCCCGTGTATCAATCTTCTCTCAAATCCTAACACCCAAATCATCAAATCTGGCAACAATTTTGCCCCTTGCATCAAGGTACTCCATGACTTCTCGAGACAGTGCCCCCAGGTGACTTATGGTGGAGTATGCGACGACGATATCAGCCATTTGATCTGACAGTTCAAGAAAAAAAACATTTGATCTGACGAAGTGGATGGCCTATAGTAATGCCGGGGTATCACGAAAAAGCAATTGCGTCTGTTACTCTGTTCCATTGGTTTGTGTTCGTATCATCATCGAACAAAGTCTTAAGATTCGTATAGATTCGTTCCAGTCATAGCCGGGACGAACTTTTGAGTCCCCAGTTAACGGTCCGACCTGGGTACGAAATAGTACAAGGGCGTAACCAGATTTTCGGTCGTCGATGCGAACTCACGTACGTAGAGTGAAACACGTGTCTGTTCCGGAATTATAGGAAAACAAAATTCGAATACAACGCCGAAACCCACGGCCGGTGCCCAGGTCTCTTCATCTCGTCCTTCATCAAACCATCGGCGCAGTACCCAACTTCCCAAGCCGGGCCACCGCGACATCGAGTACCTCTGCGGCTCTGCCACCGGAGTTCGTCGGACCACCGGCCGCCTCCGCAGGACACCGTGCTTCCGAAGGCCGTCTACGCTGCCGACTCTGATCGAGTGCCGTCGCCGTTAGGTTCGTTTCTGAACTCCGTCCCGTTTCATCCTTGCAGCTACATACTGGTTCGGTAGTTTTGGTCTAGTTGCTTCCCGGCGATCCAGCTTATTAGTAGGTACGCTTTGCAACAGGCGCACAAGGGGATGATTACATTTACTTCGCTGAATACTTTGATTAGTTTTGACGAACAGAAGTTTGCTTCTAACTGCTACGATAACCGATTATGTGACATGTATTCAAATTATGAGGCAGCGCAAGGCTAAACATTGCTAATATTTTGTTCCCTGCGAGTGCGACTAATCAATCGGAAAGCTGCATTGGTAGATGGTTAAATCGGATGACATGCCGAACATCTGATTAGTTAATACTCCCCTTTTTGCGATGAATTAGTCAATAATCTTTATTTGCAATCTTTAAAAAAAAAATCTCTTTGTTTACTCTGGATACACGTATCGTGTTGTAGAAATAAGGTTTACTCTGACAGTCTTGAGTCGACAATGCATCGTTCTACGCCTTCGAAATATAGGCAATTGCATGAAGTACCCATGTTTCTATATGCTTGGCAATTGTGGCATCATCTGTGAATATTTATTTTTTGCTTAATTTGGTGTGTGAATTTGAATAATTGTTCTGACTCCTACTCACTTTAGGTTTTCTCCATTGTCAGTTTAGCCCCAACTGATTCTTCGGATCATGGAACCGACGCAACAACCGTTTCGACCTCTCGTTGAGGCCGTGCCAGGAACTAAGATGGGCATGCCAGCGCAGATGCAACATTTTCTGCATCCTGAGCACCATATACCTACCGCCGGTCATGTTCTGCCTGCAGCACAAGTTGTGTTGCCTCCTGGATATATACCCATGATGAGCGCCCCTATGCTGCCTATTTTTGATTCTGTATGTGATTTCTCTGCTTTACTTCGATGTATGTACACATCTGCAATGATTCTCGCTCCCAGAGGTATATACATAGAATGTTTTTCCTTGCTGATAAGTCATTAATGCTACATTCCAGAATGGCACTTTGTGGTTTCCAGTTCTAGATCAACCCTGGGGTACAACTCGGCATCAGTCAGTGTCAGCTGCATTGCCCTCGGTAAGTAACTGTGTGTCATGCATGTGGTTCACGTCCATCACTGGATTTGGGTCTACTATGGATATGGAAAGTTGAAGACGTATGGAGCATCATTTTTCATGATGTTACTGCATAAAATTGAATATCCTTTGCCCTTGCAATAACTCTGTTTGCAAATCTGCAGGTTAGCTCAACTCAACCTAGCTCTTCGGACTGGGGAGCGTACACTGCAACAGATGGCAGGAAGTAAGTCACGTTTGTCCTTCTATTCCAACCAGTAACTTCCTTTGCGATGTATGTCGTGATTCAATTAATTGTTGTGTGTTTTGGTCTATTTTGCTTATCGGCTTCACTTCGTACCATTCTTTATCTAGGTACTATTACAATAAGACGACAAAGTTTTCAAGTTACGAGAAGCCTGCTGAATTGATGACACCTTTGGAGGTTAGTTGTGAACTTGTGATGTTTACTTTTTTTCTTAATTAGTCGTCCTACTTTTGTCTTTGTTCTCATAGTCCTTAGTGCAATTTCATATATATTTTTTTCTCAGCTTTGCTTGTTAATTTATACATCAACATAGATTTCATGATTTTCATTTGATTCTTAGCTGGTACAACGCGCCTGTGTGTTGCTACATACTTTCGATGATGTTAGGCTTAAGTAATCAAACTTTGTTTTTGCTTGTGTACGGTGATTATTGACCTGAATCAGTAACACATGTGCAACTTTCTGCATTGCGTGCCTACTCTTTTCAGTTTTCACATGACTGGTATCTGAAGTTCAAAAATTGATTGACCCAATGGAACAATACTACATCATTATGCTTTCTTTCTTCAGAAGCGTTATCAATATAGCACCTGGTCGCTCAAAAAAAAAATCTATGCAGCACCATAACATTTTTTTCATGTGATACGTGCAATTGTTTTGTTCCACTTTGCCAACTTTTATTTTTTATTTATATTTTGTTCTATTTCAGTATCATAAATATCTTTATTTACTGTCGAGGATTCTTTAGTTTTATCGGTCCGGAGGGCAGTGCATATGGTAGCTAACAAACCGTGTGCTGCCACTTCACTTCAGTGTATGCCTTTTCTTCTTTGGTTTGTATTATATATTGGTTTTAAGACATTCATTACATACCTATGCTGATGTAACAGAGGGCTGAGGCAGCAACTGACTGGAAAGAATATATTACAGCCCAGGGTCTTCGGTAAGTTCATATTGAATATTTTGGCTACTAATAATGTCATCTTATTTTGTCAGAGTAATATATTTCCTTTCTTCGGGAGTCTCAGTGTTCTATTACTCCAGGTACTATCATAACAAAATGACAAATAAATCTGTATGGACTATTCCAGATGAGCTAAAGGTTGTTCTTCTGACGTTACATCCATAATTATTGTCGACTGAGATATTTGAATATTTAAAAAATTCATTTTGATTGGGTTGTCTGTTTAGAGGGCCCTGGAGCTAGAAGAAAAGGCGTCAAGTCAACAGCCTAATCGGGAGACACAAATCACTGCTGGTGCCCCTGTTGGATCCAGTTCTGCTTCTTGGGAGCCTTGTTCTTTACTTGCCAACCGGTCTTCTTATAATATGGTAGAAATAGTCGCTCCAAGGACACATGATGCAGTAGCGGTCATTTCTGAAAGGTTTGATAGAGTTTGGATTTGATTCATCTGTAGTAACAATAGTTGCTTCATATGCACACGTGGTGTATTTATTGGTGGTCATCGGTGAACGGTTTGATCAAAAGTTGTGGATTTGAGGAAAAAGCATTACTTATTATAATGTTCAAAACTGTCATTGAGTTGTTGTTCTGAGCAGTTTACTCTATTTGATGATGAGAACCTGTAAATAGACTGGCAATAGACTCAGTAAACAACAATCCTCCATACCTCTTTCTGTCACGTGTTTACACTGCCGATAGCCAAGACGTTTTGCACATCCTACAGTTTCTCAAACAGCATAAACTCTTTAGACCCCACTGTGTGTATGCGGTTCAATCAAAAAGCAGTTTTCTTGGAGTCGCCTCAAATTGTCTCTGGTGTGTATAATCGAGAATGGCAGCTAGATAGGCCCTAACTAGAATAAAACCAACTAGCAAACGTGCCCGTGCGTTGCTACGGGCGAACCACCAGGTGGTTGGTGTTGCGAGGATTTGGTAAATTGGTCATTACTTTGTCACTTGACGGGGGCATGCTGCTCCTATCCCCTCCCTTTAACGAATGTCATTGTCCTTCGAGTATCTAAAAAACTTCCACTCTCTTATTCTCTTCGACTCTCCAAATATCACTCTATATCCTATTTACTTACATTTAATTGATATCTTGATAAGTAACAACTCTCTCTTTCTCTCTCACACACACACACACTCTTTCTCTCAAACACAATACAACAAAACATCAATAGAACACAATGATCCACATTAGTAAAATAGTAATAATTCATAAAACCGAACTTTACGTCAATGAAGTACATATATATATGAATTGTACATTTCTTTTCGATTCATGTTGATATGGACAGCCACAATGTACAAATGATGCATTCGTCTTATTTAGACATTAAGCACATCTACTTTCGTTGAAAGTTAAAAGTTTCAAGCAAGGGAGTCTAAAAAACTTAAGGCATCACGCCTGTAGAAAACTATACATGTTACATAGACAAAACAGACTGGTGATCAGAATACTGAATCTACTTTAGTCTCATGATAGGCAAATGCAGAAATAAATATGACAAAGTGAAAACTACTGTCGATAGCCTAGTAAACTTTGAAATTGTCTGTAATTCTAGAGCAAGCTATTGTTTGATATTCTAAATAGCGGTAACATGTCAAGACCATAAATGCTTCAAGAAGACCTTCTCAAACACAGCTTCACTAAAGCTCACAACTATATGATATTTCTGATATCCATGAAAGAAAAGCATCCTTATCTTTTGTCCAACCACTGCGTTGTACAACAAAAATTGCATTCCCAGAGCAGCTCACTTTCAGAAATAAACTATTTGATAACGAACTAACATGAAAACTTGGTGATGAATCACAACATCGGCCTAGAGCATACCACTGAACAGATGCATGGTACCCCCTACAAGCTTCTGGAAAGATCAGGAATTAAGTTACAGTTTGACATAATTCAAGAAATAATCAGGAGGGAGTTTTATGCCTGCCACTTCAGTTGCACAAAAACTCACGCAAAATATCAAATTCCTTCATGAATTACTGATATTAAAAATGTTTTCCTTTAAATAAGATAAACTCTGGCAGTGGTAGAAAGTCTACGCCTGGTCTCCTCACAAACACAAACAACATAAGATTAAACAAAGTAGGACAAATTTGTCCACCCGTTGACCACCATGAAAGGTATATCCAGAATTCCAGATCATCTGGACACTAATGCTGAACCTATATGAATAATTGGAACTGTAGCATAAAATAATAAGTTTCCAATATGCCATGTTTGATACAGTAATGAAGACAGTTTTTTTACTATCAGAAGTTAGTATTTGTTGCCAGTCCAAAATGAGATTTGCTCTTCAAAAACATTGTGTAGTTGCCCAAAGACAGGACGTATATGCATATATACAATCAGTTATAAGCAAAACATATGAATTGGATGTTTGGTCACTGCCTCCAGATAACTAATGGAGTTCTCCATTACTGCTCATGTCCTGGTCGCTGCTCCTGCCTCAGTTACTTGTATCGTACAGCCAAAAAATTAGATAGATGGAGATGGGAGGGCAGAGAGCAGATGGAAAAAGGAAAGGGGAGAGGCACCGCGGTTCAGCCACCGCCGGTCCGCGACCTCGGGCAACGATGGACCCCTCAGTCATCAGGGCCGTCGTCCTCAGTCCTCCCCATACGCATGTAGACGCCGGACCAGCGCAGCTCAGGGGAGCGTGTTCCCTTAGCAGCTGACGCCATGCTGATGCTGTTGACCAGCGAGAGACCGGTGCTTGGCATCGGCGAGCTAGACGGCGGACGGGGCAGCCGACGACCACGTGCTGGAATCCGCTACCTGGGTGTGGCGTCTATCTGGGGCCGATGGGACCTCGCCGGGTGCGGGTCCAGCGCCCAGGTCAGCCACTCCTCCCTGCAGAACTCCCCGGCCCCGATCCGGCACGAGTTGAAGAACCCGAACCTCCCGTCTTGCACGAGTCAAGGTCGCCCTGATGACGAAGAGCATGGAGTCTACGGGGTCCAGCTCCCGCACCAGCCGCGTGCCCCGCATGTATATCGCTGGCCGCAGTTACTCGCAGATGGGCCGCTAGGATCTGCACCTCCATCTCGTCGAACACGGTGGTCGGAGAGGCGAGTGGGGGCACTGGCCACGGGGTGAAGGAACCCGACCACGGTCACCATCCGGCGGAGGGGGAACGGGAGGCGGGTGGGGCATCGGCCGGTGGCGCGTGGTGGTGGATTGGGGATCGAGCGAACGATGGATTGGGGATTTTCTTCAGAGCCTAGCTCGGGAACATACGAAGGCGAACCGGTATGATGGTAATTGGCCGTAATATGTGATTCCGTGGAGGGTAAAATCGGAAAATAAAAAACGGACCATCATCTCAAGCCATATTATATAGTAGAGATTTCTTCTTCTCCATGTTTCTATTTACTAACCAATTTGGTCCTTGGAACCGCTTTTACTCTCTGATATAACAAAGTGCGATGATTTGTAGTGTATAAAACCGGCTCAAAAAAGTATCTCAATCGCTTTAAACCAACATAGTGGATGCCTTAGCGAAAGGTGTTTTGTAGCACGAGCTACATGTAGGCCCTTTTTTTGAAAAAATTCAAAAAGACAATTTGAAGTTTCAAACAATTTTGAAAAAATTCCTAGATGTAGATAATGATTATTTCCACCAGTGTGCAAAATATCGATACGAAATATTCTGTAGTTTGTGCTGTGTAAAAAACACAAATTTCAAGATCTGAGATGGTGAACAGTGCGGATTTCAAATTTTCAGATCTATCAGAAATTTGTTATTTTCGTGTAGACCGGAATACAATATTTCCAGTTGAAAATTTGCAAAAACTTAGGTTAAGTGATTTTCAACCTCTATGATTTTTCTCGGATTTTTTAGAACTTTTAAAATATTAATTACAAAAAAATAAAAAAATAGTCCTAGTATAGCCCAGGCTACATGTAGCCTGATTTGTGAATTTTTTGAAAACGCAATTTTAAAGTTTCAAACAATTCTGAAAAATATCTAGACAATGATAATGATGTGTTCTTCCAAAATGCAAAATCTCAATCCTAAAAACTTTGTATTTTGACCCACACAAATCTGACAAATTTTGGATATTCAGATTTGGGTACTGTTCACTACTTAAAATATCCACTTTTGTCATTTTTACACAGCCTAGAATACAATGTATTTTGAGTTAAAATTTTGCACATCGATATAATACACCATTGTCTATATCTAGAATTGTTTTCAGATTTTTTTGAAACTTTTAAATATCGCTTTTCAAAATTTTCAAAAAAGGGCTACATGTAGCCCGGGCTACAAAACTCCACACCCGTCTCTAATCTACACCTACCTTACTTCCATCTTTCCCTCTTTCGCGATTTGACGTGTGGGTGGGGTGGTTTTCCCCTTTCTTCCCAAGCATCTTGTACGTGTTGGGTGTTGTGATACCCTCCCCACGTGGGTTAGGGCAACTCCAATGTCCCCCTCCTATTTGGTTTTCTCGCGCCCGTTTCTATCTGGACAGATATAATTCAGGGCACCCCAAACAGACAGCCGGTCCATTGCCTGTTCGCTTCGACCCATTTCTTGACCTAATTTGGGCCGGATTTGTGGTGGGATCAGCGTCCGTGTTTACCGGCGTCCGACTCTTGTATGTCTCTGCCCAGCAAGTTGGCGACCCCGGCCACTCCACCGCCTCTCTCCCCAACCTGGTTCCCACCTCTCTCTTCTCTCTGTCGCTTCGTTGCTACTAGCCTCCACCGTTGCTCGCCCATTCCACCGTCCTGCTACTGCAGCTTGGGCCTCGAGCCAGTGTTGTTTCCACCTCTTGCCGACGCTAGAGGATGTCGGCCCTAGAGCCAACACCGTTGTTGTCCAGTGTCGTTATCGTCCTCGCCATGGTCACGTAAATCCATCGTAATAGAGAAGATGTCTATCTCCAACACTCAAATGACTACTTCAAACTTGTTTGGCCACTATACCCTATGTATCTTTTCTTGCGACGCTTCGGGTCTCCTCCATGGAAGCTCCTCCTCGTGGTCTTGACTTAAAACATGAAACTGAAGGCATCGACCTGTAGAGCTCAAGGGAAGATGGGGGTGCCATGCATGGGCGATGAGTTTGACTCACTAGATCCGGCTCCGACTTTTCAATGTTGCACACGTTATTTTAAGATGCTGCAAATTTCCATGTATTTTGCTGTAAACATACGAGCGAGATGCTGCAACGATTCTTTATGATTGATGCAATTGTTGTTTTAATGGTTCAAACGTTTTCGTCAGCAGTTGTAAACGGTGTCAACCCATGTGGCATAAAGCGGGTTGACTATTTTCGGAATTTGCTAGAACGGATGGTCATTTGTTACTAACATGGGATTTTGTTGCACGGTTATATTTTTTTTGGCTGCATATGTGCTTACAGAATGGTACGGTGTTTTTCGTAAAGTTTTCACTCAGCTAGGATGAAATGCTGCAATGATGCTGCAACAATATTTGTTTTCTGCTGCGCGGGTGGTGTCATGTTGTAAGGATCGGATGACCCAGATTTGGACTTCTGTAAAGATCCGATGTCTGGGATGGGGGCGATGGAAGAAACGTGTGTCCTCTGTTTCACTCCTCGATCTTCTCTCCTGAAAAAATGGCGAGAGCCACAAATAGAGGAAGAAAGAGAAGGAGACGGGAAAGGCGCCATGAGTCCCGTCCATGCAGCGAGATCAGTTGGTCGGTTATAAGAACGGATCGAGGAAACACAAATTACAGAATCATCCATGGCATGCTGATCCTGATCGAACCCATCCATCGTCAGTTTACCACCAGTTCTACTCCACGCCCGATCCTATAGTCCCTGACGGCGATCAGGAATTAATTTAATCCACTTCCGGCGGCGGCGGCGAGAGAGCGCGTGATCGATCCGGCAGAGCGTTGGTCGCCATGGCTCGTTCGAGCGCGGACGACATGGATCTGAAGCGCGCGTGCGAGGCGGGCATCCTGAGCAAGGAGAAGGGTCCAGAGAAGGTGGTGCTGTCGATGCGCGTCGCCAAGGGCCGCGGCGGCACCCGGGGAATAGCCGGCAAGCTCACCTCCCGCCACAACATGGCCAAGCCCCGCGTCCTCGCCGTCAGCAGTCAGCATTCGTTCTAATCGATCCATCAATCTCTCTTCCATCGATCGTGCATTCAACCTCATGAATCTTCTTTGTTTCCCCCTTGTGTGTGGTGGCAGCCAAGGCGAAAGGGCAGAGGACCAAGGCCTTCCTGCGAGTTCTCAAGTACTCCAATGGTGGAATCCTCGAGGTGACTTCTCGATCAACCTATGTAATCAGTGCAATTTCATTGAGCAAATAAGAATGACTGATCGTTTTCCTGCATCGATCGACAGCCAGCAAAAGTGTACAAGATAAAGCATCTCCACAAGGTTGAGGTCGCCTCCAGTGATCCCAGCGGCTGCACCTTTATCTTGGTATATACACATATCGTTCCTCACGATGAAAGCACTACTCGTACCTATGTACCTCCGGTCACGGCAAAATTAAGTCTTTGTGTATCTTGTGTTCGTGTACAGGGGTTTGATAACCTGAGGAGCCAGAGCGTCTCGCCTCCTCAGTGGACGATGCGCAACAAAGACGACAGGTGACGCGTCAATTCGTTCATTCGTTTGTTTAAATTTTGCGCGGCCGTCGGTTTCCGTTCATTTCTGGATTCTACACCTTGCAGGAACCGTCTGCTGATGTGTATTCTCAACCTGTGCAAAGAGCTGCTGGGTGGCATCCCCAAAGTTGTTGGCATGGACATCGTCGAGATGGCCATCTGGGCCAAGGTAGGCAAGCGATTCAATTATTTCCTTACCGTTTCTGTAGGAGATTCGAAATGCTATTAATTCCCACCAGTAATGTGCAGTAGACTTGTAGCAAATGTCCACTCATTCTTGCAAACGATCCTTTTTCCGACAGCTTAGCATACATATCTTCGTTTCGCTACTCGCTAGTGATGCGCTGAGGCTGATAGCCATATAACAGTAGACTATGGAATTCCTTGAACTTTATAATATTGCCAATGACTTATGAGAATAACCGTGGGCACTAGAACCAGTAATAATCAATCCAGAGAGGAGGTCTCGAGTTTTTGGTTCAGTTAAGTGGAGTGCATTTAAACAATAGTTCATTCAAATTCCATGAGAGGCTCGAGAGTAGTGTATTTAATCGCATAGGCTGTTCGCCGAAATGCCCACCAGAGCAGAGCAATGCAGTGACCGAGTGAGTCACATCTTGCATGAAGATCACCGTCTTTGAGAATATGCAAAACTCTTATGGCACAATGAGGATATTTATGGCATTTTCAGCATATTAAAATTACAATAAACATATGAATGACATTTTTTGCACCACAATTTTGACCACTTCCATTTGTAAAAAATTACTAAGTTTCACATAAAACAATACTAAGCTTTATCATGGGTAAATAAGTGTCGGAATAGTCTAGCCGGTATGTTTGAACACTGAAGTTGTTACCTTACGAGACAAAATCCATAGTCCTCATGATGAAGGCACATAGGTTAATTATTCCTGTATATTTACCTCTACTTGGACTGTTTCATTGTTCAACACTAATCGAAGATGCAGCATATTAAACTCGGAAGTCCTATATAATTGTGTATAAATTGATGGAAGCACAATGCTAAACTACAATGCAGGAGAACACTACGACAAAGTTTACTCAGGCCAGCACGAAAGATGGCCCCTTTGAATCAGTATTCGCAGAGGCTGAGTCGCAAGTTACCGTCGAAAAGGACCTGGTCTCACAAGCAGAAGAAGAGGACATTGATGCTCTCCTCGGCACGTAAGTTACTGAACCTCCACGAAACAGGCTTTCGTCCCGCTTTATAAATAAAGCCAATCGGCCGAACGATACAAAGTGGTGGGAAAATCCCCAGACAAGCAAGTCAAAAGAAATAAACGACAAAAGAGAAGGGGCAAGCCACCAACTCAACGCCACAATGAAAACAGGAGACGCCACACCTAGCACGAAGCGACCTAGACTACCGAACTAGGAGGCCAAACTCCACGCCGAAGTCGAAGAAGCGCCACGCCAGGAAGAAGACACCAACGTGTTGTGCTCGGATGGGCCTGGGTCCTTCGATGACGCCCCCAAGAGGGTCACGACATAGTGCGCCGCCGCCACCGAGCTCGCACCGACGAGCACGGGTTTTCACCCGGGAACCAGTCACAGGGAGAATGTCCACAACGACGCCCCCAAGAGGATAGTGACATCCGCAGATATCACCGTCGTCGGCGCCTAAGCGCGGAGCTTTCACTCGAATCCTCACCCGTGCCATCAGCCAGTGGCCGACCCAACCCAGAGGAAGGGACACCAAACCAACACGAGGACTCCAGATCTTGACCAGGGAGCCGCCGCCGAAACACCGACACCAGGATTGTCCGCTACCACAACCCTTCACCACCCACATGACCAAAGGGAGGGCCACCACCGCTGCGATGTTGCCTGCCGAGGCCACCCATGCAGTCTCTCCTTCCAGAGCCGCCGCCCCGGCATCCCCGAACTCGAACCCGTTGAGCGGTAGACCACACGAGGCCATTAACGGGCACGGTAGGTCGGCGACCGGATGCAGGTGGTTAGCGGGGTGTGGTTGATAGGTGGAGACGGCGCCTCCGTACCACCCACGGTCGCACCCCGAGAACGACGACACTCACACAAACCCGGACCTGGCCGACGCGACCACTGGGAGGTACCCCTCCACCACCGGAGGTGGTTGCCGACCAGATGCGAAACTAGCAGCCCCAGGCCCAGATCAGACCCGCCTGGCCCAGATCGGGCCCAAGGGCTCCACGCCCGCACTGCAGCGCATGGTGGCCGCCGCCGCCGACCTGGCCGGAGCTCATGGCGCAGTCCCTAGGAGGTACCCCTCCACCACCGGAGGTGGTCACCGACCAGATGCAGATCTCGGAGCCCCAGGCCTAGATCGTGCCCGCCTGGCCCAGATCGGGCCCAGGGGCTCCCCGCCCGCACTGCAGCGTATGGCTGCCGTCGCCGCTGCCCACCTACACGCCGGAGCCTCCCAGTACTGCTCGTCGCCGGCCACCAGGACTACCACCGCCAGGCCGCGCCCGCTGGAAACCGCCGGCGACCACAAGGCCGGAGGACCCCGCAGCCGCCACGGACTCCACCTACAGAACCACGCAGCCGCCACGCCGTCGCGCGTCGCCGACCAACACCGCCGCCGTGCCCCGCGCCCAGCACCGCGCCCCCAGCGGCCGCCGCGTCCCGCGCCGCCTTGCTCCGCTCGAGGGGGAAGAGAAGCCCCGCCGCCGGGCTTTGCCCGGCGACGCCCTCCGGCGGCAGCGAGGAGAGGAAGGGGAAGGGGAGAGACGAGAGGTGGCGGCGCTCGGGAGGCTCCCCGTCGCTCGCGGGAGCGACGCGGAGCGGCTAGGTTTTCTTTTTTCTGTACAACACTTGGAGTTGACTTGAATCCGGAAAAGCCGTAAGTTACTGAACCTATAGTAAGATACATGGAACCTATGGAGCACGCACATTTTTCTATTTTTGCATAAAAAATAGGATCATGATGTTGCAAATTTTATTACTGCAGCTATGTCATGGCAATTGGTGAGGCAGAGGCATTTTCAGAAAGGATGAAACGTGAACTTGTAGGGCTTGAATCTGCAAATGTTTATGCCCTCATGGAGACAGAATCTGTTGTCGAAGAGGTATGTGAGAATTTTCGCTATTCTGGATGCCAATCAGAGCATTATTGTTACTTTATGTAGCGGTCAATGTCAATTCAGTATCTGACTTTTGGCCACTTTGATCTCGTATAATTATAAACTCACATTTTCTATATTCCCAATTAGTATGAGGTTCCAACAAAATATTGGTTATTTAGATTTCTATTTTCTGCTTACCATTCCATGGAAAAATAAACTAATTATCCTTATACACACCTCCTAAATATAGTCATGCTATTTTTTAGAAATGAGCTAAGATAGCCATTCGTTAATTAAGAAGAGAGAATTGCGCAGTCAATTAGAGGAAAAAAGGGCGAAAACTGATATTTGTTCGCGAAAATGAAAAAAAACATTGTGTTTCGATGCATTTTTAGAACATAAAGTTTATGTACAAGTCCGAGAAGGATACAACTCAACCCAAACAAGAAAAAGTAGGGGAGCAGCTGGCAAAGGCCACGGCCCCGGCATTTTCCTATGAACTGGCCTCAGACTTAATCATGTCAAATAAGAAGGCCACGGAGGGCCAAGCGTTGTCGAAGACGGCTGTACATGTTTCCAACCACCAGCCCATGAGCGTAATCAATGACGAAGTTCCCTCGTGCAGGGGGTGTGGATTGCAGCGCAAGCGACCACAAATCCGCGAAGTCGTCCTCGGCAAATGGAAGCCTACAGGTGGATCGGATCCAAGACAACACCTCGAACTAGATCATCCTCGAGGAGAAACTGCTATGGACGCACGACATTGCCTCCTTACACTAGTCGCACGGTGGGAAACTTGTCGGGTGTCGAAGCCCATGCCGCGTGAGCCGCCCACCATCCAACATATGTCCTGGCAGGCAAGACAAATGCAGAACATCACCCTGGGGACGCCCTCGACTTCTGGTTAAGCTTCTAGGATCTTGATAAATTTCTCCCTAGAAAAGGGTGTTGTAGTACAATCGAGAGGAGTACTGGGAGTCGGACATCCACCGCCATATCAATGTATATGGCTCCACCGTAATATGCACATCATGAAGCTGGATCGACATCTAGACATACTGCCAAAGGTCTAGCGGGCTCAACGCCCTTGTGATGTCGTTGTCCAGCGACGCTCGATCAACACCTCTCGTACCATACGACCCTTCCTTGGTCACATCAAGATAAGTGCAAAGAGATCTAGTGCTATCTCTTGTAAGACCTTCCCGCCTAGCCACCAATCCTCCCACGAGAGGGCAGAGGTTCCATCACCAAGCACCATCTTGGTGGATGCGTTGAACATGTGTCGTTCATCCCACATTGAGCCCGTGCGAAAGTCGCAAGGGGTCTGTTCGCATCCACCAAAGCAAAAGAACCTGAAGGTTGGCATAGGCCGTCGTTTGAGACCGCTCTGCCCACCCAAAGGAACCCCCAAAGGATCTTCTCCACCTGCTTGAGAGCCTTCTTACTGAGGCCTAACACCATGATTCGATGATGTGGGATTGCCGCGAGCACTAATTTGACAAATTATTGGCGGCCCACCTTCGCCATCATGGAAGCCTTCCAAGTGGGTAGCTGGTCCGCCAGCCAGTCGACCAAGGGTTGGAACGCTTAACTCGGTAACTATTAGATCGTGAGGTGGTCCCGAGATATTTGACGGGTAGGGTGCTAACTAGCACTCTATCACCACGCCGCTTCAAGGGCCTCCAGGCAATGGGGGAAACCGATCACTTCACGAAGTTGGTATGAAGCCCTCAGGCTTGCGAGAAAATCTCAACGATGTTGTATATAGCACGCGGCTCTGTCTCATTTGGGTAGCAAAAGATGACCACATCGTATGCATAGAGCAAAACCGAGCTCATCAACTTCTGGCGAGCTCTCGCGACCACACCCGCGCCCATGCAGGACCGCCGCCGCCACCACCTGATCTCCCACCTCCGACCACCTCCGGCTTAGCCAAGTACAGATCCGGGACCCCCTCGCCGTCCTCTCTCCATCCAGCTCGAAAAGCAACTCCGACCTCGCCGTCTCCCTCCTCGAGAAGCTCGAGTCGGGTACACATCCCCTCTGCTCCCGCTCCCGTACGGCCGCGCCGGGCCGCACCGGGGTGCCCCCAGCAAGCTCGCCGAGCCTCCATCCGCCTCCCCCCTCCTCTCGCCGCCGCCGGAGGTGTCCCCGGGCAAGCCCGGTCGACGCGGCGGCGGGAACCCCTTGGTCGCCTTTCCGGGGACCAGCAGCGGCGTCTGCTCCGGCTGCTCAGGAGGTGGTGCTGTAGGCCGTCGGTGGCCTCACCCAGCGTGGCGGCGCCTGACCGCAGCATGAGGCTCGATCTAGGCCGGGCGGACCGCGGCCGTGGCGCTCGGTCGGCTTGCGCGCGGCGGCGGGCCTGCTCGCGAGCGTCCTTTTCTCCCTTGGCTTCCCGGCGTTGGCAGGCGGCCGGCGTGCGGGGTGGTGGTGGTTTGGTGTGGCCAGCCGACCTCGGGTCCGTACGGTGCAGCCGCCGGCGAGATGGCCGACCTTGGTCGGTCGACGATGGTGACGCCCGTGGGCGTCATCACCTTGCTGAAGGCGTCGTCGAGGGTGGCCTCGTGCTCCGTCCCGATTGCTCCAGGGGAAACCCTCGACCCGGTTCCGCCGGATCTGGCGATGGCGACACTCTGTGTCGTGCGCCCTCTTGAGGGCATCGCTTTGGAGCAGGATTCGGCTGGAGGGACTTGTGGCTTTGGCGGTGGTTGGGCTCCCCTTCTTGCTCTCCTATCGGTGTCGTCTCTCCGTGGCCACGATGCTCGAGCTTCTACGGAGGGGCTGGAGTCCCTCCTCTGACGTCGGTTGACGGCTCGGGCCAGTGCCGGTGAAGCTTCCTCGGTGTCGACTCGGCAGTGCGACGCCCTGCGATTACGCTGTTGGCTGTTGTGTTAAGCCTCGGCGACACATGGCCCTTCGTCCTAAGGTGGGGACTCGGTGATGTGCTGCCCTTCAGCTGCTCCAACACCATCGTGGCTGATCTCGTCAGATTGAAGCCTTTCGTCTATGCCGGTGAAGTCTCTTCTGCACTGGCGTCCAACGGTAACCGGAAGATGATGAGGGTTGAAGGCTCTCCCTGCGGGGTTGTTGCTTAGTGTCCTGGTGTAGGCTTGTTTTTATTTTTTATTTCCCCCCTTCGTTCTTCTCTGTAATTCTGGTTCACTTGAACTCTTAAAACTGAAAAATGAATACTATTCAGGTGGAGGGTTTCTCCCTCCCCGGTGACCATTCAAAAAAAACTTCTGGCGTGTCGAAGGATCCCAAATCAGCATCATGAACAACATCGGCGACAAGGGGTCTCCTTGTCTCAAGCCCCTACCGTACCAAATTAGGGGGCTGGCTAGCTCGCCATTGAGCAACAACCTCGTACTTATTGTCGACAAGAATATGGTGATTCATTCGGAGATCCTTTTAACGAATCCCATCTTTTGGAGGACCTCGAAGAGGAGACCCCAGGAGAACAAATCGAAGGCCCGTGCAATGTCCAACTTGAGCATCACAATGCCTCCATGAGCCTGTGTAGAAGTCAGGTCGTCTTCTGAACCAACATAAATTTGTTATGGATGCAGCTCTTCCGAATGAAAGTGCATTAGTTCCTATCCACCAGTGACTCAAGCATGGGCGCCAACCTCGAAGCCAGGAACTGATAGGATGGTAATCACCCAAAGAAGACGCATAAGGGTGCTTGGATAGCATGCAGGATCAACGGACACACAACTGGTCATCCTGGGACATGATAGCCAACAACCGGCATCATCAAACCTCGTACTACCAACATAAACTCCAAACGCACACACACACACATCGTAGAGAAAACAAAATCCATCCAGGGTGACAGAAAGCATCATCGTCATCACCCATCATCTTGATACAAGACTCTGACTTTACCGCAGATGACTACCAATGTAGCAATCAACACAAGAGCTACAGGAAGTCAATGTCGGCTTATGCTAAAAATTTGGCCACACGCCAGCACTAAGCAACTTTGTTTCTTCTGGTTAGCTTTGAAGAAAGAAAAGAAAAGAAAAGTTCGCTCCGATCAGGAGTTCAGGATCACTTCTTCGAGACCACCTATCAGAGGTCACCGCCAGAACGACGCTGCGTAGCTCCAACTTTGTAGCGACAAACTGAGCACAGATACACAGTGGAGCGTAAAGACAACTACCAAAACCTTGTCGCGACCCAAACCCCACACATCACCGTCAGCATTGCTATGAAAGACGCAGATGGATCCACCGCAACCACCAATTCGCCCGCTGATATAGGCTCCAAAGATGATGCCTCCAAGGAGGTCAGAGACCCTGAGCACCAAGATTGTCCGACATTGAAGACCTAGACTTGAAGTTTTCCTCCCTAGCCCGGACCACAGGGAGGAGCCCACGTTGGCAAGGCCTGCAAGGACGGGAACGACAGTCGGCAACCGCGGACGTTGTCGTTGGCACTTGCAAACCAATGCCGGAAATCAAATTTCACCTGGAGATTTGCACTGCCCACATCAGACCGTCAAACCACCCATGGCCACTGCACCGCCCACGCAACCATGCCGAATGTAAAAAAGCACTCAAAGAAACCTACCCAGGTCAGCAAGCCCCAGCGTATTGTGTATCTGCCGCACTATGCAGCCTGAATGGATTCAAAAAAAATTGCAGCAGGTAATTTGACATGTCAATGATGCGTATAGTAGTTCTAATTAGCATTACATCTATTGCTGGAGAACCATGCCCAAACACTAACATACTCTCCCTCCATTTTTATTTACTTTGCGTTTCAGGTTTAGTCAAAGTCAAACTTTTCCAAGTTTGATAAAATATTTTTTTAAATATCAACATATACAATATAAGTTTGACTTTGACTAAACACAGAACGTGAAGTAAATAAAAACGGAGGGAGTATCAAATTCTCGTAGTACTATTTTTCACTCTCTGATTAAACCTCTTTCTTGATCATGAAATAGTAGGGGCCTCCCTCAGTTTTTGGATTATTGTTAGTGGCCACATTTGGATGTCCCGGTTCTAAACTTATTTTTGTTTTACATAATATTTATGGTCAGAGAAATCTAATGCCTTACATCGTCAAGTTTTGAGTTCACAGGTATTGCAGGGCTTAGAAGTAGCTAGTATATGTGTTGAAGATATGGATGAGTGGCTTGGCATTTTCAATATCAAACTCAGACATATGAGGGAGGATATACAATCTGTAATGTTCCTTGCTTCTACTAGCCTATATTTGTGAACTATATTCTCTTGTTTCTCCAAATATGTCCTTGATGTGGCCCTTAACAATTTGCTTGATACCTGTAAATGACAAGTTTCCGGACTTTCATAAGCTAAAAAGATTTTAATCATATTTATTGTAGTGTTGATGTCACAGGTTCACAAATTCGTTTATATTATCATTCAGACCTACAATATCTGGAAATATAGTAGTTAATAAATTTGACGGGTTTTTTCTTAAGAGAACTATAATTGGGTTTTATCTTACACATACAAATTTTCTAGTTAGAATTTTGAAATCATATTTAGCAGCAAAAATACTGAAGACAATCAGACAGAATTACAATATCCAATTACTGTTTTAGAGTCAGTTTTTCTTTAGGTGTGTGAGTTGAAGTGAATGGCTAGAATATTTCTTTCATCACCTTGAGTATAAGCTTAACTAATGCCTTCCTTTGATTTTGCAGATAGAATGGCGAAATAACAGTTGGAGCTGCAATCTGTAAGTAATGTGGCATTAAGCGATGAGCTAGACAAATTGCTTGTACTCCTGCAAATACCACCCGAGGTTGGCACTGAATAAGCTTACTACTCTTCTGCACTATATCCATCTATGATATGGTAGTTACAAAATTCATGTGATTAATGATGGTGTAGTATGAGGATGCATTGACTGGAGGCTCATTGGAGGAGGGAAATATGGTCAGGAATATAGAAGCATGTGAATGGTTGACTAGTGCTATAAAGAACCTAGAAGCGTCCAATCTTGATCCATGCTATGCAAGATTGCGTGCTGTATGTTCTCTCTTTTCTTGTATTATCATTTTTCTGTCCTGGTGATTACCTTGCTCAGTTTTTTCCTTTAAGAATTATTATAACATAATTATTTTGATTAAACCAAAGTTTTTTAAGAACTCCATCCGCAGGTAAGCTGCCCACTGATTTGGAGCACATATAGAAACATGAAGCTTAATATGTACGCTCTAAATGCATCTAACTGAGACTAGGAGAAACTTACGGCAACCACGCAGATTTATCCAAAATGGATGGTTGCTGAAATGATATTCACCTCGAAGAAAATTACGCGAATATTTTCGAATCGCTTCAAAGCTTTATTCTATATTTTTTTAAGTTGGTATTCAGTTCTTCACAAGCCAAACACTCATTTTTTTTCTTCTATTTAACTTTGCTACGAATTTCCAGTAGTGATATCCTATCAACATGAAAAGTATCTGAGTATATGAGGGTTCGTAACTGCAAAGCTGCAACAACTTTAGTTTTAAAGGTTTACCAAAATAATATTTTCTGAGCCAGCGCATTTTTCTGTTGAAATCCATACAGGTTAGAGAAAAACGTGCAGAATTTGTACTTCTAAAGTGCACATTTGTTCGGAGAGCAGCAGAATTTTTAAGAAATTACTTTCCAAGTTTGATTGAGTCTATGCTAAATGATAAAGGCAACTTCTCTCAGGTAAAACCGACTCCTATAATTGCAACAACTTTAATTTTTTTGGACCAAAACTGGACTTGTGTGAACATAATTGTAGAAACTTGCAGAAAGGGCAACTGCAGAGGCCTGACCATTCTGATATGAGGTACAAATGCAGGAAATATGCACGGCTTCTACAATTCATCAAGGTTACTTGCATGTTGTCTTGGTGTGAGATTAGTATACTTCTGCAAATAGAGAATGATTAGCTTAGTTGATGCTCACTTCATTCTACATTTTTGTAGAGTCTGGACAAAAGTTGTTTGGCCCCTTTGCGAAAAGCTTACTGCCATTCTATGAACTTGCTAATTCGACGGGAGGTAAGGTAGTTTATGTGCTTTCTCAAGTGAAAGCTTAACTGTTTACATTTCAAGATACCTGATGCATCGATTTGGTAGAGCTGCTATGACCTTGCAAAAACAAAGACTCTATTTTGATAAATGAACATCAATTTTGGTATAGCACGATTGTCAGCGAGCGCTGTCGCGGCAACATGGTCGGTAAGGTATATAGTTTCCGAGGTGAGTTCCACGAGCATGGCTACTCAGCGAAATTTAGCGCCTTGAGTTGAGGACTGCCTGCAAACACTAGAAGTGCACCCTTTATCTGTGTGCTGATGGAAAGACTGGCCTTGAGTTTGTGTAACTTTATTAGCAATGCTAACCATGCTGAAAGAACAATCAACTAACTCGCTGACCACTCACATATCCCAGCATGTTGCGCACAACGGCAACTAGTTTTATGGGAAGCTATCCACCAGAACCGCGAATTACTTATGTAATGCATAATACAAACTTAGTTGTTTTGTGGGCACCTTATTGAGCTATGCAGAAAAATGGAAACTAAAACTGGACATAACATGTGTATGTTCTTTGTAGGCCCGTGAATTTTCTAATGAGCTCCGATCTAGTTCAAAAGCATCAAAGAGCAGCACACCATTATTTGAGGGTCCTGCAGGTGCAAATCATCCAGCTGGTATTACAGATAGTTCTGCAGATGCGTACTCCAAGATGATTACTGTATTTATTCCGCTTCTTGTTGATGAGGTTGTTTGTAATTCTACGCATTTTATGTGAAATTTAAACCCTGGTATGTTACTATATTTCACATCCAATCCTTTTTATCATGCAGAGCTCGTTTTTGGCACATTTTATGTGCTTCGAAGTTGCTGCATTGGATGATTCAGATAGTGAGGCAAATAGTTCTTCTCCAAGCACTTCAGAAGCCTCTGCAAGTAGCGTTAAACCAAGTAAACAAACCACAGACACTCAAGTTAAACAGTGTTCTCATGATGATTAAATTGTTCTTGCTTTCCATGATGTAAACCTATCATCTTAACATTTTTTTCAGGTAACAATGCAGCTGATTTGGGATTGCTGAACGGATGCTTACAGGAGATGCTCGATGGTATTCAGGTTGGTGTTCTTGTCATCTCCACTTGTAAATTTGGAGGCAGGTTAAGTACTAAAAAGATA
The DNA here is from genome assembly GCA_947311845.1 of Poa pratensis. Lineage (NCBI taxonomy): Eukaryota > Viridiplantae > Streptophyta > Magnoliopsida > Poales > Poaceae > Poa > Poa pratensis. The sequence goes on from CAMZMU010000096.1 coordinate 119,268,954, forward strand.
TTTTGGATAAAGACTAGACCATAATTTGAGGTATTCCAGGTGTGGAGACTTCACATGTTTTACATGTCATATTTTCAGGAGGACTTCTATGCTTTAGTTGACTGGGCATTCAAGCTAGATCCATTGAGTTGTATAGCAATGCACGGCATAACAGATCGGTATATATCTGCTCAGAAGGCAGAGGTTGCGGGATATGTGCCTGTGCTGCTTGATGACTTGGAGACAAGAATAACCATTTTGTTCGGCAGGGTTTGACTCTGCCTCTAGATAGCCATCATTCTGCTTGAGACTCTATTCTGTTCTTTACTGTTTAATTTTTTTGGGCAGGACAGTTCGTTGACGACGCATGTTACCAGATCGAAAAGTATGAGCGCAATGTAAGACAGGTTGGAGTGGTGCCATATATTCCTAGGTACATTCCGTTTCGTAATACTTATGCAGAATCCAGAAAGACCAGTGTGTTGCTCAACGTAATGCATAGCTAGCTTATGTCTATATATAGGTTTTCACTGTTTCCTTTTATATAAATAGGTTTTCTCAACTTGCTGCGCGTATGGAGCAGTATATCAATGGATCCAGGGATCTTGTTGACCAGGCATATACGAAAATTGTAAGACTTTACTACAGTGCGGAGCATGCATTTCTCAGTGATCAAATTATTTTAACTAAAAACCATGTTAGATGATAATCACTGACAGTTTTGTTCAGCCTACTCCAATACTACTAATCGGAACTATAATTACACTATATACTAAGTTCCTGATTTAGGTAATATTTTTCTGTGAATGAAATAGGTGACCATTATGTTTGTGACTCTGGAGAAAATTGGTCAAGTGGAGCCCAAATATGTTGATATAGTACTCTTGGAGAATTATGCAGCTTTCCAGCACAGGTTCTTTTTTCTTTCCATTCCTTTGTGCACCTTCAACGTACAACATTTAACAAGAGTTAACACCACTTCTATTGCAATTCTGGATATCTAAGTATGTTTATCCACAATAACTAATGGCCTGACTAACTCATTAACCTTTTATATTCTATCTGCCATACAGTCTATATGATTTAGCGAATGTTGTGCCAACACTTGCTAAATATTATCATCAAGCCAGTGAAGCTTATGAACAAGCTTGTGCGCGCCATATTAATCTTGTTATATATATTGTAAGTTTTTTTTAACCCTTTTTGTCTCCATACTGCCTTTGTCCATGTATACAGTGAGGCATTTATATTACCTCGTTCCAAGCTTTTGTTTTGTATACTTGTTTCTTTCAGCACTTTGAAAAGTTATTCCAATATGCTCGGAGAATTGAGGAACTGATGTACAACATGAGCCCTGAGGAGGTAAGTAGTTGCATTTGGTCCTGCACTTAAATTTGAAATTTGATATTGTTTATAGATCATAATTTCCATGCTGCTCTGTTGACATGCTATTGCACTGATAATATTAACCTCTTCAGGATTGCCACCTAATTTTGTTAATCCATTTCAGATCGTGGTGCATGTCTTGATCAATTATCTAGTCTCGGTAGAAAAGAAAAATAAGTCTGTCACACCAACAATAACATGAAATTTGATATTATGTGTTTTAATAGAAGCAGGACACGGAAATATTATTGATTATTTTCCTAATGAAACTTATTTTTCATGTTACTCGAAAAAAAAATTATTGATTATTTCCCTAACGAAACTTACTTTTTTAGATTCATGTACCAAGTTGTAATATGAAATCTCTCATGTACAAAATGTACTCCCTCCGTACCAAAATATAAGATGTTTTCCGTCTTTCAATATGGACCACATACGGATTGAAATGAGTGAATCCTCCATATCAGAAAAGTGCTCAATATCTAAAACATCTTATATTTTGATATGGAGGAAGTATTTGCTTGCCAAATACATACAATCTGTTACCTAACTATTTAACGCATACAAAGTTTACATACTCAAGGTTTAGTCCATAGTCATCTTTTTGTTAATACTTTCTCCATGAATCTCGCTTATTAAATAATTGCAGATACCATTCCAAGTTGGAATGTCAAAGGTGGATTTCCGCAAGATGCTGAAGTCAAGCCTAACTGGTGTATGTAAAGAGTGCAATCATGTTTCTTATGTTCCCTGTTAATTAACTGGACTGATCTCAATATACTTTTTGACCATTTTAATTTTATGACAGCTGGACAAAACACTCAATGCAATGTATAAAAAGCTACAGAAGAATATAACCGCGGAAGAGTTATTACCTTCTCTATGGGAAAAATGCAAGGTATTTTATCGTCTTCAACTCTAGGACTAATAAATAATGAGCAGGCTCATTTCCTTAATGGTACATATTAGTTTCATGTGGGCTGGTACATTTGATTGCTGCACCTGATAAAGTTTAGCTTGTAAATCGTAAATAGTTCGTTCCGATTAACAAAGAGAAGTATCTTGCTAATTCTTTCTTGGGTGATTCCTTGGTTGCAGAAGGAGTTTCTCGATAAATATACAACCTTCCTCAAACTGATTGCCAAAATATATCCCAATGAAACGGTGACATCTGTGAATGATATGAGAGATACTCTAGCAGCTCTGTAGCAACTTTGCTGTTTGGTTAACTTCACAAAGGTAACTTTGCGCAATTGGATTTTGGCTGTTGTATCTTTCTACTTTTTTTTTTTTGCATGTAGCTTATTCGTATTATATGTTCTTTTTTTATGTGGTGTATTAGCTGGTTTTCTCTTCTTTATTCAACTATTTGGTTTACAGCAACATTTAAGAATATATTTATTTCACACACTCACTTGTCCAGGCATTCTTTCGTTGTGAGAGGGTCGAGCGGATCTGGCATCGAGCCTGGGCGAGTAGAGGTGCTTGACGGCATGCTTCACCAACTGATCACCATCATGTAAAAGTATATCTATGTCAATGGTGAGAAACATAGGGTTTTTTGTTTGTTTGCATAATGACAAAATGTAGGGCAGTATTCCTACTATTCATGCATATATGTAAGAATAAAAATAATACAGTGTAGATTTTGTGAGACATAGCTCCTGCATTCTGGTTTTGCACATGAACATGGCACCTAGGCTGCCATTCTTGCAAATATTTTCACCAATATGACCGTATGTACACTCTGGTCGATCACTTTTTTTTTACTTGCATTGTCTTTGATTACATGAAAGCACCAATGTCGTCTCAAATTATCCGAAAAGAATTTATATCCTAAGTTGCATATATATGGAAAATGAATTCCCGTTGTGTATTTCAGTAAAGCAAAGGATCAGAAGTTCCGAAAGAACACTAAAAGTTGGAATCATATTTAAACAAGTGTGCAATATTTGAAGGCCCTTCGAGAAGTACCTCAGATGTTTGGTGTGTTGGGGCTGGAGAGCAACAACGAAATGCACCAATTCACCGATTTGGCAAATATGCATAACACAACCACCTCAACTTGAAGAGAACTTTGAGGATAGTTTCAACCAACAGGAAGCAGTGAAAATAACATAATACCATGCACAATTACGCGGTGGTGGTTTAGCGTCGTGACGCTCCATCGGCTCCGTTGGTGGTCTTTTGGCTCGATTTCCCTCATAAACATGCATGTCCGCTTTGTATGGCTTTCAGACCTAGTTTTCCTTATAAACTGCGTCAATCCGGTCATCTTGATTTTCCCTCGAATGGCAAAATGTAGCAGATCTCCTGCTATTATTTTAAAAAAGATATGTGGATGATGGAATGTCCTCCAGCTCAAACACACATTGAGCAAAATTACAAAGTTTCACAAGGAAATATGACCAGAGACAAAGTTTCACATCACCGGCATCATTTAATGCAAATAAGTTATGAATACACACCTCGTCATTGTTGGTCTCATTACGTCAAACAAATTGTCGTTGCTCCCAATGTCGCTCTGGGGCACTCATTGCTGGCGTCGCTGAGTGACGTTAGTCGTAGCGTTGGCAGAGTTGCTATAGGGAGCCTTCTGGTTGAGGTCAAGGCCACCTTGTCCACGCTCCCGGGCATGGCCGACGGCGCAACAAGGGAGAAGATCATGCTGGGGTCGATGGTCTCATTCTCGCCCGTCTCTGGGGAGGAAAAACGTTTCAGCTGAACAATTGTGGCGTCCTTGTGGTAGTATTGTGGGGAAGACGGCGAGGAGCTCCCTGAACGCCGGCGGTGGTGCTCCCTTGGCTGAAATTTGTTATCATGTCGGCGCTAGCTGGTTCCAAGCATAGGCCTGGGTTCCTCCTTTCCTTTGGCGTTTGCGCTAGTCAGGTCGTTATGTTGTGTGCTGCCTTACTGCGAGGAATGTGGCCATAGGCGGTGTCGAAGATTTGTGGTGGCAGCAACATAGGGGGGGGGGGGGGGGGGGGGGGGGGGAGGAGGAGGGGTGCATTGGTGAAGTTTTAGTGGTCCAACAGACGGCAGTGTGAAAGGGGATAAGAATTCGGCGCCCACGTGTGGTGTCGCCCACCTGTTGGAGTCGTACGCTACACGTTTGGCACCTCCGAGCCGGCCCCAAAAGTTGGCGGTGAAAAGGGAATGTCGGTCAGTTTTTTCGGGTGCTCCATACCTATGGGGAACACAGCTGAGGCCGATTTTTGTGTCCTGACCCCGTTTGGCTGATGGGTCTGAGTGGGGGTGGGGGGCAAGGAGCTAACCTGGGGTTCTCACAGTGGAACCCTAGGATGTCACTACTGCTCGCTGCTACTCTGAAGTTAGCCCACCATTCTCTAAACAACGGTGACATCAACTGGAGCATAGCATCATTTTCTTAGGCAGGAGATATGTACACAAACTGGACGATAATACTATCCAAATACTAGTATCGACATTATTGTAGGATGCAGACTTGCAGAGGCACAGCTCCAGAATGGTGGTAAAGACATGCAAGAAACTATCGCCCGGCAGGACAGATATTCTCCAAGCTGCAATAAGGGTAGGAAAGATTCAACTGAGGAACCGTCATACAAGCTGAAAATTTAGTGCAGATACAAGTCACAACTGACCTTTGGCCCAAGAACTCAATGATGTCAGTCGTGACGGTTGATCTCTTGTTCTTCTCAAATGCAACCGACGCAGCTTTCCTGAGCAATAGAGAGCCAGCAATGCACCCAAGAATCATAGGATTCACGCTGCATTGCAAAAAAAAAAAAAACCTTGTTTAGATGAGAGTTTAATTAGTGAGAAACAGGAATAAGTATTACCTCTTCTCTGTAGGTTGCTCATTTGACAAGAGATAATGCCGTGCCCATGATGAAAACACTGCCACGCTATCACCAGTAAACGAGGTTAGACAACTAACCAACCTTAAATTTTTTTGGAGTGTGTTTGAGATAAAGGAAACATCAAAAGTCCACATTCATAGTTAAAAACTGAATATAATATTGAACGTCAAAAAGAAAACCAAACAGAACATGTCAAAAACACTAGTAAACGTGTGAACTAATGTTGAACTGTGATTACCTATGCTTAAATAACACTAACTATGCACATTACAAGTAATGTAGGGACTTATCAGAAGCAAATTTATAAATCAACTATGGGCAAAGTGTAACTGTTAAAAAATTGAAGTATAAGCAACACACGAAGGTGGACCTCTGGTAAGTACAAAGATATTTCTGAGCAATTACGGATGACGTCATATGCTCTAAGCATTATATGCACATATATGGAGCAAACTTTAACACATATCATCTACATGAGCTCAATAGAAGTATTGCGTGGAATGAGTTTGATCTATTTGCTGTGGAAAATGTAGCATAGGTACACATATCATTTAATTCAAAAGCTTGTTTGTGATTTGACACCGATAAAATTCATAAAGCTTTTAGAGAGAAAAAAAGCAGGTTTGAATAGAAATAACTAGGTTTTTCATAATGTTACCTAATGAAGATTTACAAAACAGATTCCAAAAGAAGCTACAACGAATAAACACATGTTTACAATTAAAATACTTATATGGGTGAAAGAGAACAGAAACATTAAGATTAAGTATATTAATGGTGAGCGCTGAAGTAAAGCTGTACAAATCACAATTAGAGGTAACACAGTCAGCAGGAATCAAGGAATACCCAGCAACGAGAAGGCCACATACCTTCCGGAGAGAATGTCGCCTTGACCACCACATCGCCTTGGGGAACCAAAGGTACTCACTTGTGTGACTTCAGAAAAAGAAATATCCAGTAGTTCAAAGAAAAAGTAATTACCAGTGATCCCAAAAAAAATTGCAGCACTGGACACAAAAAGATGAGGTTCAAGCTTGAGCTTAAGCAGTTTTCTCACCTTTTTTACCATCACTAATTAGATCTGCTTTTCCTTTCCTCATGATGGTTACACCACCAATTCTGAAAGAAAAGAACATTACAAACGAAGTTTACAGAAAATATGTAGTAAATATTATGTTTATACTTTTGGCAAAGTGCAGTCAGTTGCTCCGAAGCATTTTCCTCATTTACTTCACAGTTCAGAACCTTCTGGACAAGTCGCTTGTACTCATATACATTTGGTGTTAAGATGGCAAGAGAGTTATCTTCAACGAGACCAATGTTATTGGTTATAAGGAAAAGGCCATCCTGTAGACCCGTACAAAACAAATTCAAGATCAACCCCTAAGATGAAGCGCATAAAGTACATTAAGGAAGTTAAAAGTCATACCCCATCGACAACAGTTGGGATATTAGCCTGACGTGCATGCCTCATGATATTACTGACACAATCCTACAATTAGGTAAGGTGAAGTAAAGTTAATATAATCTGAATACTATGTATTTGTACTTAAACCTGGATAACAGGATCCAAACAACAAATTTATATGAGATACTAATACAAAAGAAATATCAAATTGAAAATTATAGCATTGTTATATTTCTTTTAATCTCAGAATTTTAACAGTGTAACTTCCATGCCTAACGATTCAGGACTAAGTTCACCATCTACATGTGCATATTTCTACACCCAACAAAAAACATACCCCTTACCATCTAGCAACATTATTGCAAACATATTTGCAAATGCTGGAAAGATTAACAAATTAGACTCAATGATAGGTTTTCACTTGAACTAGCACCAATACGAATATAATTGCCACCTCATTCAAGGTTCAAGCTGAACACAAAACAATAAATGTGAAAGAGACAAACAAAATACTAAGTACAAAGATGTTTGAGGAGTTAATGATAATTGCAATGCAGCAAGAGTCCTATAACTAGCATCCAATTAAAAAATAGGACAGATGAATTAGTTATATATACGGAAATGTCAGGTATGTAAGCAAACCATAAGAAACGAGTCCCTTCCGAGGCCGGGACCAACAACAATGCAATCAAAGTGCTCCATCCACTTTGTAACTTCAGTGAGAATACTAGAAGAAACAGATTCTCTTTCATCCTCCCTACAAAAATAGATTTGAGGTTATCGAAAACATTAGAGATATTACAGAAAAAGTGCTGCAAAAATTTATTCTGAAATTACCTTACACTATAGGACTCCTCTAAGATTGGATGCACAATCAGCTCGGGGCTATAGCTTTTGATTACAGTTGCAGCATCTTTTGTGCAGAAAACATGTGAGAGATCTGCACCCTGAACAATAACATGTCAAAAATTTGCATTGACGCACAATTGACAAGATCATAAATTTCGGAAATACTGACAACTTTCAAGGCAGAGATGGCAGCAAAATAAGGAGCGCCAGTATACTCGCGACATCCACCGATCACTGCTATCTTGCCTGCAAACATAATGACAATTTTTTTGTAAGAATATGCACATGCCACAATTTTAAATAAGATCCAACACCCATTAGAAAGGTTCCGCGAATTAGGAATGTTCCACTTTTTTTTGAGCTGAAACACAGCAAATATGAAGATGAGATCACTTTTCTGCACAAATCTCGAAACGTTGGATATGTGTAATTCGATGTCAAAATTTTGAGTCGTAAATCCATGTCCGACAACAGAAATGCTTACAATAATTACTTGACATTCAAAGAAAACTATAAAAAAATAACGTCCACAAAAAAGTTTTTTTGTATTCCCGCGTGTAGGATTAAAAAAAGTACACTACATCTATCGATAATGAGTCCCATCTACTTATCATTGGGATTTCATTAGCTCAATATGCAATTAGTTGGATTACTGTTTTTCCCCTCTCGAAAACTATGTTTTGTACAACACATGTCATATTTTTTCATGGTTTTCAAATCCATTATTTTGCAGATGTATGGATATCAAAATACTTTGTACCAAACAGACCCTAATTTGATGGTGTTTGTCAACCATGACTATAGTAAGGCTTGCAGCTTTCTTAGGCTCGATGGTGAACCCAGAAACTTGTTGTAGACTGGCAAACTATATAGCTGAAAGTGCTTAGAATGCTACTTTCTCTAAACCCTGTAAAAAAAACCACTAAAATTATGGTGTTGCGCTGCAGTCAAATTCGGGGCGCTAGGTTTGCCCCTGTTTAGGCTCTAAAGTTAACCAAGCTTTACCACTAATAACAACAATGCAAAGCACACCTCCCAAATTGGGCTTCCAAATTTGATGCGAGGTTCCTAATAAAAACTTGGGGCCTGCAACAATTCATCATGCCCCCCAAACACCAATTCTCTCCCATGATGCATCATATTTCTTCGTGATGGTGCCTCGTCTTCCCAGTTCCTACCAGCCGAAAGCTCATGCTCCAATTTGAATTAATATTTCACGATATTTAACATCCACACCACAATTCACAATCAAAGATGGACACTTGACCCTACCCAACCCAACTGGTAGAGGCATGGGTCTCTTGTCTCGCCTGTGAGTGAAAACCATGGGCAACCGGTTAGATCATGGGTCTGGTTTTCAGCACATGGGTAACCGAATTGGCGCGTCAATAATACTAATACATATTTAAATTTTATTGCATACCATAAGGACCAATAAGTCTTCGGTGGAGAAACATATAAGAGTTAATAAGCACTAAATCCTAATAGATTATTATGTTTTTGGACCCTCAACATGTTGCAAAGTGTGGATTTAGTCCCTAATCTCCCTAAGCCAGAAAAATATAGCCCCTTACGGCCTTCGACCCATTCCGGCAAACCCTTCTGCCGTTGTGCTAACTGAATTCTCCTCTTTGCGGACTGCACTGCATAATTTTAGATCAACTCAAGCAGCCAGATACAATTCATTGGACGCTCAGTACTCTGCCAAATCTGCTTATCTGATTCAGTTTGAAGGAAGATTGCACAATTTTTTTGCCGCGGAGGCTTGGGAAGTTTAAGCTCCACCCAAATGCCAGTTTTTCATTTGGTTGGTGATCCACAACAAATGTCTCACAGCGAAAAATCTAGCCAAAAAGGGCTGGCCTCATAACCCTGTCTGCTCGCTGTGTCATATTCACCCTGAAACAACTACTGACCTGTTCGTTGACTGCTCATTCACGAATGAGGTATGGACGAGGCTTCTTCCAAGACTCAACTTTCTCACTGCCTTGGCAACTCCTAGCAGTGGCAACTCAACCACCTTCATTGACTGGTGGAATAGCACAGCTGCCCTAGCCTGCTCCAGGCGCAAGGAGTGGCGATCCATCCAGATCCTGGCATCTTGGATGATTTGGAAGGAGAGAAACTGGAGAATTTTCAATAAAAAAGCTTGCTGTGCCGAGGATGTCTGCGACAAGATCACCTCTGAACTGAACATCTGGTGCGTTGCTGGTATCCCTGGGTTCAGTGGTTTAAACTTTAAACCACCTTAAACCAGAGCACTCCTGTTTTTCACCCCATGTTGTACAATCCTCTCCTGTAACCTGTAATTGTTTTTCTTCTTAATATAATTGAAAGCAGCGCTGCTGCATTTCGTCAAAAAAAAAGTTGTTGAGGCGCGGTGAGCACATTCGTGTGTTCGGGCATGGGATTGGTAAAGGTCAACCCCAAGGAACCCAACTTGGCTGCTATCTTCACTCACACTCACAGATTAAAGGAAACAATAAGCTACGATCCCGAGAATCTCACTAGTTCTTGAACCTACAATCCAAGAACACTCCGCTCTGTGACATTCTAACGAACACCGAATGCCCCAGTCTGAGGATCGCCCGCCCAATTCATTACCGAACACGCACGCACATAGCGGTGGCAGGAAGGAAACTAAGGCGGACGGCATACTCACCTGCCTGACCCTTGTGCCGGGCGCGGTCGAGCGGTGGCGTGATTCGCCGGACCACCGCCTCCGCGTCCGCCTCGTAGACAGGCCCGGTCGCCGCCGACGCCGCATACATCGCGCGGGCCTGAAGAGAGCTCGAGGAGGCGCGGCCGCCGTCTAGGCTGGTGGGAGCAAGAGAGCGGAGCAGGAACAGCTGCCTGCGGAAAGCCGGGGAGGCGGCCCACATGCGCCCGCGGTGCTGGTGCTGCAGATGGTGTCGCCACGCTCATCGTCACCTCACCCTGTTTGCCATTATATATTTCTCTATTGATGATGAGTCAGATATATTTCTCTATTGATGATGAGTCAGAGCATCTATATCTATATCTATATCTATATCTATATAATAGCTGAGCATCTCAGCCTCCTCTCCACATGCCGACGTCACCACTTTTTCCCTGACCGTCTGATCCGCCGAACGGACGGCTACGATTCAGCGCACATCTACAGTAACTCACTTCTACAGTATCCCCATGGCTGTTTTACAAAAAAGAACCTGCGCTTTCTAGAAATTGCTCCGCAGTCCGCATGTTCTAACTAAGAAGGACCTTTCTAAAATTTCCAAAAATCCTAAGGACCCCGTTGAAAAAATATGCACAGAGCCCCCTCCCTCTCCTTCTCCCTCCCGCGGGACCCCGCCGCCGTCGACGCCGACGCAGATCGCCGCCGCTCCGATGCTCCTCCGGCGAATCTAAGCTCACGGAGATCTCCGCCGTCCTTCCCTCTCCAACCTCGTCCAGTCTCGCATGACGGGACGCCGCGCGCTCGCCGAGATCGACGCTGACGTGGTCGCAGGTCGCCGCCACGGATTTGGTCGCCGGCGGCCGCTCAGGCGACCAAATGGTTCATTGCTCAGCCCACACGGCCCCCTCCACCTCCTTGCGCGACTCCGCGCAGACCCAGCTCGGCGCGCGTGCGATGTTGCTCGCCGGAGCTCGGCGGAGCTGGCGGTAGCCGCCGTCGTCACGTGTGTGCCCTCAGCAGAATTTTTCTGTTTTCCAGTTGATTTAAAAAAATAAAAAATCTGACAAGTAGGCCCCGGTTGTCAGTTTTTTTTAAAAAAATTACAGAAAAAATGCTGAAAATTGTAAATTTCATATCTTCGAACCCATAATTCAGAAAATACAAATAATATACCAAAATTTGCAGAAAAACGAATTCTTCACAACTAACACAATCCCATGCATAACTAAACAACTTTTAATAATTTTAATTAAAAAAACTTAATGTAATCTTTTTATACTAAACTATGCATCTTATGGAAATGTCACCTGTTACCCAGTTTGTATTCCGTAATCACAATTATACACAAAAAATGATCTTCATATATCAAAGCTGAGCATCTCAGCCTCCTCTCCACCTGCCCACGTCACCACTTTTTCCCTGACCGTCCGATCCGCCGAACGGACGGCCACGATTCAGCACACATCTACATTAACTCACTTCTACAGTGTCCCCGTGGCTGTTTTACAAAAAAGAACCTGCACTTTCTAGAAATTGCTCCGCAGTCCGCATGTTCTAACTAAGAAGGACCTTTCTAAAATTTCCAGAAATCCTAAGGACCCCGTTGAAAAAATATGCACAGAGCCCCTCCCTCTCCTTCTCCCTCCCGTGGGACCCCGCCGCCGCCGACGCCGACGCAGATCGCCGCCACTCCGATGCTCCTCTAGCGAATCTAACTCACGGAGATCTCCGCCGCCCTTCCCTCTCCAACCTCGCCCAGTCTCGCATGACGGGACGCTGCGTGCTCGCCAAGATCGACGCTGCCGCGGCGCTGCCGTGGTCGCAGGTCACCGCCACGGATTTGGTCGCCGGCGGCCGCTCAGGCGACCAAATGGTTCATTGCTCAGCCCACACGGCCCCCTCCACCTCCTTGCGCCACTCCGCGCAGACCCAGCTCGGCGCGCGTGCGCTGTTGCTCGCCGGAGCTCGGCGAAGCTGGCGGTAGCCGCCGTCGTCGCGTGTGTGACGCGCTGACGGGTGGGTCCCCCTCAGCAGAATTTTTCTATTTTCCAGTTGATTTAAAAAAATAAAAAATCTGACAAGTAGGCCCCGGTTGTCAGTTTTTTTAAAAAATTACAGAAAAAAGCAGAAAATTGTAAATTTCATATCTTCGAACCCATAATTCAGAAAAATACAAATAATATGCCAAAATTTGCGGAAAAATGAATTCTTCACAACTAACACAATCCCATGCATAACTAAACAACTTTTAATAATTTTAATTAAAATAACATAATGTAATCTTTTTATACTAAACTATGCATCTTATGGAAATGTCACATGTTACCCAGTTTGTATTCCGTAATCACAATTATACACAAAAAATGATCTTCACAAGATAAATTTCGTAAAGGATGCGGCGTGTCAACGCAGCGAGAGAACAGATGCTTCGACATTGAAAAAGACTATATAATATCTACCGGATAGAATGCTCCTATTACATGCAAAATGTTTCAAGTTTGTATCCTCGTAGCAAATATGCAACTTTTTCTCTGTTACCGCAACTAATTGATTGATCTTCTATGTGTGATTGCTAAGATCGCAACTAACTTCATTTGCTCATTTCATCGTTCCTATCTAACTTGAATCTGCTTGCTATTTTTTTTGTTCAGTCGAAATCTCTTTTTAAGATCTAAGTTTGAATTAGTATTTTGTTTGGGGATTTGTTCGTCATATCAATTAGCAAAAAATGTGTCAGCGAGATTAGTCGATGGATCATCAATATCACAAGTCAAGACACAAAAAGGAAAGATCAAATACCTCACACAGTACAAAATTATTGTAGTGCACATTATCTTTAAGTATACAATATTGAATCAATAAGAACCTTATGATCTTGAGAAACAAAAATCTTTAGTTCATCGTGCCACAATATCTTTAATCAAAGCTCCGAGTTAACTAAATATTCTTTGTATGAGCAAATAATTACGAAAGAAATGCCATAGCTTTTCTTCTTCTTTGAATCTGCATCCCCATTTTACAAATCGTTCAATTCATGATACAAAGTAATAGTAGAGAAAGAAATTGAAGTTATTAAATAAGTAAAAACATATCGAGAAGATAAGGGATATATATCGTGGACTATTAGCTGGATGGGACGACTTAACTGCTTCCATGGGATTAATCAGCTTGCGACTAATAAATAATGTAATTGATGGCTTGCAACAATATCTACCGGATAAAATGCTCCTATTACATGCAAAATGTTTCAAGTTTGTATCCAGGTAGCAAATATGCAACTTTTTCTAAAACGGAAAATCATGTTTGTCGTACTCGCGTGTTATAAATTATCAATTGAGCACTGCTAAATTGTAATGAAATTTATGTTTCACTTCATTCATACCATTTAAAACTGTTAATATTTATAATTAAAATTACATGTTTCCATCGCCATTTTAATCGTCCGAGGTACATAAATTTCTTGATATACTGCAACAATTCAGCCTTCACCAATTTATTTATTTCGTGTCACCACACAAGCGCGTCGTGAATGCTGACTATTTATGGCACATGATTAGAAAAAATCAATAACTTTAAACATATCTATCTGAAAAAATATGGAAAATATATCAACATAACCACAAAAAAATAAATGATGAATATTTATGGCACATGTCCAAATTTCAAATTTGAATATGTCAAACTTTTAAATGTCTTCCACATTTCATCATTCTACAAACATTTTAAAAAAATCAAATCTAAAGAACTTCCCAAATTTGAACAATTTTCGAAATCTAAACAATTTTTAAACATAAGCTCTCTTTACATTCCAACAATTTCCAAATATGCATAACTTTAAAATGTGGACATTTCCACATTTGAATTTTACCACACGGGCGCGGCGTGTCGCCGCGTCAATTTTCCTAGTACCATAGCAGATACCATATCAATATGATTTATCCGGTAAGAGTTCATCTCGGCCAGAACACACATACACGATATTGGTACTGGATATTCAAACTTAAGAACATATACGAGTTTGCGCCAAAATTACATGTTAGAACTTGATCTCCTCCCGGCATCGGTGTCGGCGTCGACCTACGGGTGGATTTCAAGGTCCTCCTTCTCGACGATGCGGCGCATGGCCCATGCGAGCTCCTGCCTCAAGTGCCGCCAATGCGGCGGCAAGCTCGGCGTCGGCGTCCTCCGCGCGCTTCCACGCGGGCACCACGTCGTCGACGAGAACGTCGAGACTGCAGATTCCGACGCGGTTCCCGTCTGTGACGCGGTTTGTCGACGGTGACGCGGCACCCGTCCGCCAGAATGGGCGGCAGGTTCGGCAGCCGGTACTCATACTCGAAGTCCTCGGCCGGCTCCGGCTGCTTCCTCCTCTGGCCTCCACCGGAGCTGCCCGCCTCCGCGTCGTGCGCTCTCTCGGGAGGAGCCCCGCCCATCGGCGGGCCTTATAGGAGTCGCGCTTGCGCGCGCCCTCTGAGCGGCGGCGGCGGACCTCCTCGACTTCCGGTGGTGAACGCCCGCCGCCTCCTCCGCGCCCGCCATAGCCGCGCATGGTCGAGCCGGCCATGGATCTGCTGGTGTGAAGGAAGGGGGAGCGGCTGTGCGGCGTGGATTTCTCGCCGGAGTTTAGAGAGGGATGCGGCGGCGCTGTGCTGGGTGCGGCGGGCGGAGGGGTTCGGTTTTGGTACCGTATTGACCCTTCCGTCCCCGTTATATAGTGGGTGAGCTGCCGCTTATCCGGTGGCACGAATATATTTTTCCGAGCCGGACCTTTTTCCGGTATCAAATCGGGCAAAAAAAAAGGCCCGGGGGCTTTATTCAGTATGTGCTAGAGATGCTCTCATGCTTTTGTAGAACTGTAACGTGTTCGTGTTGTTCTCCAACATGTTTTCGCCTTGCTTTATAAATAAAGTCAAATAGCCAAACTTCGCTAAAAAAGTCAAACGGTGAACCGATGCAAAATGATAAGATGACCTTCTTACAAATCAGATCAAGTATAGACAAATAAATATAGGGAATCTAACTTACCTCTAACTTACCACCGATGACACCGGAAGAAAATCGAAAGAGATTGGAGCTCCACGACAATGCCTCCAATTAAGAGGTTAACGAAGCCTCACGCCGCCAATTTCAAGACTGTAGTCCAATGTTTTCACACGGAGCCCTGATGCGTAGAAGGTAGCCACAACGGGGTACGAACTAACGATACCAACAGACATCGCCATCGTTCACGCCGGGGCGATGGGCTTTCGCCCAGAAAAACCTTCACACCATACCCGGTATTTCAGACCGCCCATAGTCACCGAGTCAGGCTGCCAGAAAGCGATCTAGGAGCTGCCTTTGTCGAAACGCGACCAACACTAGGATCACCCGCATCACCAGTGTCATGTCGCTTGCCGAAGAGACAGCCGTGCAGCCCACCTTGCGAGGCCGCGATATCGCTAGCCCAGAGTGCGACCAAACACCACCACAACCAGTCCACCGGAATGGACATGAGAGGATGGGGCCAGCTAGTCGGCCCTAGGACACTGAGAAACAACCAGCAGGACGCACCCGACAGTCAAACCCGCAGAGCCCGTAACGAGGATGCCAGGTGACTGCCAGATCTAGGCCCGTCTGGCCGAATCCAACTCCCCAACCATCCATGGTCATGGGGGTGGGCTCTCAGACCGGCAGCCCCAGAATCCAGTCGACCCACGAGGCCCAGCCAACCTGATCCAGCCCCAAAGGGCTGAGATCTGGGCCGATGCTAGGCACATCGCCATCGCTATCCAGCTCCACCAGCAACCGTCCAAAGGTCGTGCCAACTCAATCCACTGCGTCGCAGGCTCCGGTGAGTCACACCGCGCCCTGCCGAACTGCACCCGCCGGCTAGGATCAAGATGATGCAGCTGCGAGCGCCGCCATCCATTGCCGCCTCCCACGCGCGAGATCGCCCTTGGCGCAACACGCCGACCTCCGCGGATCTTCACCGCCACCAAGAAAGACGCCTCCCCGCCCCGATCTTCTCGCGTCGTGTAGAGGAAGTCCCGCCGTCGCCAGCACCGCACGGGCTTTACCCGGCAGCGCGGGTCGGCGGTGGCCGGGAAGGGAAGAGGGGGAAGGGAGGAGGCATCTGGAGGGTTTAGGTTTTCGCCTCGAGCAAGGAGCGGGTAATTGCCAGTTGTTTTGGCCACTTGTCAAGCGGAACATATTTGGTTCACAAGCCATGTAATGCATCTGATGTGATGAAGTATAAAACCACTAGCAAATATTATTAAAAAAACTGTTTTTTAAAAGGTAAATACAACATCGATCCATCATGTCCTAAAATTTTACATTCATCCTACCAACTAAAAATAATAACATACAAATTGCATTACGCATAGTAGGTAATCTAATCTGGAATGTTGTATGTGTACTCCCCCATCCAAAACACAATTTTCAAATATAGTTTATACTTATAATACAATATGTTCACAAAATTAGTATAAAGATATGAAATAAAAAATTCCAAGATGAATCCAACGATACAATTTATATATTTTCAATCCATATGATTTAGTATATATTAGTGGTTAAAATAGTACATCAAAGATTAGAAAAATAACACGCCTTGTATTTTGCAAACATGGGAGTATTTTTTAGGCACGGAGAAAATTGTCGAAATCTATAAAAATGAATTTTTGAAGATCTCAAATTGTGGAATACAACAGTAAGAAATATTCATGAATGATTATAAATATATTTTGTTTTAAATTTTGAATAAAATGCATATAATCATCTTACACATCCCGTGTGAAAAGAAAATCACACTAAAACACTCTCTCTCTCTCTCTACACTGGTCAAGCATATCACGTCGTCGCGTGTTAGGAAATAGAAAATGCAAAATTTACCTTTTGTAGAGACCGGTCTTTTTTAAACGATTTCCCATTATAATTTGATTGTAAAGAGAAAGATAAAGAGAGTAACCCCGAAGCCGGCGAATCCTATTGGCTGCCCGTTGCGGCGCGGGAGGCTCACGCCGCACACCCCCGTCCCGCAACGAGCCGGTCCATTATTTCTATTTTCTGTTTTCTTCTTTTTCTTTTATTTTCTGCTTTTACGTTTTTGTTTTTACTTTACTTTTTATGATTTAAAAAATGTTCAGATTTTGAAGATGTTTAGATTTGAAAATGTTCAGATTTATAAAAATAAGATTTGTAAAATGTTTAGATATAATAAATATTTAGATTTTCAAAAATGTTCAAAATGTAACAAATATCATGTTTTGAATTGTTCAGATTTGAAAATTAAAATTTAAAATGTTATGATTTTATTAAATATTCAGATTGTGAAAAAAAAACAGATTTGAATTTTTTTCAGATATTTGAAAAACGGTCAGTTTCTAAAAAAATCGGATTCAAAAAAGAAAAAAAAGAAAATAGTACCTGATGGGCCACGTCCTAACTCGCCACGCGATGTGTGCACACGGCTCCGCTAAAAGGGCAAAACTATTCATCGCACAGGTGATGATAGGTAGGCGTCGCACACCCCCTTCGTGGGCCGGCCCAATACGATAATACTTCTAGTTCTCGGTTTTCTGCATTTTCGGATATTTTTTCTATTTCGTTTTTTTGGTTGTTTCTTTTTTTCCTTCTTCTATTTCGTTTTTTTCCTGTTTCTTTTTTCGGATTTGAAAATTTTAAAAGATTTTCGGTATCAAAATCGTTCGGATTTGAAATTAATTCAAATCTAATATATGTTCAAATTCAAAAAAATCTAGATTTTGAAAATCGTTCAGATTCAAAATTCGTTCATATTCAAAATTCATTCAAATTTGAAATTCGTTTGGATTCGAACTTCGTTCAGATTCTAAATTTGTTCGGATTTGAAAATCGTTCAGATTCAAAATTTATTTAGATTCGAATTTTGTTCAGACTCGAAATTCATTTAGATTTGAAAATCGTTCAGATTCAAAATTTATTCAGATTTGAAATTTGTTCAGATTCGAATTTCGTTCAGATTCAAAAATCGTTCAGATTGAAATTTGTTTAGATCTGAAATTTTTTAGATTTTAAATGTGTTCAAATTTGAATAAAAATTATTCAGTTTTTAAAAAGACATTCAAATTTGAATAAAAATTATTCAGGTTTTAAAAAGACATTCAAATTTGAACATGGGCCGGGTTCCGGGCGGCCCATGTACGAGCAGTCTAAAGTGGGCCAAGCCCAGTAGTACACGGAGGGGTGTGCGATGCGTGCTTAGCGTCGCATTGGTCGACGAATAGGGGCACCCGCTAAAGGCGGCAAATAGGCGCCCCCGTGAAGCTGGACTTGGACTAGGCATGTTAGTAAATGTTGGGCCAATATATGTGTCATTCCTAAGATCAAGTTAGGCCGTAGGCCCAGTGGGCTGTCTGTAGTGTTTTGCTGGCTTGGTTTTGTTTTCGTCGATGTTTCTCATCGGCATGTTTTTAGGAGACCAAAATGTTTTTGCGCGATCCTATAGATGTGTCGCTTGCCAGAAACTTGTTTCAGTTAATTCTAACTTTCGCCAATTACCGTGGGTGTCAGTTCACTCTCCTCTTCTTATCCGCTCGGCTACAGTAGTCTGAGGCGGAAAGAGGGCGACCCGCAGTTTCCTGCTTCTCGCCGGCGAGGCCGCCGCTCCCCTCTGCCTCCGGTTGCCGGTTCGGCACCGCGAGGTGGGGGGGAGCGCTGGTGCTTGCTCGTGCGTGTATATAGGTAGGTGTTAGGTTCCCTAGGTGTGTGTTCCTTGGCGGCATCGAGACGGCGGCGATGGCGTCGGCGTGTGGGTTCTGGTCCTTCCCCTCCGTTCCCCGTTCCGGCCGTCGTGCCGGGGAGGTCGTGAAGGTTCTGCGTCGGGTCTTCTCCTCCTGCTTCGCTTCTCCGGCCGACCGTGGAGGTGAGGGGAGAAGGAGGTGGTTGGGGACGACCCGTTTTTGGTGGTGGTGTTGCAGGTGGCTTTCTTCTCCGATGGTTCTGCTCCGGCCGGCCGTGGTGGCGAGGGGAGCGGCTGTTTGGAGGTGGGTGATGCTGGCGGTGGTCCTCGACGGCGTGGAGGCGGCTGGGTGCTGGGTGGAATCGGGAGGATGGTGCTCTGACCGTGATCGTTCATCGAGTTCAGATTTTGTCGCTGCGCGGCGGATGGATCCTGCGGTCTTCTACATCTGGTGGTGATGCTTTCTTCCTGGTGGCTGGTGGTACGGCAGCTCCGGCGTCTTCTAGGAGTTTGGGGTGCGGCGGCGGTGGATCCGGCTGTGCTTCTTCTGGTAGCTTGAGGTGGCCGCTGCTTTTCGGGGGTCCTTTTGTAATTTTTGGTTTCTTCTGGACCTTTTTGTAAAGTGTTGTGCTACCTTAATATATGAGTCGGATCCTTTCCTAAAAAAAAAACTTTCGCCAATTACCATACGTGCAACCTGTGACTGTGAGATGCCCGACTAACTGTTGCATTTGTGCTGCCCTCCGTCACTTTATTTTTCACGATTTTCACATAAGGGGTATGGTAAAGATTGCCCACAACACGGATACAAGTTCACAGCGGCATATAAGGCTCCCTAGCCACACTAAAGAAAAGGGCTGGGTAGCCGAACTCAGCAAACTATAGGCATAGGCGTAAATAATTATTCCCTTCTATCCATATTAATTGTCATTCAGTCGGATATACAGAATAATAAAGTATGTTAAATACATCTAATTTAGTAACAATTAATATGGATCGCAGGGAGTATAAGAAGTAGAACTGAAGCATCCGAAAAGATAATATAGAATATTAGAATTGCTGCACCAGCCATCTTAAACAAAAGTCCGAACTGATGGAAAGTGCTAAGCAATATATTTATATTCAACACTCCACCTCATCGTCTAGACTATTTTAGTTCTTATCGTGGTATCAGTGTAGGCCATGGGATTTTTTCTGTTTCTTTTTAATACTGCGTGAGTAGGGTCTTGAACTCGAAACCTTTTGGCTCTGATACCATAAAGAATTACTGCACTAGCCATCTTAACCAAAAGTCCGAACTGATGGAAAAGCGCTTTGCAATATATTTATATTCACAGAGAAGACACTCATGTTCAAAGATAAGAAGAGTGGTGCCATAGAGAAAGGCAACTGCGATAGCTTGATTGATGATCTTTGGTTTTTCTGCTCGACACGATGCTTTGGGCCGTTCCGTAGTTTTGTTGTTGCCAATTGCCTTTTGTTGTCATCGAGGGCTACGTTACGGTGTTCGGTTGTCAGGGAGCGGTTGTTGCCTGTTTGGAGAGCTTGCCGGGTTGCCGATGTGGCCATGTGGTGTCCTTACTTTGTGAGTAGTTCTGTTTGTACAGTATGTATCGGTTTTCGTCCATTTTTTCATAAATTAACCGGACAATTTTTTCTACTTACCTAGTAGATTGGGGCAAATCTTTTGCTCCCATTTCAACGAAAAACAAATATCCTTATTTTTTTACTAAAATACATTAGGTCGGATATATGTTTTAGCTTTGTTTAGTACACAAAAAACAATGTTGGGGATATTGTTTATTGGAAACTTATCGGTCGACCAAGATAAGGGGTAAATCGGTCGGTTTATCGACATATTAGTCGATTTATTAACCAATTTATCTTATCGTCCAGACAGCGAGAAACCATAAATTGACCGATTTATCGAAAAATCGGAAGATATGTTGAACGACGCCAAAAAAAAACACATGCTGTATATGAAGCCATGACACCAGCATGCATTTTCGTCATTCATACATACCCAAGTGCTTACTACTCCTTCCGTTCTAAACTAGATGACTTCTATTTGTCCACACGTTAGAACGGACCGAGCAGTACACTACATGCTTGCGTTGCCACGAAAGCCCGCCGCACTGACGTGTGACAATTGCAGCCAGATATACATACACTGATACACCACAAATCAAATCCAAGTAAGTGCGCGCTATACCTACCTGGCTAGTGGCCACCATCCCCTTCCCAATTCCAACCGTGCTGCCGTGGGTGGAGCCAACCCCCCTCGTTCCAACGTGTGAAAGCCAGCTCGTCGCCTAGCAGGATTAATTAACTCGAGAGACATGTTTGGCGTAATTAACCAGGCCACGCCACTCTTCTAAGGATAAGATGCACAGCTCGCGGCGCAATTAGTCAACTAAATAATCGTGGCTTGATCTTGTTTGTACCTAATGAAGTGACGTCGCGGGGCACTACAACTGGGAATCGGATTCGGTTGAACCAGCTTAATTAGCCTAGTCAGCAGAACCACCTTTCTTGAGCAGATTCGCATCCGGAGGAGAGAACCGATGCTGATGCCCTATGGTGCGTGCTCGATCCTAGTCAAGACTTGCGGGCTTTGGTCGTAGTCTTTTTGCCCCGGCCATTCGCCTACGTGGATTGCATAGCATCAGCGCCTTTCTTATTTCGAATATATACACTCTCCTTCCAGGAAGTTTTCTATGGAGTACTCGATCCTATATCTTGTAGCGTACCACGTATCCACTCAAAGCCTCATACATACTTCTTCAATTTTCTTCATACCGTTTTGCCTCTTAATTATATCAGATACTTATGAAAGGGAAACAATATTAAGTAGAAATGAGATAAACTCGACACAAAAAGACTAGTCAAAACAAAATACACCGAAAATCATAACATGCATCTTCTTTTTTCGATTGTTCGATGGCTGACGAGTATGGAACATGCAATGACCAAGCATAAAAAGACTCAACACATGCAAACACACTCGTCAACCAAGCATTTGAAGACCGTGATAGCTACCCGCCACGAACAACGAGATTGAATAACCGGTGACTGAACTTCGGCTGGGGCAACACCCCAAGTAGCTAGCACAACCTTGCAATCCTTCATCACCAATTTATAGGGTTGCGAAAAGGGACCATGCCGCAAACTCAAACGAACGAAGAGATCAAATATGCCACACCATAAACTAGTCAACGACTTTCATAGAACGACACACCAAACTGCTAAGATACAAACAAATCCAACAGATCTGACAATACCTACCTCATTGGCCCTTCGCTTACGTACCTCGAACGTTAACGAGGTACGGAGGGACCAGAGAGATCTTATTTTAACATGCTAATGTTGCCACCGCCTCGTCGATGTCGATAGGGAGACCAAAACCTAACAAAAATAAGGTTCTGCAAGAATTAGAACAGAAAAAGGGGTCCCCACCTCTCTTGTTGCTGACGAGACTGCCTGATGGGAGAGAGGAGGGGACCAAGGTGGCGGGGTAGGAAAGCCTAGCTTGATGGAGGGGAGGGGGAGGCAGTACATGTGTACTTTCGTTGCGCATTCGTATGGTTCTGCTGCTGTGAAGCAAATATGATTAAACTTTGAACCGACGTACTTTGTTCTTATCTTCTCCACAATTTTCCATACCAAATGAAAAAGAAGGATGACATTGAAAATTGACTTGGCCGGTCCTATTGAGGAAGAAGATATGAACTTCTGAAAAAATTATTTTTATCACCATACCCTATCTATCCATCGCATTAATTCCAGGTATCTGCACTGAATGAGACGTATTTTTTGCCAAATCTGGCCTCTTTCGCAAACTAATGACGCATCTGGCCGCCCGCGAAAACTATTTGCAAATCTGGCCCCCTGAGGTCAGCGCCAACGCAAATGGCGCCGACCTTGTGCAGTTCGGCGACGCGCCATTTCGCCGAACTGTACAAGGTCGGCGCCATTTGCGTTGGCGCCGACCTCATGGGTCAGATTTACAAATTTTGGATGGCGCGAACTGCACAACGTCGGCTCCATTTGCGTTGGCGCCGAGCTCAGGGGCCAGATTTGAAATTAGTTTCCGCGAGCGGCCAGATGCGTCATTAGTTTGCGAAAGAGGTCAGATTTGTCAAAAAATACGAATGAGAGGGCTTCATCAGTTAAGTTCCTAGATATTTCCATCCCATCCTTTCATTGAATTTCATGTGTCATTGCCTTTTTTTAATCTTCCAATCATATGGTAAGAGGCTCGTAATATTAACGTCCAAAAGCCTGTACCATTCAAATTCATCATGATGAAAATTTGATATTTTTTATACGTCCTGTCAGGCAACTCAGGATATGCTATTGTGCTTGCTGCAACATGAATTGATTAGTGCGGCTAATTGACCTGGCCCACCACTAGCATACGATTTGGAATACTCAGTTCAGAGTTATTACCTCGTCTGTCGATTTAGTTTTTAGCAGGGTCATAGTCCATGGCGATGAGAGTCAATGGGTATCAAAGTTGTCTAACGTCGGAGCTAACCAAGTAACCATCCATGCAATAAAAAAAGGGTCATTTATCGAATTGCCCACAGCGGACCTCAACTACTCAGTTTTGCCCCTAGCGCCGAATGGTGCTCAGTTTTGCCCCTACCTCGTGCGCAGCAACTATGGAGAGGTCGAAACAGTGAGTTTGAACTCGATTCCGTCTGGTGGCGTTAGTGAAGTGGGTCCGGAGCTACCAGGTGGGACCGCCCAGTGTGTTTGAAGTCGTCCGGAGCTTACAGGTGGGACCGCGCAGTGAGTTGACTTTGCTGAATCGTCCACACCCGAGCCTCCCGACCCGCCGTCGTGCGTCGTGCGCTGCCGCTATCGCCGCCGCCACCGCCGCACCACCCCCGCGGCGCCACGAGCACCTGCGGCACCACCACCTGTGGCGCCACCACCACCTGCTCCACCGCCACCTGATCCACCGCCACCTGATCCTCCGCCAGCACCACCTCCCACCACCACCCAACACCACCTGTGTCGCAGCCAGCAGCACCCATTTGCGCCGCCTCCAGCACCACCTGCACCGCCGCGGCCGTTCGGCGTGGCCACCTGCTTCACCGTCACCGTCCTGCGACGCCGCTGGTGGGGCGCTCGTTCCACCACTCTGTCCGCCACCTGCTCGACGAAATGGATAGCAATGAAATGGATAGCAATGAAATGGAGAGCGGCGGCGACCTGGGTCCGGAGACACGCCGCGTCCACGATTGGGTTTCCATTGGGTAAGTATTGAGCTTTGAATTGTCGATTCGACATGGGATGCCAT
The DNA here is from genome assembly GCA_947311845.1 of Poa pratensis. Taxonomy (NCBI): domain Eukaryota; kingdom Viridiplantae; phylum Streptophyta; class Magnoliopsida; order Poales; family Poaceae; genus Poa; species Poa pratensis. The sequence continues at coordinate 119,293,086 of CAMZMU010000096.1, forward strand.
TGATTTGCAGCTGATTGCGTCTCTGTTTTTCGTGGGTTAGGATGGAGTTGCGGTTTGCTTTCTTGGTTAACATTAGAAGGGACCGCTACATCGTCGATGCAGACAATAAGAAGAAATTCAAAGGAGGTTTCAGTTATTCGGTGCCAATGGATTGTAATTGGAGTTTCAGACAATTTGGGGAGGTAATTTGCAGCCCATATCCTTGGGGTTTGCATGATGAAGTGGAATTTAGATACTTTGATGGGGAAAAGATTGGATCCAAATTAGTAATGATGAAGAGCTCGCTACCATGTTTGCTAAGCATAAGGAGGCAGAGAATTTTTATGTGAGGCTGCAAAATGATGTGGTTGTGCCGGCAGTTGGACAGACGGTGGCGGGTTCATCTTCTCGGGCAGGACCATCACGTTGTACTGCCAACTCTAGCCAGAACAGTTCAAAACCAACTCGACGTGGTGGCTTGACAAGTGTGGGCACTGGGAGAAGTGTTCCTGTTGAAGTGGAGTCTGATGCCTACATTTCTGCGGATGATGAAGAGAGGCTATATTCTGATGTTCTTTAGACTTTAAGACGGACATCTCGGGCTGAAATCTAATATGAGTCTGACAGTGACCTTGAAGAGGAGGAAGACCGGCCACCTGTTGAATGGGACCCTGAGAACCCTCATATGGCAGAAGGTTGCATTTTTGCTTCCATGGCTGAGTGTAGAAATGCACTTGTGACGTACTGCATTAAGGCAGAACGTGCGTTTACAGTTGACAAGAGCGATAAAAGGCGCTACACCGTGCACTGTGAGTCTGAGGATTGTCAGTGGAGGATGCACACATCTAAAATGCGTGGTAGCACCAATATTCAGGTCAAAGTGAACTGTTTTCCCCACACATGCCAAGAATCAACCCGTAGGAAGGAAACAATCGGTAGAGCCAAGTCAAGATGGGTGGCGGATGAAGTAAAAAGATGGGTGGCAGAAAACCATCAAGTGGGTACAAAGGAATTGCAGACAAAAATCAAAGGCAAGTTCAAGATAGATTTACCATATATGAGGGTGTTCAATGGTAAACAGAAAGCTATGGAATCTATCCATGGTAATTGGAATGAAAGTTTTGAATTGTTGTATTCATTCAAAGCTGAAGTGGAGAGGACAAGCCCAGGTAGTATTGTTGACATTGATCACCACTCCGTGGAGTACACAGTGAAGGGAGTGACAATGACGAAGGAATGCTTTAGGAGGGTTTTTGTGTGCTTTGAAGCTTGTTGAATGGGTTTTTTGGTAGGCTGCAGGCCTTATTTGGCTATTGATGCTACTTTTTTCACAGGGAGGTTTAAAGGACAGTTAGTAGCAGCTTGTGCAGTTGATGCACACAATTTTGTTTTTCCAGTTGCCTACGGTGTGCTGGAGACAGAGTCTGAGGAGAGCTGGACATGGTTTTTGCAGAATCTGCGCCGGGCTATTTCACATCCCAATGGGTTGGTAATTCACACAGATGGATGCAAGGGTTTAGAAGTGGCCGTGGACAATGTGTTCCCAGGAGTAGAGCATAGGGAATGCATCCGTCACCTTGCTGCAAATTTTGTGAAGAAATTCAAAGGAAAGTTTTTTACCGACAATTTATGGCAAGCATCTTTGACTTGCAGTGTGAGGAAGCACAACTACCACATGAGGCAGTTATACACAAATAAGAAAGTGAAGGAATACTTGGAAACACACCACTCGAAGTTATGGGCCAGAAGCCAATTCAGTGAACTGAGCAAAGTTGACTATGTGCACAATAATCTTGCAGAATCTTTCAACTCAACGATCCGGAAACTAAAGGATCTTTATTTGGTGGATTTGCTTGACAGGATAAGGATAGAATACGCCGAGAAATTTCATTTTCGTCTTGGAATAGCTAATGCAAAATTCATGGGCCACATTATTATCCCGGCTGTGATGCAGGTATTGAAGCAAAAAAACAGAAGGCTTGATAATGAACATGAGATTTATCTCGGATACCAAATCAGAGGTATCAGTCTTTGATAAAGCTAACAAAGAATGGAGATATCCAGTGGATTTAGAAGATAAAACTTGCAGTTGTAGGCAATGGCAGATAACTGGGTTGCCATGCATTCATGCCTTGTTTTTCATCACTTCTATCTCAGCTCCAGCAGGAATATACAGCAGTATGTGCATGATTACTACTCTGTTGCAATGTTCAGAGCCACATATGCACATGCCTTGCCTGCTTTGGAGGGAAAACAGCAATGGGATAGAGTGGACCCTGGATTCAAACTTTGTGCTCCACTTCTGAAGAGAGCTGCAGGTAGACCGAGGAAGACTCGACACCGACGTCGCAATGAAGGAGGTGGACTTGGAGCGAGGGTGCGTAAGTGCACAAGGTGTGGTGGGACTGGTCATTTCGGCAAATATTGTGATAACACAGTGGATCCAGGGTTTGGAGAGAGTATTCCTGATGAAAATGATGGTCAGCTGCCGGATGCAGCATTTGAAAATTTTGGTCAGCAGTCAAGTGATTCAGATGATGCAGCATTTGAAAATGATGATCAAGTCCATGATCGAAATGATTATTCAAATGATGATCCAGTCCATGATGCTTCAAATGATCCGCTGGATGCTCCAGTCGATGCTCCAGTCCATGATGCTTCAAATGATCCACTGGATGCTCCAGTCGATGATCCACTGGATGATCCAGTCGAAGTTTCAAAGAAGGTACCGACTACCAAGAGGAGAAGACAAGAAGCTGTGAGCACGATGAGCACAAGGAGCAAAGGGCCACCAAAACAGCCAAGGATCACAAAGAAGCCCCGACGCTATTTAGACTAAGTTGGATCCAAATGATGTTGTATTTCTGTTGAATAATGTTGTATTTATGTTGACTGGTGATGTATCTATGTTAGAACATAGTTTGTATGATGTTTGAATAATGTTGGATGATGTTGAACCAACTCATGGCAAAATTTGAGGCAAATGTGCTTCAAATGAGGTCTGAAGCTAGGGTAAACACCCCATTTGTAATTTCATGAAAAATTCGACCTTGTCTAAATTATCCAAATAAATTTGAGTAGCAACTATATCACATATAACAACATTGTGCGTTGGATTCATGTCATTTTGATTTTTTTGAATTATTTATGCTCTTTTGAAACCATCGCTCTATTCTCATGAGAAATGTGCTTCAAATGAGGTCCGAAGCTAGGGTAAATACCCCCATTTGTGCTTCAACTTTTTTTGGCATCTTGTCTAAATCAGCCAAATTAATTTCCTAGATATCTATTCTACCTATATAGTGTAAATCTGAAGTTTCATTATGTTTTGAATAATTCTTCTATTTTTTATTTTTTTATTTAAATAACATGGTTTAATAGAAAATCATATGTAAAACAGATAAAAATCATGTTTATATTTTTTTCTAGCAACTATATCACATATAACAACATTGGACGCTGGTCTCATGTCATTTTGATTTTTTTTTTATTAATTATGCTCATTTGAAACCATCGCTCTAGTATTGAACTCTAAACAAGTCTATACAAGATAGCTCTTTTGTGGAAACCATTTTCGATCAATTATCTATAAACCATGTTTATATTTTTTTCTAGCAACTATATCACATATAACAACATTTGGCGCTGGTCTCATATCATTTTGATTTTTTTTAATTAATTATGCTCATTTGAGACCATCGCTCTAGTAGTGAACTCTAAACAAGTCTATACAAGATAGCTCTATTGTGGAAACCATTTTCGATCAATTATCCATAAACCATGTTTATATTTTTTTTCTAGCAACTATGTCACATATAACAACATTTGGCGCTGGTCTCATGTCATTTTGATTTTTTTGAATTAATTATGCTCATTTGAAACCATCGCTCTAGTATTGAACTCTAAACAAGTCTATACAAGATAGCTCTTTTGTGGAAACCATTTTCGATAATTTATCCATAAACCATGTTTATATTTTTTTCTAGCAACTATATCACATATAACAACATTGGGCGCTGGTCTCATGTCATTTTGATTTTTTTTGAATTAATTATGCTCATTTGAAATTTTCGCTTGATTTGACACTTTTTCGAAAAAATTGACGGAACCTATGTTTATATTTTTTTTCCTAGTTGCTATACAACATTATAAGACTATGTGCGTTGGTTTGAGCATGTTTTGATTTTTTTTGAATTAGTTATGCCATACCCTAGCTGGCAGCTCAAAACCCCTCTAAACCCCTCTAAACCCCGTCTGAAACCCCTACCCCTTCTGTGCCGTTGATCAGTGCGTGGATGGTTCAGATCTGGCGCTCGGGTTAGATCCGTGCGCATGTGACTGCCGATCCGCGGCTGCGCTCTGATTGGCTGCGCTCGATCTGCGCTCTGATTGGCTGCAAATGCTCGGGTTTGGATCGGTGGCTGCGCTCGATCTGCACCGTTCCTTACGATCAAACGATTGAAAATGGCGCGGTGCATCGACTAGGTGGTTGACTCTGTGTTTTGTCTCAATGTAACTACATGCAACAACGACCACTGACTAGTGGGCCCCGTTCACCAGCCCGATGCATGCAGACATGCAACCAGCCCTCTACGCAGCCCTGCACGCCTAGTTTCGCGTCGCACCAGCGCTATTTGCAGCGACGCAGCCCTGCACGCCTCGTTTCAGAAGGAGGAGTCACGTCGCATTAAGAATGCACGCATGCAGCTAGGGTCACGTCGCATCCTAGCTATTCTTTCAGCCACCGCTTTGACCTGCATGCCTCGTTTCAGAAAAATGAGTCGCATGCAGCTAGGGTCACGTCGCATCCTAGCTATTCTTTCAGCCACCGCTTTGACCTGCACGCCTCGTTTCAGAAAAATGAGTCGCATCGCACCAGCGCTATTTGCAGCGACGCAGCCCTGCACACCTCGTTTCAGAAAATACACGCATTAATGCACGCAGCGACGCAGACTTTGGCGTAAGACTTTGGATGTTCATCTCTTTCACCTCTTTGCATTAATGCACGCATGCAGGCTACGTCGCATCCTATTTTCGCAGGCACCGCTTTGACCGCCTAATGCACGCAGAGCGCTGACCCTGCATCTCAGCCTGTCCTACACAGAGGAGACCAACGTTGCTTCTTCATCTACCCTGCATCTTCAACTAGCTATCTTACGTTTTCACACAGTTGCTTCTTCATCTACACCAATTAATTCACACCTCATCGGGTCTTTAAATAGTGCATTTGCCTCCTCCTCCCTCTTCTCATCCCTCTCCAGCCCCTTTGCCTCCTCCTCCCTCTAACCATGGGCTCGACGTACTCTATCCCTTCCAGCCCCGAGTCCGTCAGCGACGAGGACAACCACCCGAAGGCTCGGCCCTGGTACGAGCCGGAGTGGACACCGAAGCAGCTGGGCATCGTTCCCAAAGCTCCCAAGCGGAAGCGCAAGGATCAGTACGTGTCAACCGCCTGGGTCCACCACCCCGACCCCGACCGCGTCGACAGGGACGAGCGCCGCTCCGTCGAGGAGCAGAACCGCCGCCTCAAGAAGCAGCTGAGGGCGGAGAAGAAGGAGGCGGAGGCGAGGAGGGAGGAGAAGGCGACGTGGCGCCGCATCAAGATGGCCTGGGAGAAGGCGGACGACGAGACGCGGGAGGCCAATGCCCGGGACTTGGCCATCCGCGAGAGGGCGAACAGGGCGGCGGACTGGAAGTAGGCCAACCCCCGGCGGTTGGCCGGAGGACGGAAGGGCGCCCGCAGACGAAGGGGCGCCGGCGGTTAGGGTTAGGGTTTGGGTGGGCCCTCTACCTATATAGAGGGCCCTTTATGAAATGTAATGGGTTTGTTTAATATATGTAATTTGGGTCGGTTTAATATTTGTACTTGGGTATATATGCCCCATATCCGTGCTAATATAAACTAGCTCGTGTTTGCATTATTTTTCAAAGGCTAATACAATGGAACAAAATTAGCTTCTAACATGCCATTTGCCATTTGCCATAAAAGTAACAAAATTCAAAGACTAATACAATGGAACTAGTAACAAAATTCAAAATTTGTTTCAACTAGCTAAAACAAGTACATGTGGGCTCGGCAACGGGTGCTACCATTTCCCTACAAAAATACAAGAGAAAAAGCATAATTTGTTACAACAAACTAAAACAAGTAAATATGATTTCCTCTAAGCAAAATTTGTTACAAACTAACTAAAACATGTAAATGTATGTGTGCCTCTATGCAAAATTTGGCAACCCAGTACGTTTTTTTTATTTTACAGGACATAAGCAAAATTCAGAAACGTCACGGCCCAACATCTACTCGTCACGGCCCAACATCTACTTTGGCAGTCCAGCACGTTTTTTTGTAAGGAAAACACAACTGTCGACTGAAGTTAACTTAAGAACACAGACATAGTCAAATTGCTGCGGGCATTCGATTAAGTGACACGAACTTGGCATGGCGCACAGATCGCGTCCTCTGCCCTAACGACGGATCAACAAGTAAACGAAAAACAGAGCAACGATGCAACAATAAAATCCACCAGCCATCATATTTGCTTGCTTCTGCAAATCAACCATCTGCTTTAGATATTTCTTGATCTTCTTCAGTTCCTGGTTCAGTTCGGACTCCGAGGGCAGCCCGGGCAGTTCACCATTGCACGCATTCCTCTTCACCTCTCTGTCAGCACCGGGCGCACCCATCTCCGAGCTTTCCCCCATCTCCATGCCCACCGGCGGCAGCCCCCCCATCGAATCAATGTAGCCCTCAAACATAAGCCTCTCTAAATAATCATCCATCCACTCGAAATGGCCACATTTCTTCAGGATCTGAAAACAGCAACATGAACCCTAAATTCAAAATTTCCCAAATTCGACGAGCAAAAACGAATTGCGGTGAAATCAAAGCAAAAGGATGCGAAAGAACTGAGATCTATACCTGCCCATCCCTTCCGGCGTGCATCTTGCTCAAGCAGCTGACATACTCGCGACCAAGATTGCCATTGTCGCCGGTCTTGCTGACCCAACGTTTGAGAGGCTCTGGGCGTGGGCAGTCTGGGCACCGTGTCAGCGGCACTGCACCATACCGCGGCCATTGTGACCGCGCGGCGGAGGAGACAGACATCTGCGCTTCGTCGCCGGAGAAGAGGGAGAGAAGGATGCGGCAAGGGGAGGGGAAGCAATGGCACCGTCAGGAGGTCGGGGACAGGCGAGGTTCTCTTCTAACTGCCCTGAGGTGGGACCCACGCAGTGCGTACGTGGATAAGTGGTGGGCCCAATGTTCCCAACGGTCGACAACGGTTCTCTAATGTGTCCCACAAGCCGCGGTTGTCTTCTAGGTCCTATAAGTCAAGGGTCCCACAAGTCAGCAGTCCTGACGGAGACGGCAAGAGTGACGGAACGAATCCTTGCGCACAGACTAGGGGCAAAACTTAGCACCATTCGACGCTAGGGGCAAAACTGAGTAGTTGGTACCAACTGAGGGCAGCCTGATAAATAACCCATAAAAAATATCGATAATATCTTCATATTACTGACAAGATAGAGACTACAACGAAAACATCATTTGTGTCTCTAAGCTCGCATCCTTAAATAGACATGCATCAACTGACAGAGAAAGAAGATATTACCATGCACAATGTGAAACATCATGAGTACACTGCATGTGCACAAGATAACATTGCAAGATATCATGCAAGATATAGATACGTCGCATCCTTACAAATGCAGTCATGTTCTTCCGGACAAAATAGAGATAATATTCGTAGCGGTCCGTAGGCTAATCAGTCCGTAAGTCTAGAATTATTGTTCGCGCTCTCAAGAAAATAACTACTAGTGACCTAACTCACGCAAACCCGGAACTTATATGGCTTTTGGTGACGGCGGGATCCTCCTCCGTTGGTGCGCCTCCGGTGGAGCTCCACCGCGGTTCTGCTGTCTTCGGGCTCGCTGCTCCTCGGAGTGGCCGAGTCTGGGCTTCCCCAACCGGAGTTCGCGGGGTGGTGTCTTTGGGTGTTGATGTAGTTGAGGAAGCTGATGTTGAAAGCCATGGCGTCCGACTTGATGCAGCGAGGTGGAGGCTCCAAGGAGTTCGAGGACCGATGACTTCCCGTCCGCGTGGGGACACCTCTGTCGTGGTGGGATCACGGCAGATGCCATGGGTATGGCTTAGTTGGGGCCGAATGGTCGTTGGGGGAATCCGGGGAGGGTTTATGCACTCAAGACGTGCACAAGCTAGAACATGCAAGAAACCACAAGAACATGAACAAGAAGCCAAGAAAGCCAAGAACACAAAAGACACCACGATGTACCCAGGTTCGGGGCCTTCGTGAGGAAGTAAAACCCCTACTCCTGCCTTTCCTCTCTCAATATATCAGTGTAGTTCTCAGGTACAAGGTGCTCCTCGAGCTGTATGATGCTATTCAAGTGAGAGCTCTAGATAGAAGATGAAACTATGAAGGGGGAAATGAGCTAGGGTTTTCGCCGCCCTCCTCCCTGGAGGTAGAGATGCCGCATATATACACAGGCCGAAGTACATTTTTACCCCTGCCTACAACTGACAATGGCATGGCCAAAAGGTAGAAGACAAGCCTCTGCCTCCTGCCAGCTCAACGGCCGGACTGTCAGGCCAGCCAGGCCTAGCTTTCCTCTTCCGGTCATACTTCAGTAGCCTGCCGAGGTCTAGCCTGTAGACCTTTCCCGAAATAGCCGAGTCAGCTCCTAGGCCCCCGAGCTTCCGGGAAACCCGTGGACGGACCTCGCCGTCCTCTGAAGCCTCGGGCTGAGCTCTGCGGCGCCCGTGACCTCTCTGACATGCCTCGATCCTTGCTGCCAACCTCGGATAACACTCCGGATCCTATACCTCGGTAGAGAATACCTTATTCCTGTGGTAGCTAGCTGACTGCCCCGAGGTTAATACCTCGGAGGATATACCTCGGAGAATATACCTCGGACGTACACCTTACGTCGGATGACGCCTCCTGCGTCCTTGCTCAATCGCTACCTCGGACAGCTTACTACCTTTACCTTACATGTCTTACCTCATCATTACCCTACCCGGGGGTAACCCCCCGACAGTAGTCCCCGAAGCTGATGTGGTCTTGCAGCCTCGGATGAAAGGCCGCACCAGGTTCAACCCGAAACCACATGCGCTACGATGTTTTGCAGGTTACCGAACCAATACTCCGAGAAATCCATCGGTCTGTTCCTCGGGCCATACTGCTTTTCCGAAGTATCCGCCGAGATCTCGGACGTCAACCCCTCGATTTCTGCATCTTTACTGACTTCGGTCAGAGAACACTGTTCACGTGTCCCATCCGTCACTTCCTGGTCCACGATAGTCAAAGCACTCGAGTGCTTTCCACCACGCGGCCCACGTCAGCGGAGGTTTCCCGCTTGCGCCGCTTCGCGCTCCAGTAACCGCGCCGCACGACGGTTTGCCTCCTGCAACCGATCCTGTGGCCTGCTCGTCCACCGCTATCTTCGTGCCACGTGGGCATTTGTGCACAAACGATCCCACTCGCCGCTCCGATAACCGCGCGGTAGTGCGCAGTTACCGCCCGCGGTTATAAATACGGGCCCAGGGCAGTGCTTCCCTCTTCTTCCTCATTCACTCGCCGTCTCGCCTCCATCGCAACCAGTGCTGCCGCTTCCAGTTGAGAAGAAACGCGTTCCCGCCGCCGCCGACGAGCAGCTCCTTCGTCGCCGCTGCGACCGCGTCACCGGCGCCGCCCTTCAGCACCTCGTTTCACGGTATGTACCCCTTTCTTGTTACCCTAGGCATTGCTCTAGGTTTCTTCCTCTTCGCGCTTTGGTTCTTCATATGTTCTTGAATAAAATTCTATTTACCTCCTCCGGTAGATCTTACTCGCATACTTTTTGGGTAGAAATGAGTTTCATACCTCGGACAGACGTTCGCCTAGCATATATGTGCCTCTATGTACATAAGATAGCCGTCCAACTCCTCCTGAGTTAGCCAGATATAGCCTTAGATTCCAGATTTACTTTTTCCTTTGCTAAACTTCTGTGCATTCTCTGCAGATTGATTCTGCCGAGATGTCTCCTCCTGAGACTTCGGAACAAACCGAGGTTCCAGACCTCGAACTGGAGGTCGGAGAACGAGCCGGCTGGGAAGGTTCGGATGTAACTCCGGACGAAATCCAGTGGCTCAGGGCGACTCGGCGGATTCCCGCCGGGGTAGAGTGTCGCCTGCCAGAGGGCGAACTCGAGCCTCAAGTCAAGCAAGGGGAACGGGTGGTCTTCGTCGCGCACTTCCAGCGCGGCTTCGGACTGCCCGTTAGTGACTTCTTCCGGAGCTTCCTCGACAAGTTCGGACTCCAGGTTCATCACCTCCCCGCCAACGCCATCACCACTCTCTCCTGCATCGTTTCCTTCTCTGAGGGATACCTCGGCCTCGAAGCCACGGTAGACCTCTTTTCTCGCTACTTCCAACTCAAGCGGCAAGTGATCCCGGATCCAAAGAACAAGGATCTGCCCAAGCAATTAACCGCCTGCGGAGCTGCCACCATAGCTCCTCGCCGAAACTCCATCTTCCCACGTATCACTACTCCGGACACCGTTCGCAAGTGGCTCCGGACGTGGTTTTACGTGAAGAACTCCGGCGAAGAGGACCTCCTCAACCTGCCGGCGTTTAACCTCAGCCCTCCTACAGAACAGCTCAACTGGGACTACACTCCCCCTCACACCGGCGAACTCAAGTCCATCCATGGGTATATTGCGAAATGGCAGGACCCGGAGACCCCGGGAACGACGGGAAAGTCCTGACGGCCGACGACCTGGCCTGCACATTCGTGAAGCGCAGGGTCTCCCCTCTCCAGGCGAGGTCTCACAAGATCTGCCACATGAGCGGTCTTTATGACCCCACCCGACATACGCACGTTGCACTGGACAATGCCGCGGTAGCTCGGCGAGTCCGAGCTATCACCAAGTCCAAGATCTCTGACGCTTGGACATGGGGAAGGGAACCCCACTACCGGACCAATCCAGCGAAACAGGTACGCTATTCCGACGTTTTCTTCGATACTCCTTTACCACCGAGGTCTTGCTACCGACGTTCACCTTGACAATTTTTCTTCCTAACTCCTTTTCATATGTCTGCCATACAGCTGTTCGCCCGCCAGACCGCCGAGGATGGAGTCCATCCTGCGGACCACTTCGGCAAGGATCTCCCTGTCGAGGACCCACCATCCAACGTGGACCCTGACGACGAGGATTATATGCCCATTGCCTCGGCCCGCATCACCACCGCGGGTAAGCCTCAAGCACAAGCTTCAGTTCAAGAGATTTCGGATGACGAGGAGGGGTTCCTCGTCATGGAACCAATAAACGCGGTACCTCTCTCCCGCCTTCCTCACCTTCCGAACTTTACTCCAGCAACCAGCCGGAAACGCGCTGGTGCCGCAACTTCGGCCGCCGAACCATCCGCCACTGGAGCCTCCGGACCCACTGAGGCTCCGGTCAAGAGACGCCGGCTGAAGAAGTCCGGACTTCCTCCTCATGCCCGGGGGGCAGGAGGCTTCCTACCTCGGATGGGTAATGCTTTGCTTCTATAGCCAACAATGTTTGTTGCTTAAACATATTATCTCGGTATTAACACTTGACCATCTTCTTTTCGTTGCAGTGCCCCCATAGACGTGGATCAGGAGGTATCCTCCATGACTGCACCCGTTGGTGCCTCTGAAGCCATGACCACCCCGACGAACTCTCGCCCCGGATCTCCTCCACCGAGGTCTGGCCCGGCCTTGGGGAAATCTGCCCCCACCCGAGGTCAGACTTCTCCGCGTCCTCAAACGGATGCGGGGATCAATCGCGCCAGAACTCCGGCTACCGCCTTGCCGGAGCCTCGACTCTCCCCCCGCAGCCAGACTGCCCGCAACCAACAGCAGCAACAGCAGAAGCATCAGCAGAAGCAACAGCCCAAGCAGCAGCCCCAAAAACCAGTTCGCCAGACTACCTTGCCGTTGGAGAAGGGCAAGGAGAAAGAAAAAGAGACGGTGAAGTCTAAGGTCACCCCCAAACCAACATCTGGGTCTGGCACCCTGACTATCTCTTCTCCTCAAGGATGCAACCGAGGTCTCCTCCCCCGGTGACACGCCGAATTCCTCCATTCGCCGCACCCATTGATGAGACTGCCCCTCCGGCCGAAGAATATGCTCGGAGGGCATCTCTTATATTGGATAACCGGCCTGCTTCAAGCTCCGAGGCTACTTTGGCCTTGGAGGCCTCGGTTAGGGGCATCGAGCAGGGCGGACCGTGGGGATTTCCTCCTCTGCGCACTGATAGTGACCAGAGCCTCGGCTCCTTGGAACACTACAATGCAGACTGGAATTCTGCAGACATGGACGAGGTCTCTTCTGCCTCCTTGACCGCCCAAGGGGACGAGCATCCTGCGGGGAGCAGCGCCTGCGCCCGACGCATGCTTGAAATGCAAACTTCTGCTTTGCTTGCTACTCGAGCTGTCAACGTAAGTTCCACTTTCTTTACTTTCATGCAGTATCTCTCTAATATCCACCATCTCCAGTCCCCGAGATTCGAGGTAAACTATTGACGCTCCGCCGGAGTTAAAATTGTTTGGCTTGAATCTTAACTCTCCATTTTCATCCGACGTATCCAATCCATTTTATCTCACTTTAGCATGCACCTCGGGTACGAGTCCCCGAGACTCCTGTCGAGGCATACCCCGGCAACATTTTCCCAATGATTTGACTCCGAGTCCCCGAGACTCTTGTCGAGGTATAGCCTTTCTAACCGAGCTATATTTTTCTTCCTTGCAGAATGCTATGAACGTCCGCACGGATATCTTTCATACCCTCTTGTTTGACCACAAGAAACTCCACGACGAGCACAAGGCCGTCCTTGCAGAAAAGAACTCTTTGGACGAGAAGCTACAACAAGAGAAAGCCGAAGTAGCTCGTCTGGTAAAGGAGCTCAAGCGCATCACTGAGCTGCGGACGTCTGAAAAAGAGCAGCTGCAGGCGGAAAAGGCCAGTGTTGTCGAAACAGAGAAGAAACTTCGGGAGGATGCCGCCAAGGATCACGAGAATGCGCTCCAGTTAGCCGAGACCCGCGCCACCTCGGCCACCGAGGCTTATGAAGCCCTTCAAGCTTCGGTTAACCAGCTCCTCCCGACGCTGCAACATATCAACCAAGAAATGGACAGTAAGCTTCTTGCCCCCCTTAGCCTTGCTTTGTCCTCAACATTACTGGCTCTTTGCCGAACTGTTTCTTTCATTATTAACAGGCTACCCCTCTGCAGAGCACTTCACCTACACCCAAGTCTCGGCCCGCAATATCACTGCTCGGCACAGGGAGAGGCGTAACGAGACGAACCCCGTCTGGACCGTTGAGGACCACATCGTGGCCATCAAGTCTCGGATCCATCCCTTGAAAACCATTGGGTCGAACTCCTCGACGCAGGTCTGTCTGCTTTCCGAGCCTTATGGCCTCTTGCCGACGCTCCCAAAACTACGCCCGAGCTCGCCGCCAAGCTTCGTGAAGCCGAACAAAGACTCCGAGAGTGGCGTTCATCTTCAGCTCGCGCTGGAGCTGATGCCGCTCTCAAATTCATCATGACTTGGTGCGAGAAGATCGACCTCGAAAAGATGGACACTCTTCGCCGAGGCTCGCCCTGGTCCTCGGACCCAATTCTCATCAAGCGCCGCGAAAAGATGGCTGCCTTCTTCGCTGGATATGCCAACACAAAGAACTTGAGCGAAGGAGACACCTACTCCGACGCCGAGGATTACGAGCCAGAAGACGAGGAATACGAAACAGAATCCGACGTCGAGGCCGAGCAAGGTGAGCGGTGAAACCCGCGAAGCAGAAACCGAGGCTTCTCCACAACCTGATGCCGAGGTTACTGCCGACGTTGCCAGCACTTCCCAGGCTATCTCGGCTCCGGACGAAATCCCTGCTGCATCGGCTGCTGCCGACGTAATTCCTGATGCCTCGACCTGAACTTATGCTTGGCCAAAAAACTTCATTAAATCCCCGGTATGCCGGGACGCAGATGTAATCAAACTTAAGTAGTTCCTTTGCTACCTCTATTACTATTATGCTCATTCGAACCATGCTTTTCTAAGCTTTATGTCGAATCCTTTTGAATGATTGCTCGAGTTTACTTTCGTGTTTACTATATTTGGCATTCTTTGCTCTTGTCTGCCTTTCTGGCGTTCGACAGTCGAGTCACAAGATTGTTGTTCATAGCATACAGTACTTGGTAAATTCCGAGGTATGTTTCAAAGTCATCCGACATAAAAAAGAAGTAAAAACAGGGGTTAGTAAACGACATATGCCGAACTGTCTTTTTGGACCGAGTCCCCGAGTTCATTTTCATGTTTCCCATGTTCTTTCGTCTTTGCTCTTGACTGCCATGCTGGCGTTCGTCAGTCGAGTCACAAGATTAGTTACATAGCATACAGTACTTGAAGTTTGAGACGAGGTTCAAAATAGCTCGGCATACGAACGAAGAAAGAGTAACAAAAAGAAACATGCAATCATAAGAGCGAGGCAGTCCCCGAGCTCACTCTCGAGGTGCCGAGGTTTTATTTAAAGATCAGCCGAGGTACATACATTACTTCCTTCAACAGTAGAAGGGTCGGAGTAGAGCTACATTCCATGGACGCTGAAGCTCCAAATCGGGTCTGTCCAGCCCATCTCCCCTTGGTTCCTGTGCATCTATAAGATAGTATGAATCATTGTGCAGAGCTCGGCTCACAATGTACGGTCCCTCCCATGGAGGTGACAACTTGTGCCGGCCTTTACTGCGCTGCACAAGCCTCAGCACTAGGTCTCCTTCATTAAACTTTCGGGGTTTTACATGCCGGCTTTGATAGCGTCGGAGACCCTGCTGATATATTGCTGACCGAGATAAGGCCAATTCTCTTGCTTCCTCGCAGATCTACTGCATCTTCCCGAGCTTCTTTAGCCTCGGCTTCTGTGTACATTGCCACTCTGGGCGCATCATATTCAATGTCGGTTGGCAGCATTGCCTCGGCCCCATAGACCATGAAAAATGGCGTATAGCCAGTTGATCTGTTCGGTGTGGTCCTTAGACCCCACAGAACTGCTGGTATCTCATCGATCCAACACCCCGGTGTTTTCAACAGTGGTTCTACTAGCCGAGCTTTGATTCCGGCCAATACCAATGCATTTGACCTTTCTACTTGCCCATTAGCCTGTGGATGAGCCACCGAGGCTACATCAAGTCGAATTCCCTTACTCATGCAGAACCGAGCAAACTCTCCGACAGCAAAGTTCGTGCCGTTGTCTGTAATGATACTATGAGGATATCCATATCTCAGGATTATTTCCTTCAAAAAGGTCACTGCCGTATGACCATCCACCTTTCGGATTGGCTTCACCTCGATCCACTTAGTGAATTTGTCCACCATCACCAGTATGTGAGTCATATTGCCTCGGGCTGGCTTGAATTCTCCCACCATGTCCAGACACCAAACTGCAAAGGGCCACGTGATAGGAATGGTCTTGAGCGCCGAAGCTGGCATGTGCTGCTGCTTGGCGAACCTTTGGCACCCTTCACATTTCCGAACTATATCTTCTGCATCGGCATTGGCGGTGGGCCAATAGAACCCGTGCCGGAACACCTTGGCCACCAGAGCTCTTGTGCTGCAATGATGTCCACATTCTCCTTGGTGGATCTCTAAAAGCATCTCCTTGCCTTCAGCTGGTTCGACACATCGCTGAACACCTCGGTCACACTTCTCTTGTATAGCTCCTTGTTGATGATGGTGTATCCCTTAGCTCTCCTCTGGATTCTCCTTGCCTCGGTTGTCACTTGGCAAATTTCCATCGGCTATGAAATTCATGATCTGCTCCGCCCATTCCGGCACTGGGTGCAGAGGAAAAAGCCTCTCATCTATCTCCATTGGTTCGGTCGCCATGATCTCCTTCATGATTTCCTCCACCATTGCTCGGCCAGTCCCCGAGTGTTGGTGCGAAGTCCCCGGGTCAGACCCGAAGTTCCCATCATCTAACTCCATAGGAAAAGCTCCATCAGTCCTCGGATACTGCGAAGCAGTCCCCGAGTCCGGCCAAACGCATCCGACGTCTACCTCCATAGGAATAGGCTCAGACTCCGAATTGGCGGTAAGAAAATTGACTCGGAGTCAGGAGAAGGCTTGATTGAAGGAGTTCTCAAATGGTTCAGCGCTATCCCCGGTGGCACCGGTTCTTTGGATGAACCGAGCTTGACAATACGTCGGCGGCTTCATTCTCCCCCGAGGTATGTGCTTGTACTCACATCCTTCGAAGAATCCAGACACCTTTTGCACATGAAACCGATACAACTCCATGTTCGCATCCAATGCATCCCAAGTGCCGGTGGATTGATGCACCACCAAAGCTGAATCGCCGAAGCATTCTATACGCCGGACACCTATCTCCTTTGCCACCTTGAGCCCATGGATCAGGGCCTCATACTCCGCCACGTTGTTCGACGCCGAGAAATGGATTTGCAGCACATACTTCAACTGGTCTTGCTTCGGCGAGGTTAGACTATGCCGGCACCTAATCCGACCTTGGTCTTGGACCCATCAAAGTGCATCTTCCAATAATTATAGTCCGGCAAGGGCGGCTCATATTGCATCTCGGCCCAATCGCATAAAAAGTCCGGTAGCGCCTGCGACTTGATTGCATCTCGCCTTTCATAATATGGGAGTATATGGAGATACCTCGATCGCCCATTTGGCAACTCGCCCAGTTGCGTCCTTGCATCCGATGATCTCCGAGATTGGAGCATCACATACCACCGTCATGGGATGCTCTTGGAAGTAATGCTTCAGCTTCTTAACCGCCAGGTATACTCCGTACGTCATCTTCTGGTAGTGGGGGTAGTTTTGCTTCGACGTGGATATCACCTCGCTCAGGTAGTAGATTGGTCTCTGCACCGATTTGCCTCCTTCGTCTCGCTCCACCACCACTGCAACACTCACGACCCGGTTTGTAGCCGCAATGTATATCAACATCGGTTCATTCTGCAAAGGGGACGCCAACACCGGAGCAGTGGACAACATCTTCTTCAGCTCATTGAACGCCGCGTCCGCCTGCGGGGTCCAAGTGAAACTGGTACTTTTCTTCATAAGTTGATACAATGGTAAGGCTTTTTCTCCTAGCCGACTTACAAACCGACTTAAAGACGCAAGGCATCCCGTGAACTTCTGCACATCTTTTAAACAGTTCGGCAACTTCATTCTTTCGATCGCTCGGATCTTAGCCGGGTTAACCTCTATACCTCGGCTTGATACGAGGAAACCGAGCAATTTTCCAGCCGGGACACCAAAGGTGCACTTGTCCGGGTTAAGTTTCAACCGATACTTTCTTAAGTTTGCAAATGTCTCTTCGAGGTCTTCGATGAGAGTATGCTTCTTTTTAGTTTTGATAACAATGTCATCAACATACACTTGCACATTCTTGCCCATTTGAGATGTAAGCACTTCTGCAT
>CAMZMU010000096.1:119570731-119831693 GCA_947311845.1 Poa pratensis
GACAAGGCTGCGTTTTGCTTTGTAGCTACGGGCACCTCGTGGTCGAGTGGAAACGATGGTCAGACAGTCGATTGTGGGTTTTCTCCCAAATCCAATTGCCATTTGTTTATGCAAGAAGTCCGTACTGACCCTTTACTTGTACGAAAAACCGGTAGAGATTTCTTACTCCCGTCTAGATGCCACGAATCCGTGGCTTGAATCACAACTATATGCTGTTAATTACCCCAAACCAATACGTTATGCTAAGATGTTTAAGTGGCAGAAAAAAAAAAAGATACATCATACGTCACTTCGTTTGTACCTTTTTTGTTCAAGATCTCCTGGAGTTACAAACTGGCAGCAACACAGTCCTTTATTTTATCTCCTTTATCTGCTCTACTTTTAATTGCCCTTCATTCCCCTTATGCTGCAAATGATGCCCTCTTATGCTGCAAATGATGTCGAAAATCATCGATGTCATAATCAGGATCTTATCATTCTACCACTCACGTAGCTTGTGTTTGCTGCAACTTGAGTAAGTTGGGATTGCTGCCAGCATACGACTACTTCAGTTGCTGTCAACCTACTCTTTTGTGATGGTGAAAATTGATGCGTGTGTAACCACTCTTGGGCTTATGCATGTGTAGCAGTTCAGTTGTGGTCAGTTCACCAAGATCGTCAGGTGAAGTTGATGAGGAGAATTGGTACCAGCTCTCGCTCTCGCGACACTCCCACCCAACCCAACACGCCCGCCGCCGCGCCCGTTCTCCTGCCCTCTCCCTCCCCCTCCTCGCCGTCCCCTGCCTCGCCCCCCGCGGCCGGCGAGCAGGGGCCCCTAATCGCCGACGCTTTCGAGCCCTCCCCCAGCCCTCTTCCTCTCCTCGACGCCGTCGGACGGCGTCGCCCGCCGCGGGCCGCGCGCTGGCGGCGCGGGGCCCCTCCTTCTCCACTCTCGCGGGTCGCGGGGCCGAGGCTGTCGGACGACGAGGCGCCACGTTGGCAGGGGCGTGGCGGCGCGGCCGTACTTCGGCGGTGTGGTGACCTGCGTGCTCGATGCGGGCTCTTGTGGCGCGTGGCCCTTCTGGCGGCGGCGTCCTCTTGAGTGGTGCAGCAGCCCGGTCCGGCGTCGGCAATCAAGGGCCACGGCGGCGTCCTCTGCGGAGAATGGCGGCCCCGCGCGTGGTGAGCTCTACGGCGGCAGCAGAGGGGACACACGGGCGGAGTGTGAAGGGCGGACTCAGGATGCGGCCATGGCTCGACCCAGATCTGGGCCCACCGGGCCCAATCTGGGCTCTACGGCCCTGGCGTGCAGGCGTTCGTGAGTCCTTCTGCAGGTTGACATCGGAGACCCTGGCGTTGCAGCGCGGCGGCGGAGCTAGTCGGGCTGATCTGGCCACGTGGGTTGATCTGGGCCTGACCGGCACTGCTGGTGCGTCCGCCGGCGACCGCCTCGTGCGGGGTGGAAGACGGTTCTCCTAAGGGTTCCCAGTGTCGACCTTGCAGGTCTGGATCCAAAGCCGACCACACTGTGCAGCCTCGCAGACACCACGACTTGTTGCCCTCCTCGGTTGAGGTTGCGATACCGGGGCGGCGGCTCTGGAAGCGGTCTGCATGCGTCCTGCGTCGATGCGACATGGCAGCGGTGATGGTTCTCTCCTTGGAACCATGTGGATGGCGAGGAGCGGGCGGTGGGGGTTCCCGTGTTGGTGGGCAGCGACCCCCGGATCGTGGTCTGGAGTTTCCTGCTCGAGGCTATTGGGCAATTCGACGGTGCGGATGTGCGAAGGTTATTCCGGGCGAAAGCTCTGTGCTTCGGCGCCGATGGCGGCGATTGCCTGTGGTACGTTACCCTCTTGGGGGCGCCATTGTGGATACCTTTGCCGTGTTAGGGTTCCGGGTGAAAACCTTTGACCTCCGTCCTCGATGTCGCGCGCGATGCGTCGTTACCCTCTTGGGGGCGTCATCGTGGAGCCCCGTTCTTCGGATTTGTTCCGGTGACCTCGGTGGCAAGTTTGGTTCTCCGTTTTTTCTTTTTTATCTTTGATCCGCTTTGTAAGGGGTTCCCCTCTTTACCTTGTATCGGTTCGGCCGTTTGGGCTTTATTTATAAAGCTGGGCGAAAGCCTGTTTCGTGGAAGTTGATGGAGGAAAACGGAGGGTCTGCAATTTCTAACGGTTTCTGTCTAACAAACCTAAAGTTACCCCCACAGATACTGTAGCCAGCAATGGCATGCATGGTAGTAGGAAGTAGTTTCGACATGTAACGATGGATGCTTAGCTTCCACTTCAATCACCCACGAGGTGATGATATTTTCCATTTGTCAGTTAGCTTTGCCGGCTGGTTTTCACATCTCCAGGTAGTCTTTGTTTTTTATATCCCTTTTTGTTATGCCTACAGCTACAGGGACATGTCATCGGCTTCAGATCATCGGCTCGTGGTAATTCCAGGACCATTACATGAACGCACATTTGGCATGAACGGAAGCCTGCAAGCAAATCACAACAAGTTCATCGAAGCTAGTACTGGTTCGACAAATTCAGCATAGAACAGACTGAAGCTCTTGTTCGCGCCGCCAAAGTGCGGTTCAGTCTGGAAATCGATCTACCCAGAGCACTCAAATATGCCACTGATCAGATCAGCTGTGCTAGCTACTCCTTGTCCTCCAGGCAACAGCTCCCATCATTCCCTCCCGACATCTTCCACCTGGGCATTGCTTCCCTTCTACTCCCCTCCACCGTCTTCTTCCTTCGTGCGCACCCATGCCGTCGTCAACCAAGCGTTGGCCGGGCCCCCGCCGTAACCACCTCCTCATTACCAGCCGGAGCGCCACTTCTTCCGGTTTACCGCCATCACGGCGTCACCAACCTCTCCTAAGCTTTGCCCACTTTCAGAACCGCGCGTGTGTGGGTGGCAAAGAGAAAAGGAAGAAAAGTTCTCTTTCTTCCAACCTCAACAGAAACAAAGGTTCCTACTACTATCATTGAGCCTGCTAGTAATTAGCATGCGTGGATGCATTATGGGATCTGCAATTGTGCCCAAGATATGCATCTCCATATATATCATGCCTTAAATACACTTGGCCAACCACGCAACCACTCTCACTTCATATACTTAGTGACAACACGATTACTGTTGCACATTTAGTACATCCATTTGTGCCTGTGTGTGTCCCTCTCCCAGTCCCCAACACACTCGCTCTCGAGCTCTGCCTGAAACACAGAGCAACGACCAGTTTGTAGAGGCCAAGGCAAAGCAACAGTTTTGGTACTACCAGATGACGAGGAGCCTATTGCGGTGCTCACTTGGAATTCTGCTGCCAACGTTGCTTCTCGTGCTTGCATCTTCGCCGCCGGCGACGTCGCTGTCGGCCGACGGGCTGGCGCTGCTGGCGTTCAAGTCCGCGGTCACCGACGACCCCTCGTGGGCGCTGTCGGCCTGGTCGGCCAACGACACAGACCCGTGCCGCTGGCCGGGCGTGGCCTGCGTCAACACCTCCTCGTCCTCCGAGCCGCGCGTCGCCGGCCTGGCCGTCGCGGGGAAGAACCTCACCGGGTACATCCCGTCCGAGCTCGGCTCGCTCGCGTTCCTCCGCCGGCTCAACCTCCACGGCAACCGCCTGTCCGGCACCGTCCCGCCGGCGCTCTCCAACGCCACGGCCCTGCGCTCCATCTTCCTCTACGACAACAACCTCACCGGCGGCTTCCCGGCGTCGCTCTGCGACCTCCCCCGCCTGCAGAACCTCGACCTGTCCAGGAACTCGCTCACCGGCGCGCTCCCGGCGGGGCTCGGGCGCTGCAAGGAGCTGCAGAGGCTGCTCCTCTCGAACAATGCGTTCTCCGGAGCGATACCGGCGGGCGCCTTGCGAAGATGCTGAGCCTGCAGCTGCTCGACCTGTCGTCCAACTCCCTGACCGGCGTCATCCCGCCTGAGCTCGGCAAGCTCCCGGCGCTTGCCGGCACGCTGAACATCTCCCGCAACCACCTCTCCGGCGGGGGTGCCGCCGGAGCTCGGGCATCTGCCCGCGACGGTCAGCCTCGACCTCCGGTTCAACAACCTCTCCGGCGAGATCCCGCAGTCCGGATCCCTCGCCAGCCAGGGCCCGACGGCCTTCCTCAACAACCCCGGCCTCTGCGGCTTCCCGCTCCAGGTCCCCTGCCGCGCGGCCCCGCCGTCCTCATCCTCCTCTCCACCGCCTCCGACCGCCACTGATTCTTCCGACGGCAGCACGGGCGGCACTCGGCAGCCGATAAAGACCAGCCTCATCGTCCTCATCTCAGTCGCCGACGCGGCCGGGGTCGCTCTCATCGGCGTGATCGTGGTGTACATATACTGGAAAGCTGCGCGACCGGCGGGGTGCCGACGGATGCGACGAGGACGAGGACGAGGAGGGCCGGGGGCTCTTCGCGTGCCCGTGCATACGCGCCAGCACGTGCGGGGACTCGTCGGACGGGTCGGACGCCGGTGAGAAGAAATGCGGGGGTGGCGGCGGAGGCGGCGGCGAGGACGGGGAGCTGTGGCGATCGACAAGGGGTTCCGGATGGAGCTGGACGAGCTGCTGCGGTCGTCGGCGTACGTGCTGGGCAAGGGCGGTAAGGGGATCGTGTACAAGGTGGTGGTGGGCAACGGGACGACGCCCGTGGCCGTGCGCCGGCTCGGCGGCGGCACCGCGGCGCCGGAGAAGTTTTAAGGAGTTCGCGGCGGAGGCGGGCGCCGTCGGGCGGGTGCGGCACGCCAACGTGGTGCGGCTGCGCGCCTACTACTGGTCCGCGACGAGAAGCTCGTCGTGACCGACTTCGTCAACAACGGCAACCTCGCCACGGCGCTGCGCGGTAAGTCCTTTGACAAATCCAATTCGCGCCTTTTCCAACTTTTGGTTACTCTGTTTTGGCCGAACGTAGTAATGGCATCGATTGGGTCGACCTGGCTCTCAGTGACACGTTCGTCTGTCTTGATTGTTATGAACTTGTTCAGTGACACCAAACCTTTCATGCAAATCCAAATGTTATGGAGCCATCCTAGACCTGCTTAAAGACACATGAAACAAATAGCCGAACAGAATAGCTATCCTAATTGGCGATAGGATACAAATCATTCGTTGTTCTTGGCATACCTGCATGAACATGATAGCATTTGATTCACACCCGAGTCCCTGATGACCAAACGAACAAACGCAAGGCTGTGTTCTTTTGGATTGCGGCTTCTCCACGCGAAATGCATCGCTGTGGCCTGGATTTTAGCCTGTCGCCGGTCACCAACTATGTACAAGATCATGGTCGCCGGTGAAAAGCTTCCAGGTCGGACTGTGCATATGCAATCTTGTCGAATGCATGTCATGGACCACGGCGCAGCATCTGGACGCCGGTGTACGCTTGGCCGCTGCTGCCTATACTATCTACTACTATGATGACGGTTGGCCCCTGCCCTGCCTCATCGGTTAGTGTCACTTTCAGTGTCACCTTTGTCGATCGTCTTCCTCTTGTGCAGGGACATATCGGTACTGAACTGCATTTGCCGCGCTATTCTTGAGGAGAGGTAATGAATCATGTCGGCTCTACATGGTAATGATGTACTACTCCTACATGCCTAGGTGTAGTTTAGATTCAGCAAGCATGCACTTGTATGTACTAGTGGCATAGACCGCTAGTCTAGGCATGTCCCTCAGTCGAAATGATCTTCTGAAAATTCGAACCAGTTGAGTTTTCCATCACCAGCCTTCAAAATTTGCACTTGAACCGAAATCCCTTGTTTCGTCTACCGAATTTGTAAGGAGTACCACCAAGATTGCTCCAGGTCCAGACATTGTTGTTCATGATCAACTTTGTTACTATTCTTTTTTTCGAGTGCACGCAATTTGTATACCTTACTATCTTTGTTCCTAAACATCTTATATTTAGTAACAGACAGAGTACATACATGCCTAAGGTGGAGTTTTAGATTCAGCATGCTATATATGCACTTGTATGTACCATTAGTATACTATTTACACTGCTAATTTAGTCATGTTTCTGTCGTCGAAAAGAGATCTTTGGAAACTTTGAACTTTTTATTTTGAGTGTCCACCATCAGCCTTCACAATCGATCCACTTGAAAAAAAATCCCCTGCTCCGTCTACAGAATTCGTAAGGAGTACTCCCTCCGTTTCTAAATATGAGTTTTTTTAGCTTGTTCTTGATTCACATGTATGTAGACGATTTAGTGTGTTGATTCACTTATTTCAGTTTAGTCCACATTAGAGTGGTCAAAACATTTTATAAATTAAAACGGAGGAGTATTTAGAAATTAGACCAGTGCATTCCAAACAGAGATTGCTTACCGCGCTAAGCATCCTCCGGTCCAGACCATTGCTGTTCATGATCAACTTTGTTATTATCAAATCATGCCATGAAGGTTGTCTCCCCTGGCACAAAACAAAAAAGTCAAAAGTGAACAAAAATCCAAGGGTAGTAGGAAGGAAAAAGGCGCCTTCCGACAGACAGGGGGAGCCAAAAGGCTCTTTTTAGGCCTGAACCCCTGCAGTGGTCTTGCCTGGGGCTGGAAGCAGCCATGCTGCAGGTCTAGAGCCCCAAAAAAGTGACAAACGAGAGCAGAAAGGTGCACACCAAAGGCAGACTGCAAGATAATCACGCCTTTAATTAGTTAGTGCATGGAGGTGTTTTTACTAGCTTGATTCATTCATGGGATCCTGCTTGATAATTTTCACCGCAAATACTACAGTTGATCGGTAATTAAGATGCTCGGCGAAAGAAATAAATTTTCCCATAATAAACATGATGTTTTTGTATGTGCAGGGCGTTCCGGGCAGCCGAGCTTGTCGTGGGCGCTGCGGCTGCGGATCGCCAAGGGCGCGGCGCGCGGGCTGGCGCACCTCCACGAGTGCAGCCCGCGCGGTACGTCCACGGCGAGGTCAAGCCTTCCAACGTCCTCCTCGACGCCGACTACAACGCCCTCGTCTCCGACTTCGGCCTCGCGCGCTCCTCACCATCGCCGGCTGCGCGGACGCCGCCGGCGCGGGGCCGGCGGCATACTGGGCGGCGCCCTCCCGTACGTCAAGCCCGCGCCGGACCGGCCCAACCCGTACCGCGCGCCCGAGGCTCGCGTGCCCGGGGCGCGACCGAGCCAGAAGTCCGACGTGTACTCTTCGGCGTCCTGCTGCTGGAGCTGCTCACGGGGCGATCGCCGGAGCAGGGGTCGCCCGCCGGTTCCTTGACGTCGTCGGTGTCGTTCTCGGGGTCCGGTGGCGCCGAGGGGCAGCAGCAGCCGCAGGCGCCGGAGATCGTGAGGTGGGTGCGGCAGGGGTTCGAGACGCGCGGCCGCTGTCGGAGCTGGCCGACGAGGCCGTGCTGCGGGATGTCGGCGCGCGCAAGGAGGTGGTGGCGGCGTTCCACGTCGCGCTCGGGTGCGTCGAGGCCGACCTGGACCGACGGCCGCGGATGAAGACGGTCGCCGACAGCCTCGAGAAGATCGGGTCGTAAGAGCAGTACGCCTCCCACTGTCTGCCATGCCCTCCGTTGTCCGAAATTTGGTTATCACACGATCGAGGAATGTCTCTATTTCTTTTTCTTGTTTACTTAATCATCATCATGTGTTATATCATTTCTGGGTACCTTCGTGTCATTTCTTTCCTTGGTCTTGTCAGATTTCTCGGACGTTCCATTGAACATTGCGCCACCGATAGCCCTCTTGTCGCCGGATATAAAACTGCACTCAGTCGCGCCTCTAAGAGCAGAGAGCATCTCCACCGGGGCGTGCCGGACCAAAATCGGCTCTCACTCTCGACGTCCAAATGCGACTTTGGTCTGGAGCGGCCCATTTTTTAGTCCGGCACGCCCATCCCACGTCCTCCGCTTGGGGAGCCGATGTACTGTGCCGGACGAAATGGAGCACGTCACCCACGTGGGCCTCCGACGCGCGGGCCACGCATGTCAGCGGCACAGCGACCTTAGACAGTGGTCAAAGCCGCGTGACACGTGGCCACACTTGGTATTCCCAGCCGGCGGCCGCAGTGAGCTGTCGTGTCCCGCTCGGCGGCGTCAATGCGGCACGCCGTTTCGAGGGCAGCGGCGTTAATGCAACCGCCCTCCGACGACGATAAAAGTCATCGCCTACCGCTCCCGTTCTCATCACACATCGCCCTCGTAGCCGCACACCTCGCCCTTCGCAGCCGCACTCGCAACCCCCGCTGCCGCGGACCAAGAAGATGGCCGGAAGCTGGAGGCGCAGCGGAGGCGCAGCGGAGGCGCGGCGGCGAACGGCTTCGCGCCGCGCACCCTCCTCCTCGAGCAGGCGGAGGCGCTACGGGAGAACGGCTACCCGTTGCCGCCCGACATGCGCGCCCCAGGCCGATGGCGGTCTCCGTCGGCGGCATCCGATGTTCCGCTACAACGATAAAGAGAACCGCCACATCGTCGAGCAGACCGCAGAGCGCAATCGTCGCTGTAACTGTGTAATCCGCCATGACGCGGCGAGCTCGTCCCGCGCACCACCTCCATCTCCACCACATTCACCACCGGCTACCGATAAACTGACGGAGGAGGAGGCACGCGAGCATATCCGCAAGCGGATTGCCACCTCCCGGAGAGGTGGACGACCAACATCGTCCACTTCCCGGTGGCGATGTTTCTCACCGCCAGACCCGCCGTGACTACATCGACATGTGCTGGTGCAACATGCCGTGGGTGTCGCGGCGTGACCCCAAATACTCCATGTCGTCAGTATACTGGGACCAGGAGGTGGAGCTGGAGTACCAGGGGCGGCTCCATAGTTTCTTCCCCATGAGCGAGTAAAAGTCTCTGCGTTCGGACTATGGTTCTCCGACGACTTCATCTCCCCCGCGAACTAAGATGACCCCAACGCCGCGCAGAACATCGACAAGATGCACCAGCATTTCCCGTGGGAGACGACCGACGGGTGCGGAGACGCGCCCAACTACCGGCGCCTAGACTACGTTTCGCCGCAACAGTGATGATCTGCATGGGGCACTACCATCTCCATTGTTTTAGTTTTTATTATGTAATATTTGGTTGAATTATATGTAAGTTAGTTTGGTTTGAATAAAATTCGGCCAAATTCGAATACTTGATTCAAAATATAATTCTATTGAGGGCACGACTGTGAAGAGGCGCCCCCCATAAGTGGTAACACAAGCGGGCACCCCTATAACGCTCGCTCAACGCTGCTACCGGACAGCCATTTTGGGAGCGTGACTGGAGATGCATTTGGCTGCTGTTCCTGCGCATGAACAACTACATCAACCGTTGCCTCGCCTTCTTCTACGATGCATACATCGAGCAAGCACGTGGATATGCTATTGTCTTTGATTTTTTTATTACTCAAAGAGTACTACACCCAGCCATACTATTGTCTTTGATGATCACGACCATCAGAGAGTCTGAGAGGAGAGGAGAAGAGAGGAGAGAAGAAAATGACTGAATTTTGTGAGAAAATAAGAGTAGATTTTAGGTTGCTTGTTGTTGATGTTACTTTTTTATCATAGCTAAATGGTGAAAGTGACTAGAAAGTTCTTCATTGTCGTCCAACGACGACAACCAGATGGTTCTAAAAGAAGGAAAAAGTTCAAATCAAACCTTCAACTTGTAGACGAAAACTAAATTAAACCCTGAACTTTCAATCCCTAAAATTGGCACCCCGAACTAACGGATCCCGGTCTATCCCGGACCCTCAACCTATTTTGCAAATGAAAAATAAATAATTTACTAAATTGAATATTTTGTTGCTCTCACTGGTAAAGAATGGCCACGTGTCATACATCTTCCACCTCTCTCTTTCTCCAATCCACGAGTAGGGGATGCAACCGAGGGGCCATCCGGCGTGAGCAGGTGATGCAGCACCTTGTTCCGGCGGACAGCGGCACACTGCCGCGTCACGCAGCTGCGGCGGCGTCCCCCATCCCGAGCACAACCGCCGGCGCATGCCCCGTCCACGTCCAGAGCAGCAGCCATGGCGCGGGGGGGGGGGGGGGTGCTTTATTGAGCTGCAGCGCCATACTCCGTTGGAGCAGTACAGAGGGTGGGAGCATGGGGGAGCAGCAGCTCTGAATCCATGGAGATCCGTGAACGAGATTGGCCACACATGCGCGTGGAGCCTGCTCGATCTCTGACTTGAATTGATTTTCACGATTGATTGAGCCAGCAAATCTGCTTAATCACTGTGTCTTGATTGATATTGATTTGGCAATTATGCGTGACATGCTAGCTACTTGTAGTCAATTGATTAACTGGATGCGTGATACGTCCAAAACGTATCTACTTTCCCGAACACTTTTGTTGTTGTTTTACCTCTAATTTGTGTGTTTTGAATGCAACTAACACGGACTAACGCTGTTTTCAGCAGAATTGCTCTGGTGTCTTATTTTGTGCAGAAAGTCAAGTTTCGGGAAAATCCCCGAAAAATAACCTGAAGTTCCTATTTTTCCAGAAGATGCACGGAGCCAGAAGACGAGACGGAGGCGGGCCACGAGGGCCCCACACCATGGGCCCGCGCGGCCAGGGCTGAACCGCGCCGGCGGGTGGTGTGGCCACCTCGGGCACCACCTCGCGTCCCCCTTTCGACTACTTATTCGCCTTGACCTAAAAATCCGAGGAGGATCGACGCTTTTTCCAGAAACACTCCAGAGCTCCGCCGCCACCGAAAACCCTATTTCGGGATCAGAAACTCCGTTCTGACACCCTGCCGGGACGGGGAATTGGAAGAGATCATCGCCATCATCATCACCGATGCCTCTCCATCAACCATCCATGATTCCCCCATCCATGTGTGAGTAATCTCCGCTGTAGGCTGAAGGGGATGGTAGGGATTGGATGAGAGCATTCATGTAATAGATATCAGATTGTTAGGGCATGGTGCCTAGTATCCGTTGTTAGTACTTTATGTCATTGTTGCAACTTGTTATGCTTAATGCTTGACACTAGGTCCCGAGTGCCATGATTTCAGATCTGAACATGTTATTGAATCATGAGGATAATTATTGTTTTAGATCATATCTACAAGTTGTTTACACATAATTGTCCGGAACCCGAGGCCCCAAAGTGACAACAATTGGGATAACTGGAGGGGATGGCTGTAATGTGAGGATCACATGTGTTCACGGAGTGTTAATGCTTTGCTACGGTGCTTTATTAAAAGGAGCACCTTAATTACCAGTAGTTTCCCTTGAGGCCCCGCTGCAAACGGGCTGGTAGGACAAAAGATGTTGTGCAAGTTTCTCATTGCGAGCACGTACGACTAAATACGGAACACATGCCTATGATTGATTATTACCTGGATATTTTATTATTATCTATCTGCAAATGCCCTACGCTTGACTATTATATGAATTATCTTATCCATGCAACGCCCGTTCATCTATCCCTATGCCTACAGTATTTTAATCCTGATGTCTACAATTATTACTGCTGCTTTTATTTTACTGCTGTTATTATTTCACTACTGCTACTGCCATAAAACTGTTGCTACTGATAAACTGTGTCGAGCAAGTCTATTTCCAGGTGCAGCTAAACTGACAATTCATCTGTTAAGTCTTATAAATATTCTTTGGCTCCCCTTGTGTCGAATCAATAAATTTGGGTTTTACTTCCCTCGAAGTCTTTTGCGATCCCCTATACTTGAGAATCTTTAATTTCAAACAATTGGAAGCCGAGAAATTGCCTAAATCTTGGGCAAGGTTTTGTTCTTTACTCAGAACTCGGCCTGGAGATCAATTAGCTAAAAATGAACTTCTTGATATATTCTATAATGGACTAACTGTTGAATCTAGGACATACCTGTTGGAAATATGCCCTAGAGGCAATAATAAAATTGTTATTATCATATTTCCGTGTTCATGATATATGTTTATTTTCCATGCTATAACTGTATTAACCGGAAACATAATACATGTGTGGTTGCATAAACAACACCTCGTCCCTAGTAAGCCTCTACTAGACTAGCTCGTTAATTAATGATGGTTATGGTTTCCTAACCATGAACATGAGTTGTTAATTAATTAACGGGATCATGTCATTAGAAGACTGACGTGATGGACAGACCCAACTAAGCATAACAATATTGATCGTTTCATTAAGTTTTATATTGTCATGCCTTTTATTGTCAAGTATCATATTTCTTAGACCATGAGATCATGTTATTCCCGGGTACTGAAGAATACTTTGGGGACATCAACCATCGCTTCGTGACAGGGTGATCATAAAGGTGTCTTACGGGTATCTCGGAAAGTACTTGTTGAATTACATGAATCAAGACTGGGATTTGTCCCTCCGTGTTTCGGAGAGATATACTCTGGGCCCACTCGGTAGTGCACATTCGGTAAAGCTTGCAAGCACATGACTAATGAGTTAGTCACAAAGAATGTTGTATTACGGAACGAGTAAAGATTACTTACCGGTAACGAGATTGAACTAGGTATAGTGATACCGACGATCAAATCTCGGGTAAGTAAAATATCGCGTGACAAAGGAAATTGTATACGGATTACAGTAGTCCACGACATAGTGGTTCAACCGATAAAGATCTTCGTTGAATGTGTGGGAGTCATTATGGATATCCTGGTCCCTCTAATGGTTATTGATCGGAGAGGTGTCTCGATCATGTCTACACGTTCTCGAACCCGTAGGGTCACACACTTAACGTTCGGTAACGCTAGAGTAGCTCTGGGATAATTTTGTTAATGGTGTCCGAATATTGTTCGGAGTCTCGGATGAGATCCTAGACATCACGAGGAGCTCCGGAAGAGTCCGGAGGTAAAGATTTATATATGGCAAGTTGATTTCAGGGTTCCGGAAAAGTTCGGGATTTTTCGGCAGAGTGTCGGAATGTTCTAGAAGGTTCCGGAGGGTCCCACTGTGGGGCCCACCTGTACCCAACGACCAAGGGTGGCCCACTGGTCCATTTGACCAGGCCTACTTGGTCCAAGTGGTCAATCAATGGGCATCCCTTAAATGGGGGGTTACCACTCTTGAAAGAGGGGGTTACTACCTTTTAAAGGAGAGGGGGTTACCACTCTTTAAAGAGGGGGTTACTACCTTGAGAATTAAGTGGCTGCAGCTCCCTTGCCTATATAAGAGATGAGAGAGGCACACCATGTGAGCGAATCGCTGCCGCATCTCCTCCTTCCTCCCGCGCACCGCTTGGCGAAGCCCTGCCCGCGGGAACACTCCACCATATCCACCACCACGCCGTCGTGCTGCTGGAATCGATCCCACCTACTTCTCCCTCTAGCTTGCTGGATCAAGAAGAGGGAGACGTCATCGAGCTGTACGTGTGCAAGCCTCCGGAGGTGCTGCTCGTTTGCGGTGCTGATCGGATCGAACATCGTCAACAACTTCACCGAGCTGCGTTGAATTAAACGTTCAACGCGCGTGTTCTTCGAGGGTATGATGAACTACTCTCCCCGTTACTGGCATCTTCTAGATTGGATCTTGAGTGTTGCTTCCGCATGAGAGAGAATTTTTTTGTTTTCTATCGCGCAAACTCCTACAGTGGTATCAGAGCCGGATCTATGCGTAGATGTTTTGGTACGGGTAGAACACATATGTGTATGTGGGCGTTGATAATCATGTTATTACTTCCTTTGTGTATTTTGAATCTTAGTGGCATAGTGGGATGAAGCGGCCCGGACTAACTTTACATGTCCACGTACATGAGACTTGTTCCACGACTGACATGCAACTTGTATTGCATAAGTGGCTTTGCGGGTGTCTGTCTCTCCCACTATAGTTAAGATTTAATCTACAACGGGTTGTTAATAATTTGTTTATCACCGTTGTGGTTTCATGTTCGTAGGTAAGATCGGTTCTTTCTTCGAAAGCCCTAAGCCACGTAAAATTTGCAAAGAATAAGGGAGAGGCGTCTAACTTGTTTTTGCAGGGGTGCTTGTGATATGGTATAGCCCAAACTGTTCATATGATATATTTGTGATGTATGAGATGATCATGTTTTGTAATGTTTCACGACTTGCATGTCGATGAGTACGGCAACCGGCAGGAGCCATATGGTTGTCTTAATTAAAAATTGTATGACCTGCGTGTCAACTTCAAACGCCATGTAATTGCATTATTTATCGCTATGAGTTAGCAATATATGGGATGCAACGTGGTGGAGACAACCAAGGCGCCACATGAACATGGCGCCATGATGGAGATCATGCCGGTGCGTTTAAGATGGAGATCAAGACGCAATAAAAGGGCTATACCATGTCACATATTTTTTATGCATGTGATGTTTATCCTTTTATGCATCTTATTTTGCGTGTGCACGACGGTAGCATTATAAGATGATCCCTCGCACGTAAATATCAAGATAATAATGTGTTCTTCCTTAGTATGCACCGTTAAGAAAGTTCATTGTTTCGAAGCACCACGTGATGATCGGGTGTGATAGACTCAACGTTCGCATACAACGGGTGTAAGCCAGATTTACACACGCAAATACTACGGTTCTACTTGGCGAGCCTAGCATGTGCAGACATGGCCTCGGAACACGTAACCGAAAGGTAAAGCACGAGTCATATGGATGATATGATGAACATGTTGATGTTCGCCTTTGCAGCTGCACCATCTCACGTGATGATCGGTTATCGGTGTAGTGAATTTGGTTTGTGTAATCACTGAAACGACTAGAGGGATGTTGTTTTGAGTGGGAGTTCACGTAGTAATTTTTGAATTAACATGAACAAAATTTATCATGAACCACCTATCATAGTGTATTTGCATAATTTGTACTAGACTTTGGCATCCACAAACTACCTTACACGTAGATTGTTAATTGAGATAAAACTGTTTTGATCTGGCAAAACCATTATGGACTGGTACCGTATTAGGTGAATTTAAATAAGAGTCCTATTGTAAATTTTCGGTAATACCTACCTAGCTCCATGTGATTAATGATTGATTGATCTAAAGAGCAAATGATTCCGACTTAGTATCTAGTGTCATGCTTGCTTCCATGATACCTGATCTTCAAAAGAATGTTTTGAGTATCAGGTGATCTAGGATCTGAAAAGAATTGTTTTCAGAAACAAGCGAGGAGTGAAAGATATATTGATATCTAGAACCCTGTTTGTCGCAACATGACTGAGTGTAATTTATTGTGACAATGTGCTTATATTATTTGAATATATGCAAGGATTGAAGACGCTAGGCGTTTGAATCATCCCAAGACGTTGGGCACTGACATTATCCTCTAAATTCCTTCCTTTGAGCTATAGTAGCTTCATCACAAAATTGTTATGATGGGATGGATTAAAAGTGTGGGTAAAAATCGTTTACTATGCTTGAAGATTGCTAAGGGTGGAATAGGCATGGAAGAATGCTAATAATATGGTGATATTAGTGAAACAATCAACTTCAAAATATGACTCCATGGGTGATAGTATATGACTAACACGCCAAGGAAAATGTGCTAGTTCGACTGGCATTGTTTGATGTTGAATGATTCTTCTGTAAAGGAAAGGGAACACTGAAAATAGAATTACAAAATTATATGGCAGAAAAGAAAAGACTGGAAAAGTCCAGCTCAGGAGTATATGCATGATATACAGGTTATAGATGTATTACTAGTTAACAAAGTATTTTGGGTACTAGATTGGTTGGTATGAATTGTCATAGCAACACAATGCAAGAAATACAAGAGCCTGAAAGAACTAGTAATAGATGTCAAATCGATCATGACAAGAACGAAAATAAAGTGTTATTGTGTTCACTGTCGCATCGAAACAAACCTTCAAGATTTATTTTAAGAACTTAATAAGTTGTTATTTTGTTCCTGCTTATGGTGAGAACAAATGAGTTGTTCACACTATGACCATGTTCCATAATTGATGGATGAGTAAATATAAATCGTGTTGGTAAAATAAACATCTATAAGACTAAATGCTAAACATCGCAAGACGTAAAATTAAAGAATTTCACTTAAGTTGTGACACTGCCGTTTTAGTTCATAATGGAAAGGAAAACATGAAGGAACTCCATGTTGATGGACTTTCGGAGTCATTTTTGTTTTTGAATGAATTGACGCTTGTGAGATCTCTTCCAAAAGATGACTAAAACTCCGTTCATAGGCCAAAGTAGAACGGACGACTAAATTAGTGGAGATTGTACATGGTCCATTATGAATAGCCGTGTGTGGTGGATTAATTTTTCTTCATATTCCACCGATGATTTGAGTAGATACATGAGTATATCTATTTAATGAGAAAGGAATTTGACATTTTTGAATTAGTTCAATGTATTGTTAGTATGAAGTGAAAAAATCATCGTAACAAGAGAATCAAGTATTTATGATTGGATCATAAAGAATAAAGTTTGAGTTACGAGTTTAGCGAAACATCTGAGGAGTTGCAGAATTGTTCCACAACTTATCCTTCTCGAAAACCCCACAGAAGTATGGAGTGTTAGAGAGACATTATCGAACTTTGTAAGACATGGTAAGATAAATAAAATGCCATTATATTTTTGTAGTTTATGCTTTAGAGACTACCGCTTTTACACTTAAAAGAGCACCATCGTGATCCGTTGAAAATGACACCATACGCGTTATGGCTTGGGTAGTGACCCGAATTGTCTTTTCTTAAATTTTGGTATGCATAGCATGTGTAAAATGTTTACAACCAAAATCGGATAAATATATGTTTATAAGGTTATCCCAAAGAATCCGTTGGGTATTTCTCCTATCACCAAACCTAAGACAAATGTTGTTTGTCAGAAAGGGTAGATTTCTCGAGAAAATTGTTCTTGCGAAAGAAGTGAGTGGGAGGACAGTGCAACTCGATGAGATTAGAGAATCATCATTATCATGTCAAGAGTAGCGCAGCACTAGAAGTTGTTCTAGAGTCTCCTAATTTGACTAAGTGGAAGACACTACATGTGTTGTAGTAACTTCGAAAGAGTTTGCAAACTGAACCACGAAGGTCGTAAAACTTTGTGCTTAGACCAACTTGTGGTTTGAGAATGAAGTGTTGTTTTGACAACAAAGGACCTGCAAATTATAAAGGAAGCGAATGATGGGCCCTGACTTCGTAAATTGGCTGTGAGTCATTATATCCGAGATAGTATCCATGTATGAATGTCAAGTATGTGACTTGGCAATCCTTTCAGAAGGCGTGAATCCTCATGGTTGCAAATGGATCTATATAGCAACAAGACGTGGATGTTTACATCCATTGAAAGTTTAACTTGTCGAAAAGGTGTTTGCGACAAAGTTCAAGGAGTTGACTATGAAAAGATTTTGATCTTCCGTAGTGATACTTTCGTCTTTACGGATAGTTCTAGAAAAAGTTACATATTCTGATATGGCAGTTGAATAACAAAACAACTTTCCTCTCAAGGAAGGCTGATTAAGGATGTGTACGTGACACAGTCTATGAGTTTTGTAAAATTCAAAAGGGTTTCTAGAAAAGTATGCAAACTTCAATGGTTGAAATGAGCATAACGAAGTTGGAATCTTTACTTTCATGAAGCTATCAAAAGAGTTTGATTCCATCATGAATAGTGAAGATACTTGTAGAGTTACAAGAAATTAAGTGGGAGTGCTTAGACATATTTCTAATACTTTATGTAGATGACATATAGTTGATTG
Organism: Poa pratensis; assembly: GCA_947311845.1. Lineage (NCBI taxonomy): Eukaryota > Viridiplantae > Streptophyta > Magnoliopsida > Poales > Poaceae > Poa > Poa pratensis. The sequence goes on from CAMZMU010000096.1 coordinate 119,588,300, forward strand.
GAAAATATGTATTTTAAATTTACACGGTTAAGATTTCATATTGATGAAAGGCTTAGGCTAAACATTATATTGGGCATCAATATCTATAAAGATGGATTGAAGCGCCTGATATGATTGAGCCAAAGTACATAGATGAAGTATTGAAGTAGTCAATATTAAAACGACAAGAAAGTGTTCTTGCTGCATGAAAAGAATTGAGCAATATCAAGTGTTTTGACACATGATGAGCAAAATTGAGATTTCTAAGTCATGTGTTCCATCATATGTACACAACCAGACAAGTCCTATGCTATAAAGTGTTATACCAGGATAATTCATATGATGATTGGACAACAGTAGGAAAGATCCTTAAGTAGTTTAAGAAAAACTAAGGATGTGTTTCTATATGCAGTAATGACAAAATATTCGTTGTAATATGTTACACCAATAGTATTGTCATTGATCCAAATAAATATATCTCAATTACAAGATGTGTTGAAGGGTGGCACAATAGGCTGGAAGAAAGTTCCATGCTGGTTTTGAATGAATTTCAAAATTAAAGTATTGTGATAAATACTACAACAAAGGCTAAGTATATAGCGTTGTGTTGACAACAAATAAGGCGTTGTTTTGACAACAAATAAGAAGAATATTTTTGTGTCAGAAAGTTCTTTAATGAACTTGGTGAATTTCCAAGAATGCTGACACTATGAAGCAACGTTTTCACAAATGTTGGTAACATTAGTTTAAGCTGAGGAATTAAGGTCTCACCGGTTGACCAAATATATACAAAGCCATCTCATTAGAGAATGAGTGATGCGTGGAGACGCTAAGAGATGCAAATACAAACGGACCTAAACATGTCAGATCTTTTGATGGAGTTTACCACATGCGAAGCATAGAAATAACACTTGAATGCCATAGGTGTTAAATGCTTACTTATTGACTGGATTATTGACTCTAGTGCAAGTGGGAGACTGTTGGAAATATGCCCTAGAGGCAATAATAAAATTGTTATTATCATATTTCCGTGTTCATGATATATGTTTATTTTCCATGCTATAACTGTATTAACCGGAAACATAATACATGTGTGGTTGCATAAACAACACCTCGTCCCTAGTAAGCCTCTACTAGACTAGCTCGTTAATTAATGATGGTTATGGTTTCCTAACCATGAACATGAGTTGTTAATTAATTAACGGGATCATGTCATTAGAAGACTGACGTGATGGACAGACCCAACTAAGCATAACAATATTGATCGTTTCATTAAGTTTTATATTGTCATGCCTTTTATTGTCAAGTATCATATTTCTTAGACCATGAGATCATGTTATTCCCGGGTACTGGAAGAATACTTTGGGGACATCAACCATCGCTTCGTGACAGGGTGATCATAAAGGTGTCTTACGGGTATCTCGGAAAGTACTTGTTGAATTACATGAATCAAGACTGGGATTTGTCCCTCCGTGTTTCGGAGAGATATACTCTGGGCCCACTCGGTAGTGCACATTCGGTAAAGCTTGCAAGCACATGACTAATGAGTTAGTCACAAAGAATGTTGTATTACGGAACGAGTAAAGATTACTTACCGGTAACGAGATTGAACTAGGTATAGTGATACCGACGATCAAATCTCGGGTAAGTAAAATATCGCGTGACAAAGGAAATTGTATACGGATTACAGTAGTCCACGACATAGTGGTTCAACCGATAAAGATCTTCGTTGAATGTGTGGGAGTCATTATGGATATCCTGGTCCCTCTAATGGTTATTGATCGGAGAGGTGTCTCGATCATGTCTACACGTTCTCGAACCCGTAGGGTCACACACTTAACGTTCGGTAACGCTAGAGTAGCTCTGGGATAATTTTGTTAATGGTGTCCGAATATTGTTCGGAGTCTCGGATGAGATCCTAGACATCACGAGGAGCTCCGGAAGAGTCCGGAGGTAAAGATTTATATATGGCAAGTTGATTTCAGGGTTCCGAAAAAGTTCGGGATTTTTCCGGCAGAGTGTCGGAATGTTCTAGAAGGTTCCGGAGGGTCCCACTGTGGGGCCCACCTGTACCCAACGACCAAGGGTGGCCCACTGGTCCATTTGACCAGGCCTACTTGGTCCAAGTGGTCAATCAATGGGCATCCCTTAAATGGGGGGTTACCACTCTTGAAAGAGGGGGTTACTACCTTTTAAAGGAGAGGGGGTTACCACTCTTTAAAGAGGGGGTTACTACCTTGAGAATTAAGTGGCTGCAGCTCCCTTGCCTATATAAGAGATAAGAGAGGCACACCATGTGAGGCGAATCGCTGCCGCATCTCCTCCTTCCTCCGCGCACCGCTTGGCGAAGCCCTGCCCGCGGGAACACTCCACCATATCCACCACCACGCCGTCGTGCTGCTGGAATCGATCCCACCTACTTCTCCTCTAGCTTGCTGGATCAAGAATAGGGAGACGTCATCGACCAGCTCTTCTCCGTCCTTGAGGGCCCTGTGACGCAACTCGACGATGTTGTCGACGAGGAGTGCCGCAAGCTCCTGCTGGTGGCGGTCGAGCGCGTCTTCGTCAACCTCAAGCGCCTATATCCATGCTTCGACTTCGAGTCCGTGACCGAGCCCATGGGGGATGCTCAGACCGAGACGCGCCTCTTCAACTCGCTGCGGGAGGAGATCAACGACTATGTCAACCGCTTCAAGAGGGTCGCTGAAGAGCCGGCCTCTGGCGAGGAGGAAGACGCCGAGGAGGAAGCGCGGGGGAAGATGACGCTGAGGAGGATGAGGCCGCCAAGACTTCCGCTTAAGCTGCTCCTGCCACAAGTCGCGCCTGAGGCGCAAGTTATCTTTGTTTAAAGACTTTGTTTCATTTGTGATGGTCTGTAAAACACTTTATTGTGCTGCAATGTGCGTGTGCCCCTCGACGGGCATTTTATCCCTATTCCATGCCTTTTTCGCTTTACGTCGTCAGGACCCGTCTCTTAGCGCTATGACTCCGCCACTACGGTATGCCAGAGCAATGACTCAGCAAGGCCGGGGGGTGTTTAAGGCTTAGAGAGGTAAGAGCTCTCGAGTCGCGATGCTCGAGGGCTCCCCTTTGACGCTCAAGCAGTCCATGAAATGCGAGGAGAAAATACCCGCCCGAGGGACGGAAGTTGCTCGTGAGAGGAAAAACACAACGCCTGAGGTGTAAGCGCAGGACTTAGCTTAGCGAGGTTCTGCCCTCGTGGAGGGCGTTGATTTCCCTGAAGATGTGCTTCCCTCTTTGGGTCTGGAGCGTGACTCCACGAGCCTTGGGGGGACTCTTGTTCCCTGTGTAGGTTAGAGGTGGAACCAAAGCAAACATGGTAGAGAAACTCATGCGCGCTTATAGGTTTCCTCATGGGTGCCTCGCGAGGAGAGTAAGTACCAAAGGTCCTTAGGTGAGGTGGCAGGTTTGGGAGCAAGCCCCTGGGCCAGAGCTCTTTGGTGAGGTAACAGGCGTGAGAGCGTGCTCACGTGTTAGAGCTCGGATCCTTTTGGGTTTTGCGGTGCTGCTGGGATGCTCCCGAGGCACAGTCACCGTACTCAGCCCCCGCTCGCGAGGTGCGCAAGGGGAAAGATATGAGCGCGAATGAAAACACAGAGTAACGAGAACTAAAACTCACCCCCAAAATATTACATAGCGGCGCCGCAGCGCAATGTTTCACTAGGAAACGAATTGGTTCGTTACACTTGGGCTTGCCAAGATAAAGTTTCCATGTCGAGGCATGGGGACCACATTCAGTGGCTGAGACTCTTCACGGCCTGCGGCGGCACGTTACAGGAAGAGCTCAGAGGGACTGGCCCTCAGAGAGAGAAGCTTTTGTGAAGCTTGGAGGTGAAGCTGTGCGCTTTCCTCTAGAGACAAAAAATGCCTGGTGTGATAGAGATCACGGGTAGAACTTGCGTAGATGCGCGATGTTCCAAGGGTTCTTGACCGGGATGCCGTCCTCCGTCTCGAGGCGCACCGCACCAGGTCTGGCGACATGCGCGACCCTGTAGGGGCCTTCCCACATGGGCGAGAGCTTGTGGAGACCTTCCCTGGAGAGGATCCTCCTGAGGACAAGGTCGCCTGTCTCGAGAGTGCGCGGACGTATGTGGCGGCTGTGGTAGCGTCGCAGGTCTTGTGGTATTTTGCCGCTCTGAGGGCGGCTCGGCGGCGCAACCCGTCGAGGAACAGCAGGTCGTCGTTGTGGAGGTCTTCTTGATTGTCCTCATTGAAGGCAAGGACCCTTGCGGACCCGTGCTTGATCTCTGTGGGGAGGACTGCTTCGGCTCCATACACCAGGGCGAATGGCGTCTCACCAGTGGGTTTGTAGGGTTCGTGCGGATGGACCAGAGCACGGAGGGGAGCTCATCGATCCAGCCCTTGCCGTAGCCCTTGAGGCGGTTGAAACTTCTCGTCTTGAGGCCCTTGAGGACCTCAGCATTTGCTCGCTCGGCTTGACCATTGCTCTGTGGGTGAGCTACCGAGGCGAAACAGAGCTTGGTGCCGAGGCTCTCGCAGTAAGCCCTGAAGATGCCGCTGGTGAACTGTGAGCCATTGTCGGTGATGATGCGGTTTGGCACACCAAAGCGGCAGACCAGGCCTCTGATGAACTTCACGGCTGCCCTGGCGGGATGGTGCGCACCGCTTCAACCTCTGCCCATTTGGTGAACTTGTCAACAGCCACGAAGAGGAAACGGTAGCCCCCTTGCGATCTCGGGAAGGGTCCCAAGATGTCCAGCCCCCAGACCGCGAACGGCCAGGAGAGCGGGATGGTCTGGAGTCCCAGTGCAGGCTGATGGACTTGCTTGGCGTGGAACTGGCATGCATCGCAAGACTGAACGATGGTGACGGCATCTTGAAGCACTTGAGGCCAGTAGAAACCGCTCCTGAAGACCTTGCCGGCGAGGGTGCGCGCGCAGGAATGGTGGCCGCACTCTCCACTGTGTATGTCCCTGAGGAGCATGCGTCCTTCCTCAGGAGGCACACACTTGAGGGCAATGCCATTTGGGCGCTTGCGGTATAGGTCTCCCTCCAGGATGTAATAGGATTTCGCTTGTCGAGCGACTCGTTCTGCCTCTGCGTCTTCCTCGGGAAGGACTCCTTTTAGCAAGTAGTCCTTGAGCTCGTCAACCCAGCCTGTTTCTTGGTGCACCATGGTTAGCATCAGACGCTCCCCTGAGGTGGGCCACAGTTGGGTGCGCCACCTGTGGGAGGTGGTGGGAGTACTTCGTCTGTGCTTGTAGCTGGTGCTTGCAGCGGCTGCTTTATGGATGCCTTGGAGAGCCTCTCTTCAAAGACACCTGCGGGCTGGGCCTCCCTTCGATGCGCGCTTGGCGATGTCATCTGCTTCCTGGTTCTCCTTGCGCGGGATGTGCATGAGCTCCATGCCCCTGAAGTGCTTCTCGAGCTTGCGGACCTCTTCAAGGTAGGCAGCCATATGGCTGTCTTTAGGGGTGTAGCTCTTGTTGGAGAAGTTGACCAGGAGCTGGGAGTCGCCTTTGATGAGTAGGTGCTTGACACCGAGGGCAATGGCAGCTCTGAGCCCGGCGAGGAGGCCTTCATATTCAGCGATGTTGTTGGAGATCTTGTCCATCGTGAAGCACAACTGGACGGCATAGTGGAGCTTGTCGCCTTTAGGCGAGGTCAGGACAACGCCAGCGCCTCCGTTGCGGCAGGAGAAAGCTCCATCGAAGTGCATGGTCCAGTGGCTTGGCGTCGTATCTCCAGGCGGTATAGTTTCTGCTTCAGGAGGCTCTTCAGGAGTTGGGTCTGTCCATTCGGCGACAAAGTCTGCCAGTGCTCTTCCTTTGATGACCCTTGTGGTGTCAAAACGCAAGTTGAAAGGCTGCAGCTCGATGTTCCACCCTGCTACGCGATCAGTGGCGTTGGGGTTGCGCAGGATTTGCTCCAGAGGGAATGATGTGACCACCGTGACAGGGTGGCCCTGGAAGTAGTGGCGCAGCTTTCTGGAGGCGATGAGCAGGGCGAGAAGGAGCTTCTGCTGCGTAGGGTACCGCTCGCGAGCATCTCTTAGCACAGTACTGACATAGTAACTGGATGCTCGACAAGGGTTGTGGAGGGTGACGCAGCGTTGGCTCCCTCGAGGGACTCCTCAGGCCCTTTGGCGAGGTTTCCTTGTGGAGGAGTCTCAGCAGGGGTGCCTGAAGTAGGCTCGACAGCTGGCTGTGGGTCTGGCTCTGGGCCTGGAGGGACTTTTTCCTTGTCGGGAGGCTCTGGACTTGGAGTGGCTGCACTTTTCTTGGGGAGGACTGGCTCTTCTCTTTCGACCACCAGGACGGCGCTTGCGGTTTGTGGAGTGGCTGCAAGGTACAGCTTTAGATGCTCGCCCGTCCTGGGGGCTACCATAACTGGTGCGCTAGCCAAGTACTTCTTCAAGTCCTCAAATGCCTTGTCTGCCTCTGGAGTCCACTTGAAGGTGCCGGACTTCTTCATGATCTTGAAAAATGGCAGGGCCCTCTCGCCAAACTTGGAGATGAAGCGGCCCAAGCTGGCCATGCACCCAGCTAGGCGCTGCATGTCCTTGAGGCGGCGGGGTGGCTGCATTTCTTCTATGGCCTTGATCTTGTCAGGGTTTGCTTCTATGCCGCGATGGGACACGAGGAACCCGAGGAGTTTGCCTGAAGGTACCCCGAAGACGCACTTGGCGGGGTTTAGCTTGATGTTCACCTTGCGCAGGCTGGCGAAGGTCTCCTCGAGGTCCTTCAAGAGAGTGTCTCCCTCGCGAGACTTGACTACGATGTCGTCAACATATGCCTCTGCATTTCTTCCCATCTGAGCCCCCAGGGCGATCCTCATGAGCCTCTGGAAGGTGGCGCCGGCGTTCTTCAACCCGAAGGGCATGCAAGTGTAGCAATACACGCCACAGGGGGTGAGGAACGCTGTTTTCTCCTCGTCCTCTTTAGCCATTTTGATCTGGTGGTAGCCTGAGAAGGCGTCCAGAAAACAGAGGAGATCACAGCCGGCTGTGGAGTCCACGATCTGATCAATCCTTGGCATGGGGTATGGGTCCTTGGGGCAGGCTTTATTTACATCAGTGTAATCGATGCAGAGCCGGCCTCCCCCATTGGGTTTTGGGACAACCACGCCATTAGAGACCCAGGTGGGGTGGGCAACTTCTCGAATAATGTCTGCTGCTTTTAGCTTTTCTACTTCTTTGATGATGAAGGCTTGCTTCTCAGGGGCTTGTTTCCGTGCCTTCTGCTTGACGGGGCGTGCGTTTGGACACACAGCTAAGTGGTGCTCGATCACCTCCCTTGGTACGCCGGACATTTCTGACGGAGTCCATGCGAACATGTCAGAATTTGCCCGAAGGAAGGCGACGAGCGCGCTTTCCTATTTGGGAGGTAAGCCAGCGCCTATGGTGACGCTAGCCCCCGAGCCCTCAGCCCCCGAATCGCTGGTGCTCAGCGACACCTTCTTTGTAGCAGCCTGCTCCTGAGAGAACAGCTGCTTCTTCTTCTTGGGCCTCGCGAGGGGCTCCAGGTCTTCGTCAGCAGGGAACGCCATGGCAGCAGCTTTGTAGGCGAGCTCGACAGCGCGTGTAGCGTCCTGTACGTGACCATGGATGGTGATGGTGCCGCCGCTGCCAGGGATCTTGACCATGTTGTAGGCGTGATGCGTGACGGCCATGAACTTCGCGAGGGCGGGGTAGCCGAGGATGGCGTTGTAGGGCAGGCCAATGTGCGCAACGTCGAAGTCGATGAGCTCGGTGCGATAGTTTTGCTGCGTGCCAAAGGTGACTGCAAGCCTCACTTGCCCCAGAGGCGAGATTGAGCCGCTGGTGACCCCTGTGAAGGGCCTGGAGGGCATAAGCCACTCGTAGGGCACTTGAAGCGTCTCAAAGGTCTCGACAGAGATGACGTTCAGGCCTGCACCCCCATCAATGAGCGTTTTGCCGACGGCGATATTGTTGATGGTGGGGGTGCACACCAGCGGGAGGGTGCCTACAGTCTTGGTGGACTTGGGGTGGTCCTTGGCGTCGAAAGCGATGGTGTACTGAGACCACTTGAGGGGACGCGATGTCTCCACCCCGGGCAGCGCTGCGTTGAGCTCGCGGGCGAACTGCTTGAACTGATTGTTGGACTTGGGCGCCTGAGCCCCGCCGAGGATGCACGCCATGGCGCCTCTAGGGGCCTGGTAGCCCCCAGGCTCCTCGTCAGGGAGATTGTTGTTCTTCTCAGCGGCGTTGGCCTGAGTCCCTTGAGGCTTCTGGTAGCCACCTTTGCGTCCGCCCTTGCGGTAGTTACGGCCTCTGCCGCGACCACCGCTGCCTTCTTCCTGCTCGCGCTTCTTGCTCAGTTGCTTGAGGTCGTAACAGTTCTCTGTCGCGTGGCCGCGCCTGTTGTGGTAGATGCAGAAGGGACGGTTGTCGATCTTCTTCTCGCCATCCTCTGCAGAGTCCTCTCGAGCGTGCTTAGCGCCGGGCTCAGCAGCCAGCACAGCAGTAGGCTTGCGCTTGGTCTCGTCACGCTTCTTGTGGGCCTTGGATCCCTCTGGGGGGTCATCTGCAGAGGCCACCTTGGTGAAGAGGAGACCCTCTTCAGCCTTGGCACACTTGTCTGCGATGTCGAAGAGCTTCACGACAGAGGAGAGGGTATCGTGAATGCCGAGCTTCTCAAGCATCCTGCGGTTGGTGACGCCCTCTCTGAAGGCAGCAATGACGTGCGAGTCAGGGATGTTGGGGATTTTGTTGCGGACTTGGCTGAAGCGCTGGATGTACTTGCGGAGAGTCTCGCCAGACTTCTGGCGTACGGCGCGCAGGTCGTTGTAGGTGAGGGCGCGCTCGTACGTGCCCTTGAAGTTCGCAACGAACTGCTTGCAGAGGTCCTCCCAGGAGTCGATGGAGTCCTCAGGGAGGTTCAGGAGCCACGACAGGGCAGAGTCCCTGAGGGCGTGCGAGAACCAGTTCGCCATGACCTTGTCGTCTCCTCCCGCAGCTGGATGGAGGTGGTGTAGAGCTGCAGGAACTCGATGGGGTTGTTCGTGCCATCGTAGCCCTTGGGGAGGTCTGGCCTGAACTTCTGCGGCCAGACGACGCGGCGCAGGTTGCGGGTGAAGGCCGTGCAGCCAGTGGCGTACGTGGCCACACCGCCCTGGAGAGCTCTGCGGTTTTGGCGCCCGGCCTGGCCAATTTCCTCGACGATGCGCTTCTGGAGGTCCCGCTGGCGCTCCATCTCCACCCGCGCGTCCGGCGGCGTCCGCTGCACGATTTGACAATCATGCGGCGAGGACGCGTGAGAGGCGGCTTTGTTTGCCGCAGCCGGAGGTGGTCCTGGCGGAGGCGGAGGCGGAGGCGCTCCATGCGCGGCGGTGCCTGCGCGCCCGGAGTTGTGGTGCACCAGGGAGCGCGAAGGTGCTGGAACCGCGCGCGGCGCAGCCGCGATGTCGACGAGGTGCTGGAGACGGCCAAGCCAGTTGTCGTGCGCCTCGGCGGTGGGGCGGTAGCGGAAGAGCTCTGCTGCCATGAGCAGCGCAGTGTTTGGGCTGGGCGCCGGGCGTCCAAGCGTGGACGCGCTTTGGCGCCGAGATGGATGCGAGGACTCAGCGTCCTCGCTGTGCTCGTGGTCGACGTCTTCGTCGTAGCGGTCGTCCTCATCCTCGGGGTGCTCCACGCGTGGCTCCGCAGTAGTGCGCCCCGAAGCGCGGTTGGTGCGCGGACGGCCGCGTGGCCTGGCGGCGTGGACGACGGGCTCGGTCTCAGCTCGGCCTGACGCGCGTCGGTTGGCGCGAGCAGCGCGAGTGTCCGCCATGGCGTTGAGGTCGATGGAGGTTGAATGCGCGCCTCAGCCCCCTACCTGGCGCGCCAATTGTCGGAGAATGACTCCCACGAAACAGGGGCAGTCACACTCGCGAAGAGAGTTCGTGTAAGGGGCTGAACACGACGTCAATCAACCCTCATCCGGCGCGGCGACGCTGCTCGTCGTTCCAGAGGAGGGACATCACGGCAGAGAGAGACACGGCGTGTACCCAGGTTCACGGCCCTCTTGTGGAGGTAAAACCGCTACGTCCTGCCTGTCTGTATTGCTGCTTGTAGAGGTTACAGTACAGCGTGCTTGCCGAGGGCACAGTTGTGGCAATGGCGCGTACAAGGGGAGGGAAACTACTGTCTTCTTCTCCCTTGCGCGCAAGTAGCTAGACTAGGAGTAAAATGTGTTCCCTCTGTTAGGGTGGTGCACCAGCTCCTTTTATAGGCGCCCGGGCCTCCTCCCTGTCCTTGTGCAGCAGAGGGGCTACCACATGGCGACAACGGTCGGGAGCTCGGTGTACCGCTGCTTGGGCGTCCATGAGCGCGGTCCATGGGCACAAAAGCTGAGGCCGCAGCAGAGAGGCCGCCGTCCATCCACGGTGACGTCGCGTTCGGCGCGTAGCGCCGGCCTGCTCCCTTATCACCAAAGAGGAAAGCTTGGTGGTCTGCGCCGTTGCCCCTGCTTTGTTGACTCCTTTATCACCAAAGTGGGACTGCAGCTCCGTCGTCACTCTGCGCAGAGGCGCGGTCACTCTGCGGCCACTGCGGAAGCCATGTGCGCTCCGCAGAGCTTGCTTTACAGTGAAGGAACCCTCGCGTGGGCGGGAACGCCCTGTGGAGGATTCTGCGTTGACTTCCCTTCAGGGAAAACTTCCTTGGAGAGAAGGCAACGGAGTAGAGGCTCCATAGGCCTTAGCTGCCTCCTCAGGCCTCCGCGAGGCGATTCTGCCCCGCGGGCATCCCAGGCTTGCAGGCCTGGTCCTTAGCGAGATTCACTCGCCGAGTGTTGAGGGTTATAGAGGCCTGGCCCAGTACACCCTGGTTCTTACTGGGCTGACAGATTCCATCATGAATAGTGAAGATACTTCTAGAGTTACAAGAAATTAAGTGGGAGTGCTTAGACATATTTCTAATACTTTATGTAGATGACATATAGTTGATAGGAAAATATGTATTTTAAATTTACACGGTTAAGATTTCATATTGATGAAAGGCTTAGGCTAAACATTATATTGGGCATCAATATCTATAAAGATGGATTGAAGCGCCTGATATGATTGAGCCAAAGTACATAGATGAAGTATTGAAGTAGTCAATATTAAAACGACAAGAAAGTGTTCTTGCTGCATGAAAAGAATTGAGCAATATCAAGTGTTTTGACACATGATGAGCAAAATTGAGATTTCTAAGTCATGTGTTCCATCATATGTACACAACCAGACAAGTCCTATGCTATAAAGTGTTATACCAGGATAATTCATATGATGATTGGACAACAGTAGGAAAGATCCTTAAGTAGTTTAGGAAAAACTAAGGATGTGTTTCTATATGCAGTAATGACAAAATATTCGTTGTAATATGTTACACCAATAGTATTGTCATTGATCCAAATAAATATATCTCAATTACAAGATGTGTTGAAGGGTGGCACAATAGGCTGGAAGAAAGTTCCATGCTGGTTTTGAATGAATTTCAAAATTAAAGTATTGTGATAAATACTACAACAAAGGCTAAGTATATAGCATTGTGTTGACAACAAATAAGGCGTTGTTTTGACAATAAATAAGAAGAATATTTTTGTGTCGGAAAGTTATTTAATGAACTTGGTGAATTTCCAAGAATGCTGACACTATGAAGCAATGTTTTCACAAATGTTGGTAACATTAGTTTAAGCTGAGGAATTAAGGTCTCACCGGTTGACCAAATATATACAAAGCCATCTCATTTGAGAATGAATGATGCGTGGAGACACTAAGAGACGCAAATACAAACGGACCTAAACATGTCAGATCTTTTGATGGAGTTTACCACATGCGAAGCATAGAAATAACACTTGAATGCCATAGGTGTTAAATGCTTACTTATTGACTGGATTATTGACTCTAGTGCAAGTGGGAGACTGTTGGAAATATACCCTAGAGGCAATAATAAAATTGTTATTATCATATTTCCGTGTTCATGATATATGTTTATTTTCCATGCTATAACTGTATTAACCGGAAACATAATACATGTGTGGTTGCATAAACAACACCTTGTCCCTAGTAAGCCTCTACTAGACTAGCTCGTTAATTAATGATGGTTATGGTTTCCTAACCATGAACATGAGTTGTTAATTAATTAACGGGATCATGTCATTAGAAGACTGACGTGATGGACAGACCCAACTAAGCATAACAATATTGATCGTTTCATTAAGTTTTATATTGTCATGCCTTTTATTGTCAAGTATCATATTTCTTAGACCATGAGATCATGTTATTCCCGGGTACTGGAAGAATACTTTGGGGACATCAACCATCGCTTCATGACAGGGTGATCATAAAGGTGTCTTATGGGTATCTCGGAAAATACTTGTTGAATTACATGAATCAAGACTAGGATTTGTCCCTCCGTGTTTCGGAGAGATATACTCTGGGCCCACTCGGTAGTGCACATTCGGTAAAGCTTGCAAGCACATGACTAATGAGTTAGTCACAAAGAATGTTGTATTACGGAACGAGTAAAGATTACTTACCGGTAACGATATTGAACTAGGTATAGTGATACCGACGATCAAATCTCGGGTAAGTAAAATATCGCGTGACAAAGGAAATTGTATACGGATTACAGTAGTCCACGACATAGTGGTTCAACCGATAAAGATCTTCGTTGAATGTGTGGGAATCATTATGGATATCCTGGTCCCTCTAATGGTTATTGATCGGAGAGGTGTCTCGATCATGTCTACACGTTCTCGAACCCGTAGGGTCACACACTTAACGTTCGGTAACGCTAGAGTAGCTCTGGGATAATTTTGTTAATGGTGTCTGAATATTGTTCGGAGTCTCGGATGAGATCCTAGACATCACGAGGAGCTCCGGAAGAGTCCGGAGGTAAAGATTTATATATGGCAAGTTGATTTTAGGGTTCCGAAAAAGTTCGGGATTTTTCCGGCAGAGTGTCGGAATGTTCTAGAAGGTTCCAGAGGGTCCCATTGTGGGGCCCACCTGTACCCAACGACCAAGGGTGGCCCACTGGTACATTTGACCAGGCCTACTTGGTCCAAGTGGTCAATCAATGGGCATCCCTTAAATGGGGGGGTTACCACTCTTGAAAGAGGGGGTTACTACCTTTTAAAGGAGAGGGGGGTTACCACTCTTTAAAGAGGGGGTTACTACCTTGAGAATTAAGTGGCTGCAGCTCCCTTGCCTATATAAGAGATGAGAGAGGCACACCATGTGAGGCGAATCGCTGCCGCATCTCCTCCTTCCTCTCGCGCACCGCTTGGCGAAGCCCTGCCCGCGGGAACACTCCACCATATCCACCACCACGCCGTCGTGCTGCTGGAATCGATCCCACCTACTTCTTCCTCTAGCTTGCTGGATCAAGAATAGGGAGACGTCATCGAGCTGTACGTGTGCAAGCCTCCGAAGGTGCTGCTCGTTTGCGGTGCTGATCGGATCGAACATCGTCAACAACTTCATCGAGTTGCGTTGAATTAAACGTTCAACGCGCGTGTTCTTTAAGGGTATGATGAACTACTCTCCCCATTACTGGCACCTTCTAGATTGGATCTTGAGTGTTGCTTCCGCATGAGAGAGAATTTTTTTGTTTTCTATCGCGCAAACTCCTACAATACCTAGATAGTTGTGTTGGTTGTGTTTTCAGGAAAAGAACTCCAAATGAAACTGAGGAATTAATGGATAAAATAAGCCGAAATCATGATGATTGGACTATACCTGAGCCGACCCCGATACCCACACCAAAGAAGAAGGAATTCTTGAACTAAGTGATGAAGAAATGAGAGAAGCCAAGAAATCTCTTAAAGAGAAGGTATTAAATCTGAAGATGTGAAGAATCTACCACCAATAGAAGAATTATGTAAGCCAATTCCTCACCCATCAGTAGTTGAGGTACACTCTCTCCAACATTTTGATGATAGGGATATTCCTTATTCTAAAACTCGTGATCAATGCTTAGATGAATTTGATAATTATATTGTTAAGCAGGATGACTTTAATATGAGAGTGCAGAATCATCTGATGGAAAATTCTAGAACTATGAGTAAATTGCATGATATTGTGGAAAGAACTTCTAATGATGTTAAAATGCTTATTAAACATTTCCATATGGTTCAAACTCAAATAGATCAACTCACTAAGGTACAAAAAGATCTGCTAGTTAATGCTTCTAGAGAAAATGAAAAACATGCTTATGGAGTAGAAACTAGAGATGGTGCTTCTACTCAGGATCCCTTGTATCCTGAAGGACATCCTAAAAGAATTGAGCAAGATTCTCAACTAGCTAATGAAACTAGTACCCCTTCTAAGAAAAAGAAGAAGAAGAAACATAAACATGTTGAAGAATCTCCTGAATCAATTAAAGAAAATGAGCATGTTAATGATCCAAATAGTATATCTATCTCTGATGCTAAAACTAAAAGTGGTAATGAACATAAAAAGATAAGGATAAAAATGATGCTTCTAATAAAGAGGAGAGTGAAGATGAACCTGAAAAGCATACTAAGAATAAAAAGTACACTAAAGAAGATTTCATTTCTAAAAAGCATGGTAATGAGAGAGAACCTTGGGTGCAAAAGCAAATGCCTTTTCCTAATAAGAAATATAAATCAAAGGAAGAGGAACACTATAATAAATTTTGTGAATGGATGAAACCCTTGTTTTTGCAAATTCCTTTGACTGATGCTATTAAATTGCCTCCTTATTCAAAATATATGAAAGATATTGTCTCTAACAAAAGGAAAATTCCTAATGAGGAAATTTCTACTATGCTTGCTAATTACTCTTTCAATGGTAAGGTTCCAAAGAAACTTGGAGATCCAGGTATACCAACTATCCCATGCTCTATTAAGAATAATTATGTTAGAACTGCTCTATGTGATTTGAGGGAGTTAGTGTTATGCCTTTTTTCTTTATAAGAGACTCTATTTAGAAAAATTGATACCAACTGATATATCTTTGCAAATGGCTGATAAATCTACTGCTGTTCCTGTTGGCATATGTGAGGATGTTCCTGTTCAAGTGGCTAATAATTGTTTAATATTAACTGACTTTGTTGTGTTGGAAATGCCTGAAGATGATAATATGTCTATTATTCTTGGAGACCTTTTCTTAACACTGCAGGGGCTGTTATTGATTGCAACAAAGGAAAAGTAACCTTCAATGTTAATGACAAAGAGCATACTGTTTATTTTCCCAAAAAGCCGGACAAGATATATGGAGTAAATACAATAGCCAATCTTAGAACTATCAAAGTGGGAAGTATTGATTGCCCTATTTATGAACCTCAAGAAGGATTTCAAAGTATTATGATTGGATCTATTGCTATACAATTTAAGGTAACATGATTGTCTCATGTGGTTTAATTCTTTTATGTCATATAAAATTTATTTGGTGACAAGACTTGATCAACCTTGTTAACAAATATGTTTTAAATGCATAGAAGCACTAAACAACATTTTATTTCTCAACCTTGTTTTACTACTGTTGTGTTACTGAACTTGCAAAGTTTTAATTGAAATTGGTCTTTATAAAATTTTATTTCTGCTCTAAGTTTATTATTTAAATACCCAGAAAATGTGCAAAATGAAAGTTTTCAAAAATTTCTGAAAATTATACCATAAATCTTAGTTTTTAAAGAGGAATGGGAGTGCCTGGGGCTGACCAGGGGGACCCACCATGCCACCACACCACCCCACCGCGCGGCAGGGGTGTGGGCCGCGCCGTGGCATGGTGTGGGTCCCACCTGGCCCTCCACTCACCCATCTTCCTCTCATTTCTTTCTCTCTCCCGACCAAACACACCACCATTGTTCAAACCCGTGTTCTTGCTGCTCTTGCTCGAGATTTTCGATCTCCTTGCTCAGCCCATCTTTGTTGCTGAGATTTGGACCATTTGCTCTCCGGTATGTGACTCCTGTTTATCCAAGTAGAATTTTGTTTAGTTGTGTATTTCTTGAGCATTTTAGTACTGTAGGTGACATGTTAGATGTGTTTGCATGCTTGTTCTATGCTTAGATTAATTAGTTTTGATGCATGTGTAGCCCTCTTACAAGTCTCTATAGTAGTTTCTTTGATTTAGTTGCTCCAAAATCATTTTTATGAGGTTTTGTTAAAAATTTCAGAAAAGGAAGATGCATAATCACACTTATGGAGAGATTTTTGAGAGGGAAGCACCAAGAGCAACAAGGCCTTCAAGGTCTGCTGCTCGATGTAGGCCATCCTACAATGAGGACCTTATGACACCGAGGATTGGTGATGAGGGGGATGATGGTGTTGCACATGCATCTATCTTCCCTTGTACTGACTTTTTGAGAGATGCAGGGATCCTTGATGATTTCTTATTCCTTGTTAACAAAGTTGGTTTGATGGAGTTTATGCAGGATGAGAGTGAGCAATATGCAAGGCTCACCAAGATTTTTGTTGAGAGCTTTACCTTCAATAATACTCATTTCAGTCCCTCTGTTGCATTTAAAATTTATGATAAACCTTACACCATGGATCTGAAAAGATTTTGCAGAGTCATAGGTATTGCTCCATCTGGGACAGCAAGAAGAATTCAGGGGCAACCTCCCGAGCTACTGGAACTTTACCGGGAGGTGACTTATGATGATGACCGTACAGCGCAGCGTGGCAAGATAAGGAACATTCAACTCCCAGCCATTAGATATTTTACTTATTATCTTGCCACGAGTGTTCTTGCTAGAGAAAACACTAGTAACATTTCAAACTACCATTTAGCTTTTCTGGCTGCTGCACTTAAGGATAATAAAACTTATAACCTCGGTGCTTTGATTGCTCGTCGCCTTGCGCAAAAGGACCAATCTTTGGAGGAATTATTGCGCGTGTTTTAGCTTATCTAGGCCTTCCTGTTGATCCCACTGATGAGTTGTTACCCCCTCAAAGGCTTGACCTTGCTGCTATGAAGCTTCATCATTTTATTACACCTAACTCTCATGCAGGTTGTCTAGTTTATAAAGTTTTGTTTACTGACGGGTCCGAAAAGGAAGTTCCTTTGCCGCAGCCTAGTTTGTTCAGTATTTTCAGGAAGCCGTTGTCACTTCAAAGGAGGAATTGGACGAGCATCTAGGTGCGCTCAACTTCCACTCGCAGCACTACCCCGAGCAGCAGCAACCCACGTACGAGGCGCCCCCTGAGGATTATACCGTGTATTATACCGGTGCATCCTGGAGCTCACACCAGGACGAGGGATCTTCTTCGTCATACACTGGAGGCGCCCCTGCGTGGCACATGGGATGATTGATCTCCACTTAGGCCAAAAGCCTAAGCTTGGGGGGAGGTATACCGACATCTCACTCACTTTATATCATATTCGGTCGGTACTTTGTATATCCATGTTTCGTTTCTTTCTTTTTGTTGTTGTTTCTTGTTTTGATTTTATTTTCCAAAACCCAAAAAGACCAAAAATATTTCTGTTATTTCTCTTTGTTTACCTCTTGTGTACTTTTAGTACTGGTTTGCTTTATCTTTTAGCTTCGGTTTAGTATTCAAAAATCCAAAAAGATTTTGCTTTATTTGTTTGTTCCTTTCTTTGTTCGTTTCAAATCGAAAACCCAAAAATATTTGTTGTTCTTCTTCGGTTTTGTATAGTTGTTGCAGAGTTCAACAGTCTTCCGTGACTCCATTGGAGCTTGGTTATCATTTCATATCATTCAAGCCACACAAGTGAAAAGCAATAATGACGATTTATGACAACTCGAGTTGTGGTGAGAGGCTGGTATGAACTCTATTTGTTTTCATTTTTGTACATATACTCGCTCATGTGGACATGCTTAGCTGATTCGTATGAGGGGCAATGTTATTTAATGGATGCTTAGTAGTTCATGTTTTTCATATGATCAGTTCCAATTCACTAATAGTATATAACATGTCATATAGATATTTGCTTGCATTGTTCTATTCATAAAAGGGTATGACATGGTGGTATCCTCCTCTGAATGATTCACTTGAATTGACTTGGCACATGCTCACGCATGCTCACGACTGAAAAACAAAAAGTCAATTAAGCCTTGATGATTTATTTTGCCTCAGAGTTCTAGTATCACTTTTATGCCTCCATTAATTTTATTCTGTCGCAAGCATGATTATGACGGTTATTGCTCTCTTGATTGTCGCTTCCCAGTCTATTGCTAGCCTTCACTTGTACTGAGCGGGAATGCTGCTCGTGCTTCCAAATCCTTAAAAACCAAGTTATCCAAAGAGTCCACCAAAAATTCCTATGCATGGTATTTCGAACCATTCCAAGTAAATTTTCATGTGCTACCTTTAAAACCTTCAAAATACTTCTCATTTTGTGACACTGTTTTTAGCTCATGAGGACGGGGTGGATGTCTTTATGTCACTTGTCAAACAGACTTTACCACCGGACTAGCGGCATATACATCCGCTTATCCATTAATTTTGCAAAAAGAGCTGGCAAATGGGGTGCCCAGTCCCGATTAATTACAACTTTAACCGCTTAATTCTCTTCACATTTTTGCCCTGATTTATCAGACAAGCAATGACACCAGTGAAATATCTGCATGTGTAAACAAAAGAGAAAAGAGGGATGATCTGCCTTGCTGGTAGAAATAACGTCCTTCATGGGAGCCGCTCTTAAAAGTCTGGTTGGCAGGGGTCATATTGTACTTTCCATTTTCTGATTCGTTGACAGGAACAACCACCTCCCAAAACAATTTTTACCTCTGTTTTATAAATAAAAAGCTCTAGCACATGTTAAATCCCTGCTTCCCTCTGCGAAGGGCCAATCTTTTATTTTTATGTTGAGTCACCATCCTTTCTTTGAGCACCTTCTCGAGAGCATAACTGTCATTCTTAGTGTAATGTGCTTGTCCCAGAATACGGTTAACTGTGGTATAACTTTGATGCTCTTATCTTTGATATTTTTACTTCTAGTCTTCACTTGAACTTCAGAGGTGCCTTGGCATTTATGTTTTGCTCTACAAATAAAGGCAAGCGAGATACCACTTTATCATATCTTATTATGAACATTGCAATCCTGCATATAGATTTATTTCATGTTATTTATTCTTAGTGTGTTGGTATCTTTTCATAGTTCACATAGCTACTAGGTGGCATTATCTACATTCCTTTATTATGAATTGCCTAAGTACTTGATCATATAGTGAGAATATTTACATCATATGAAGCAAATGTGTTCGTAAAAGTTTCTTTTATCGCACTCAGTTGTTAACTGAATTGCTTGAGGACAAGCAATAAGCTAAGCTTGGGGGGAGTTGATACGTCCAAAACGTATCTACTTTCCCGAACACTTTTGCTGTTGTTTTACCTCTAATTTGTGTGTTTTGAATGCAACTAACACGGACTAACGCTGTTTTCAGCAGAATTGCCCTGGTGTCTTATTTTTGTGCAGAAAGTCAAGTTTCGGGAAAATTCCCGAAAAATATCCTGAAGTTCCTATTTTTCCAGAAGACACGGAGCCAGAAGACGAGACGGAGGCGGGCCACGAGGGCCCCACACCATGGGCCCGCTCGGCCAGGGCTGAACCGCGCCGGGGGTGGTGTGGCCGCCTCGGGCACCACCTCGCGTCCCCCTTTCGACTACTTATTCCCTTGACCTAAAAACCCGAGGAGGATCGACGCTTTTTCCAAAACACTCCAGAGCTCCGCCGCCACCGAAAACCCTATTTGGGGATCAGAAACTCCGTTCTGGCACCCTGCCGGGACGGGGAATTGGAGGAGATCATCGCCATCATCATCACCGACGCCTCTCCATCAACCATCCATGATTCCCCCATCCATGTGTGAGTAATCCCCGCTGTAGGGAATGGATTGGATGAGATCATTCATGTAATAGATATCAGATTGTTAGGGCATGGTGCCTAGTATCCGTTGTTAGTACTTTATGTCATTGTTGCAACTTGTTATGCTTAATGCTTGACACTAGGGCCCGAGTGCCATGATTTCAGATCTGAACATGTTATTGAATCATGAGGATAATTATTGTTTTAGATCATATCTGCAAGTTGTTTACACATATAATTGTCCGGAACCCGAGGCCCCAAAGTGACAACAATTGGGATAACTGGAGGGGATGGCTGTAATGTGAGGATCACATGTGTTCACGGAGTGTTAATGCTTTGCTCCGGTGCTTTATTAAAAGGAGCACCTTAATTACCAGTAGTTTCCCTTGAGGCCCCGCTGCAAACGGGCTGGTAGGACAGAAGATGTTGTGCAAGTTTCTCATTGCGAGCACGTACGACTAAATACGGAACACATGCCTATGATTGATTATTACCTGGATACTTTATTATTATCTATCTGCAAATGCCCTACGCTTGACTATTATATGAATTATCTTATCCATGCAACGCCCGTTCATCCATCCCTATGCCTACAGTATTTTAATCCTGCTGTCTACAATTATTACTGCTGCTTTTATTTTACTGCTGTTATTATTTCACTACTGCTACTGCATAAAACTGTTGCTACTGATAAACTGTGTCGAGCAAGTCTATTTCCAGGTGCAGCTGAACTGACAATTCATCTGTTAAGGCTTATAAATATTCTTTGGCTCCCCTTGTGTCGAATCAATAAATTTGGGTTTTACTTCCCCGAAGACTGTTGCGATCCCCTATACTTGTGGGTCATCAATGCGCTCGAGCAGAGCACCAAATTGACGCCCTTGCAGAAAGTTGGGCCACCGGCGACGACCAGCAGTGCCAAGGCACCAGCAACGTTAGTGCAGATCATCCGCACCACGCGGCACAGCCAGGACGGTGTGGTGTGCCACATCTCGTTGGTGTTCTTTTGGGCATGGCGAAAGTGATAGAGATTAGGGATGAACATGACAAGTGGGTCCACATTGTCAGTGACAGTAGCCTGTTATCCCGGTCTGGTTGCTTACTTTCCCGACGCGCCAAATAGGTATAAGGTTGAAAATAGATCAGGATTTGATAGTTCAGAGTATCAATTTCAGGAATTCAAAGTTTGAGGTTTAATTTAGCTTTCATCTACAAGTTCAAGGTTTGTTTTGGACTTTTTCCCTAAAAGAACTACAAGCAAGTAAGCAGCACACACGATATGAGCTTGTATGCTCCATCACGCCACCTTGGTTCTATGCTTGGACATCCGAGTAGTTCATCCTAATAGAGAAGCCATGAATTTTATGTAATTGGAGCTCACCACGCCACCTTGGTTCTATGCTTGGACATCCGAGTAGTTCATCCTAATAGAGAAGCCGTGGATCCAGAGAGGTAAACCGGGAGACCCCAAGGGGCCTCCTCCTGCGTTTGGATTTGTGGCCGTCCGATCGAGGCCTTATGGCACGATCTGGACCGTGCGTTTTTTGCCTCACTTATTTGCTACCCAGACCGGTCACTGACAGTGGGCCCAAAATGGGCCTGGTCCCGCTTCACAGAGGCAGAGAGGGTGTGCTCATCGGTAAGGTTTTCGGGCTCCTTTCGAGGCGTCTATTTCCACTTTTCCCTCTGCCGTCCTGGGGTGTGTTTCTGGCCCATGGGGTGCTCGGACCGACCGGTGTTCCTACCTGATTAGGCACTGACTTGTGGCCCTCCTTCTAGGCTGGTCCACCTGCCAGCCGCAGTCTTTCCTTCGCGTCTGGTACACCGTCGTTTGTGCCCAGAAATGGCTGGGCCCACGCAAAAGGCTGGTCCCGCCCCACAGAGACGGAGGTCTTTGGGTGTCTGCTCTGATTCGCGTCAATCGCACCCCGCGGTGGAAACCCACGAGCCCACGACCCAATCGCCGCGAGCGTCTCCTCCCCAAATCCCCATTTTATGTTTCTCCTCTCTCTCGCCTCCTCTGCTCCCTCCTCCGACCTGCTATTTCGTGACGGAGATTCAAATCGAGCTTCAGATTTGCCGCCGTTTTGCCGCTCTCCGGTCGGATCTGCCGCTATGCCAGCCTTGAGAGGCTTGAGCAATGGTTTTGGTTGGCCCTGGTTGACCATTTGTGGGTTTGATTCCTTTGGTTTGCTATGCCGCGCCGCTGCTCCGCTCCTCGCAGCCTCTTCTTCTCTAACTACCGACCTCGCGTCGCAGAGCACGGGCCGCCGTGATTTGTGGCTCCATTTCTTTCTCTTCTCCTTTTTGTGTCTATGCAGACCTTCAGATCGGTTTCGGTTGATGTTTTTCTGTTCTTCATTTTCACTCACACGTTTGGGGTGTTCTTTGTTCTTTACAGGTTCATGAGCGGCTGGCGGTTGTTGTGTGGGGATAGCTCTTGCTGCTTCGTTCGTCGTCTGTGTTGCTGGTGAGTACAAGCCCCACCCTCCTCTTCTCTTCCATGGATATGTGCTCGTGCCGCTGTTGCACGTGGCCGGAGGGAAGAACGATGATGCCTAGCCGGTCACTTTTCTGCCTTTTCTCTGTCACACTGATCTATATTTCGCCTCATCCACTCCCTCCTACCACTGCTTCGTTGCTGTAGCTTCAGATCCACCGTCGCTTTGCCGACTCCGGCCGTATCCGATGCTATGCAAGTATTTCTCACCGATTCCGGCCGGCTGTCGCCATGGATTTTCTCTGCGATGGCTTTGGTTAAGGCAGCGCTTCGGTTAACCTAGGATTTTATACGTTTGTTTTGCTTTCTTTCCTTTGCTTTTGATCCTTGGTGTGATTTCTGTTGCAACTATTTTTCTCTTTTTCCTTTCCCTTTCTCCTCTTTAAGCTTCTTCTTGATTTTTTTCAGGATTGTTCTATTTGGTTTTGGAACGTTGTCTGTCTTTGGCTTCTTCTTAGGTCATTCCTTTTTTTTGTATCTTTTGGATTTCGTATTTTTTTCCGGCTCTTTGTTCTCCATGCTTCTTTTTATCCTGTTTTGTCTTCCGCTACTTTTTTGCTTCCCTCCGGTTCTTTCTCTTTGTGCATTCAGTTTATGCTGGATTTCTTTTTATATTTCATCTCTTCATTCTTCTTGGGTCTTTTCGTTTTATCTATTCTTGGTCGCTGCTCTAATCTTCTTCTTAGGTTCTGCCTTTTTGTTTTTACTGGATTTTTCCTTCTTTTTCTGATCTAGCTGGGTATTTTAGACTCATTCGCCTTTGTTTTATTTCTCTGTTCATCTTTGCTTACTGATTTTGTTTTTTATTTGTCATTGTGGTTTCTTTCTGGTTGTTCTTTCTATTTTCCTGTTGTTTCTTTGTTAAAGCTTTTTCTTTCCTCTGTGATCTTAAACTTCGTTTTTTGTTTCTTTAGGTTTTGCCTGACACGTTTCACTCTTTTTGGCAGGTTGTTGCATCGTTGGAGATTGTTGTCTGAAGGTTCGTGTTGTTTCTATGCTGGATCTGGAGTCTGATGCTTTGTTGGTAAGATTTAGGCGTATGTTGGGACAGCATGTGCTTATATGATACTTTATGCATCCTTGTGTGACATGGTACTAGGAATAAATTGTTCATTTCGAGTAGAAATTATTATTTGGTGGGTTCTATCTAACTATAGTACTGGTCTTTCTTGCTTGGTACATTGGTAGCAAATTAACTGAACGCCAATAACCACGAGGTACACTTTCGCTGCACGAAAAAGTAGGCCTCTGTGTTGCAATACGAAATTTCTTTGATGTAAATATTGGAATATACTGTGTTTTTATTTATTTTTACCCATTCCTGGCTGATATGGCCTTAAGAATAGGCTCTTCTTTCAGAGTTTAAATTAGCCCTGGGTTAGTGCATAGATTCACATAATTTTATTTTGCCATACTACTGGTCATTGTTGCTTGGCTTACCGATGTCTAATTATCTGAACACTAGCACCTATGAGGCACACTTCAGTTCCACATAAAAATAGCCTTTGTAATGATTTCCAGTTGTTTGTTTCTCTGTTCTAGCTATATCTATGTTTTTGTGGCTATAGCCTGTAAAAGCATGTGTAAATGGTGTTCTCAAGTTTCTTGCATCGGTATTTATTCTCAGACCTCAACCAATTATCTCACTTCAGTTTTCTCTATGATGTAGGTAAAATCTAAAATTGGTGTTTGCCCTTTTTTCTCTTAATCAGTATTAATTTCCAGTTAGCTTTCAAATCATGAACAAAAGAATTAAAATGGTTTGGTTCATCATCTTTGTTTCAGGTAACAAGAGCCTGGTGGTCTAATGGAATCAAAATTGGTTTCGTTTGGTGATAGTGGCACCTCTCATTTTTGCACAAGCTCAATCTCTAGCTCCAGCAAGTTCATTCCCTCTTTTACTTTTTATGGGATGCCAACTATGATATTCTATCATTTTACTTTGGTAGGCTGTAAGCAAAGGTGAGAAGAATATGTCCACATAGTATTATTGCACATGATAATGCGACAACACTACTACTGATTGCTCCCTGTTGCAGAAGACTTCCATGGTGGCTTAATGTGGTTACCAGGAATAACCCGAGCTCCTAAATTTGGTGATCAACTGGTGAGCTTTCTCTATGACACAAATTGGTCACATCTGATGCATCCATGGGTTCGGATATGTAGCTCATGATGGCATTAAGGTGTTTCTCCATTTTTGCACTGCTAATTTAATTTGTGGCTAACAATTGTTGTGTTTTAAAAGATATATTTGCGCTGCTTCTTGTGTTTGTTCGTTTGTGCTAGAGGTATGATCAAATATTTTGATCTAATGGCTTATATTACGTATGAAAATAATGGCGATGTTACTGAAAATAGGGTCACTATTTTTTCTAACAATGTTAGCAATTCTGATAACTTCATATACTGGGTATCACTAGCTGTGTGTCTAAAACATATTCTACTTTTGCTAGGATTTGGATCTAATAATAAAATTCTGTACCAAAAGATACTTCAAAAATAAATAAGGTGGGTTCTTAATGGAAATGCTATAAAGAAATGATTATATGATTGAAACGATTTCTCTTACGAAACACACAATTTTTCTACCCTTAAGAAGTTATCGATGACTAAAATGATTTTTCTTTCTGGCAAATACTGAGCCCGACCGATGGTTAATGGTGTGGGATTTATGGTGGTTAGTTAGATGCTCAAAGCACATAAGGGTGGATATCCTTGGCAAGAGCAGGGTGTCGACACTGGGGATCTCTCTGTCTCTGCACCATTCTTAGGTAATCCAGGTTTCCTGCACCCAAGCTGATGTGACCCCTACATTTACTGATTTAAATTTCACAAATCTTCAGTGAATATCATATCAGACGGGGGAATCGTGTATCTATTTCTCATTCCATTTCTTAGTGCATTAGATGTTTTGTGTGTACTGCGTTCCCATATTATTTCTCTTATATTCATATTCAAATATCTTTTTGCTAGGTTTTCCATGGGAGTGTTGATTAGGCCCTTTCTAGCCACCTCTCTTACAAGTGTTATGCTGTCACAAGTCCATCTAATGTTGATCATGGCGTCACCCGCTGGATACGAACTTGGTGTTATTTGATGATTTGCTAGTTCGCAGGTTTGTTGCCTTCGAGTATAGCTAAAGTAATACACATACTTTATTAGTTACTGCATATACGTTGCCTCCATATGACTAGATATGAAGCTCTCCTAGATACTTAAACCTTTTACCAGCCAAATAAAGGGCTGAGAGCAAGCTTTCTATTTTTATTTCCATTACTGTCTATTCTTGACTGCTGGCTCTCTCCTAACTATGGAAATTCCGAAGCAAATGATTGGCCAATAATTGAGAATCCATATTCAGGATGTCTTTAAAAAATAATTTGCTAGAAGACGGCCAGTTATATGAATTAGTGTAAAGAAGAGTCACATAACTAGCATAAAGACATGATATCAAATTGTGTGTTCTGATGGGTGTGTGACCTCGACTACTAGATAAGCAGATGGTGTTAACCAAACTGACCACAAAAGCTGACTTACCGCCACATCTTCTATTGGTAGATACTTGAGTGTATGTTCTTTCTTCTCTTAAATGCAGTGGTTATCAGAGAAGTTTTCTATGGGCGAAAGGGCAACTGTCTTTCCGGGTGAATGTGCTCCAATTTGCTGAAAAAGGTCCTGTTCTGGCCATCTTTGTTAATACCTTGGTTAAACCGTACAAAACTATTGCTCTCTATATGTCTTTATGTTGTTGCTCTGTGAAAATCTAGAAAACTGAATTTCTCCTTCAGATACTGCCAAATGATTCATTAATCAGGATTGAAAATTACTCATGTGTTGTGTATTTCCCTGTGGATGTGATCCATGTATTATTTTACAAGATAATTAAATCAATATATACTGCATTCTTGCCATCTAATTTGCTGGCATACATACTTATTATTCCTGTAGCTTAGCCATCTTGCTCCATCGTTTTGGGTACTGATGCCGAAAATATTCAGAAATCATATGTGAAGAAAGCTCTGTTACAACAATCACCTTCTCGAGTTGGATCTAGAGGTTATTCCCTGCACTGCACTGTAGATACAGCTGATCATGATAGTTTATACCAGCCATGCTTATTTGTCATCGTGTACTTGCTACATCTTGCTACATCAGCTTGGTTCTCAACTTCTCATGTGGTTGAAGATCAAAAGGAAACATTGGTATCGTCTACCATGGGTTCACCTGTGCTTGATGAAGTTACGCAACCCTCTGCCATGGGTTCAAATGAAAAGAGGTAGCTCTTGATATTACTTATTAAACTAACATGGTTGTATTAGTCTCTGTAGTGAGTTTATAGTTCCCTTTACTGAACCGATTTCTTGGTAAATTGTTTCTCACGCAGGCTGCCATCACAGAAATTCAGTCCACGCAGTGCCATCGTGCAAAGTTCAGTCATGTGGACAGGACAAAAAAAACTGACAGGACAAGACATAAACCAAGGGCAGATTTGGAGTCTGGAGGACATTTCTAAAGCATTTATGTGCAAGTTTAATCAGCAGATGACAACTAGGTGTGCCTTCCTCTTTTCCCTATGAAATATTTAGTAGAAAGTAGACATATTCTCAGTATTGGGGCCTATTTAAGTCAGCTGGTGATAGAGCAGATTTAGTTTCTATTTTGCCTACACGGAATTAGCAGATAGTACACATGGAGCCTCTTTAGTACTGGGTGGGCAGATTAAGTGTGGCTTTCGTGGTTACATTTCTCAATCTTCAGCATACATCCTGGCTAATTCCTACTTTCCTTTTCCAGGAATGATGTCTTTTGATGACATAAGTTGCAACTGAATGTTCTTTTTATAGTTCGTGTACCCTGAACTCTTGGTTCTGCTCGATCTTTTATTAATGGTTTCTAAATAGGAATCCGTTGCCAGTCATGGCGATTCTCCTGTGCATCCTAAGCAAATGTAGCTACCATCATGTGTTCCTCGGACCTTATGTATGACACCTTATATGTAAGGTCTAAGTGCTTTGCTCTATACATAACATCCTCTATTACATGTAACATATTTCCATATGTTCACTACATCGAGAATTGAGTATTGGTTCATATAGATTTATCAAGCGATTGTGAATGTGAAAGGCAGGTGGTGCGTGCCTGGATAGCCGATGATTGGTTCATGTATTGTTGTGTTTGTTGTCCAGAGTGGTACCTCTGACTGTCCAAAGTCGATGTATTAGGGTTGTTTGATTACATAGTTGAGTGATGTGTTTTACTCTTAACTTAAACTACAATTGTTATGTCTAATATTTATTTTCCTACATTACCGGCGTCTACTAATTTTCAGAATATGATGGTATATTAAGAATGTTTGTCATAGGGGTAGGGTGTGCGTGCGTGTGTTCATAGGGGTGAGTGTGTGCGCATGTATATGAGCGTCTACGTTATACTGTGTTTCACAAAAAAAAATTTGTCATAGCATTTTACAAATTAAAAACCAGTGTCAACGGTAGGTGGCGCGCGGCAAGCGCCAGGGATCTAGTTTTACGTGAATTGGAGCGGACGAATGGCCCTCGGGCACCTTTGCTCCCGGCCAAACGAGTGGATGTGGTTTAAAGCCGAATTTTAAATTGAGGCGCATTAAATGCTCTGCATGCAGATTTGTGCATGCATATTTATTTGTCTAGCAGATTCGGATTAATTAAGAAAATGGTGATTTCAAAGCCCAATTTGCAAACTGATTTTTGTTCATATTTTGTGGTGCAAAAAAATGGGCAGATGACTATATTCATAATTTGCAAAATGAGGATTGTTCATGTTCACAGTCGAAATGATGATTACATTTCAGTATTTGCAATTTGGGATTTTTTCATGTTCGTCATGCAAAAGATGTGATTACACTTCACATTTCAAAGTTGTGAATTTTTCATGTTCGTTGTGCAAAAAATGAATATCGTCCGTTCCTAGTAGGTTTGAGATTAGGAGACTTAATACAAATTTAATACGGGATGCATTTAAGAGGCTGACGTCACATGGCCACTATTGATTGAGACAGAGCAAGCGCGCTCGGGCACACTTTGGAGTTTCCGTGAATTTTATTCTATACAACTACTACTTTGCATGCCCTTGTACATACGATGCTACTACCTTCCGGCAAAAGTTGAGATTTTCCCATATTCTTCTACTATTTTGTGTTCGCCCTCCATGGCGCATTCTTCTCTTCTGCACATGTATAACATGTCTTGTCTGTTATTTCTTCACATAGTGCAAACTTTAGAAGCCCATGATGACTATTTTTAGTAGAAAAAGAGATGTTATTGGACATCTTTAGGTTTTCTACCTTTCTGCCATGATTCCATAGATGAAAAATGTCAGCTTGCTAACATTATTATTATAGGAAATATGTGAAGATTTGTCAAAGCGATTGATTATTGAAGTCGTTAGTTTGAGATCTCTTGTAGAAGAAGGTATAAACAAATTAAATACAACTTTGGTGCTTTATGTTGGACTTGCTATAGAATGCAGTTCAACTTAGAATGCAATTCAACAAATATAAATTTATGAAAAAATTGATTGCACGAGGAAGCTGCAATCACAAGGATGCGCAAACACATTTTTCAAATTGTTGGCGCAATTCTACGCCTTGTTGGACATCGATCTTTCACAAAGTCACAAGACCACCAAAGTCTTGGCTACAAAAGCTACCTTTATCACCTTGAGCTATGTCATAAAGTTCATGCTCACTCACCTGGGATGGATTTTCATGTTATGCTTTCCTGGTTCGTGATTCGATAGGTTCAGGCTTTGCAATTCTCTACCTCTTACAAATCAAGTTCTCTAAGGGGAGGGGGTATACACCTTCAGTTCAGGAACTAGAGATTGGGTTCATGATTTCGCAGTTTCTCATCCAATTTTAGTATGCTGATCAACTCTCGGTTTCATTGTTGAAATTGATAAGCTGTAATACCTTTTCCGGTCTCTCAAAATCCCCAGCAATCACAACACCAACCAATGCTCATTGTAGACGAACTCTACGGGAACTACAAATGTTGTCTTTAGCATGATTCGTTCCTAAATGAGTTAATGAACATACTAAAACATGTATACATCCGTATGAATCAGGACAAAATCAAAAAGTATAGAAAATATTAAAATATTTTAAAACGGAGGGAGTAACGGTTTGAGTTGTGCCTCACATGTGTCCCCATAGGCCTGTGCCAATGCATCGTCTCTTACCACATTAGTATAGCAGTATTAAAAATTTAAGAGGCAACAGTGTCAATGAGTTGTTTCTTAGAGATTGTCTATAATTTAATGATTTGGGCCTCATGCATGCATATGATTGGGCAAACACTCTAATTTTACCTATGACCACGTGCAAGTTGTATGTTTTTTTTTTGCGGGGGAAAGATATTACATATTAAGCAGAGGAAGGATTGCAATCCTTGGCTACAGCTAGGGCGATCTCCTGGGGAAAGCTTCCTGGCCACAACGCAGTTCTAGCCTGAATCCTACCTATAGGCGCTAGTTCATGACTGACGACATTCACGTCACGACTGATTTTTGCGCATTTGATCTCTCTTTTCTGGATAAGTTCTCAGATGGAGTTTACTCTGAAGGCGTGGATGGACGTGTTGGGGTTCTTCGTCTTGATCAGCTCCAGGGCCTCAGCACAATCAGTTTCGACCGTAAAGGGGAGCGTAGTCCAGTGCAGGGAAAGATGCACACCCTCCTCAAAGGCCCTGAGTTCCGCCTTCGTCGCATCGGTACAGTTCGCCAGGCTCCTGCAAGCAGCGAAGATGACCTGTCCATTGTGATCGCGGAGCACCATGCCGGCGCCCGCATCCCCTTCCGTCGTAAAGGCTCCATCCACGTGCAGGTTGTATGTTAGTTAAGTTACAACCTTACTCTCTTTCTTCTTTAATTGCTATGTCATCAGCAAATTGTCTAGGATACAACGCTAAGAAACTTGTATTGGCACAGACCTGAATAGAAACAATGTTAAAATCGTGTAGTGCTCGTGATTCTCTGAATTGCATTGGAAGCCCCAACTTACCAACTGCCTCTTATTTTGACATCATATCTTTTATATTCAAGTTTTTTTCCAGTCATCTGCTT
This sequence comes from Poa pratensis, assembly GCA_947311845.1. NCBI lineage: Eukaryota > Viridiplantae > Streptophyta > Magnoliopsida > Poales > Poaceae > Poa > Poa pratensis. The sequence goes on from CAMZMU010000096.1 coordinate 119,618,655, forward strand.
ACCACAGAGTAAATTCAGGTAGAAAACGATATAAAGTTGGAAATAATGTTATCATCACCCGATTAGACTTCAGAGGAACAGTAGGTAGATCAGTAGATGCGTATTGCCCCAATCCGTCTTTCGCCTCTCCCATGCTGAGTTGCTGACCATCATCGGATCGTGACGCCAAGTAGACTGCCCATCCTTAGGGGACCCACCTGTCATCGTTAGCCTGGGCGAGCCAATCGGCTGCAAATTCCTCCAGTCGTGGTGTCAGACGGTCAGTGGAGCACACTCCGCCAAGTTCGATCAGCCCATCACCACCAACCCCGAACCTCCTCGCGTCCTCCGCCGAGAACGCCAAGCTGCAACCCCGACGGCAACAGAGGAGAGGCGCAACCAGGGCTAGCAGCAGGATCGGGCAATGACAGGTCAGTGCCTGCCCAAATGCTGCCTCTCCACGTGTCTCCCCTCCTCACCCAGAGGGGTCCTCTCTCCTTGCAGCTGTCCGGCGGCAGGCGGGCGCGAAGCCCAGGGGCGGAGGCGGCGCGGCGGGGAAGAACGCGTGGCTGGCGGCGGACGGGAGCAAGCACTGGGGGGAGAAGTTCTTCCTGCTCTACACCCCCTTCTGGCTCACGCTCTGCCTCGGCGTCGTCGTCCCCTTCAAGCTGTACGAGGTACTGTGCTACTCGCGGCCCTCGCCTTCTGCTCGATCTACATTTTCCTGGGTCATAGAACGAAGAGAATGGATCGTGAATTAAGATTCAATCTTGTTTATTTTGTTTTGTAGTGACTTGACCGGTTTCTTCTTCTTAAGCATTCTTGGATTTTCTTTGTTGTGATGTGCAGAGGTTCACGGAGCTGGAGTACTTGGTTCTCGGATTGGTGTCAACCGTCCCACTTTCCTCATCCCTCTGTTCCTCGTAGGAAAGGTAATTTGGCACCCTCCTCCTGCTCTCTCAACTCAGTCTTCAGAGGGTAACCCGTGATGTCTCCAACAAGACCATTTGTAGCAAAAAGAAACAATATTTGTATAAACACAAGGATAGATTGGTTTGCCGTGCTTCAACATAGCAGGCCTCTCCTCTATTTATATTGAACAAACTGCTGGATACAAACAGACACAAGACCCTTGGTCTGGAGCTAACTAATTACGTACAGGAGATGTACAGACTAGAAACTGAAAAACAACTAATGTCTAGATATTAATGGAACATGACGTTCCATCTTCATCTTCTAGATACCTTGCTAGCTACTCCAAGATCGACAGCTGATCCGTTAGGATCCTGCTCCCTTGTACACGCCAACACTTTCCGATCCTTGTCAGTATGGTTGTTTAACATCCCCCCTTGATCACAACGGGTAGAGTACAAGTTGAGATCATACTTCAACCGAACAAAAGCATCACGAGGCAAGGCCTTGGTAAAAATGTCAGCAATCTGGTCTGCTGACGATATGAACCGAACCTGTAGTGCACCAGCCACAACCTTTTCACGAACAAAATGAAAATCGATCTCGATGTGTTTTGTTCGTGCGTGGAACACCGGATTGGCAGTGAGAAAGGTTGCTCCAAGGTTATCGCACCACAGTGTAGGAGCTGTTCTCTGAACTACACCGAGCTCCTTTAACAGTGACTGAATCCAAGTCACTTCGGCCGTTGCATTAGCAATGGCTTTATATTCAGCTTCGGTACTTGACCGAGAAACCGTGGGTTGTTTCCGTGCACTCCATGACACCAAATTATTCCCAAGATATACAGCAAACCCACCGGTTGAACGACGATCATCGGGGCATCCTGCCCAGTCGGCATCAGAGTATGCACTCATATCCACGGAATCTGATCGACGAATGGTGATGCCCAACTGTAGTGTGCCCTGTATGTACCGAAGTACACGTTTAACTGCTGCCCAGTGTACATCAGTCGGATGTTGTAGAAACTGACAGGTTTTGTTAACTGCAAATGCTAAATCAGGCCGAGTCAAACACAAATATTGCAGGGCCCCAACTGTGCTTCGATACCTGAAGGCATCTTCATCATTGAGAGGAGTACCACTCTCCTTACTGAGTCGTTCTGTGCTGGACATAGGCGTTGGTGTAGGCTTGCATGCATGCATATTTACCCGATGCAGCAGATCTGCTGCATATTTGGACTGCGTGAGTGCTAATCCATCCCGTTTAGGCATCACTTCAACTCCAAGAAAATAAGTGAGAGTGCCTAAATCCTTGACTGCAAATGCATCCCGTAGCTGAGCAATCAACCGATCAGTGGCTTGAGCACAAGAGCTTGCAATGATTATGTCATCAACGTAGATGAGCATGTAGATGGTAACTTTGCCACGCCTAAACAGAAACAATGACGTATCTGCTCTAGAACGATGAAACCCGAGTGCTTGCACCTTCTGACTCAGAGTGGAATACCACGCTCTTCGAGCCTGCTTCAAACCGTACAATGATTTTTGCAGTTTGCACACAAAATTGGGATGAGACTTGTTCACAAATCCAGGAGGCTGATGCATATATACTTCTTCCTGTAGCTCCCCGTGCAGAAAGGCGTTCTGGATGTCAACTTGCCGAAGACTCCAATTACGAGAAACTGCAAGAGCAAGAATGATGCGTACAGTGGTAGGTTTCACAACTGGGCTGAATGTGTCAGCGTAGTCGACACCGTAGCACTGGGAGAATCCTTGAGCCACAAGACGTGCTTTATATCGATCAACTGTGCCATCCGGTTTCTGTTTGATTTTGTAAATCCATTTGCTTCCAACAATGTTGTGGCCGGCTGGAGGAGCAACAAGACGCCACGTTTCATTTTTCAGAAGGGCAGCATATTCATCATTCATGGCAGAGCGCCACTCGGGGGTCGCCAATGCATCGGCGAGGCTGGATGGCTCTGTGGTGGCATGGAAAGCACGCTTGGAGGGATCGTAGTGGATGATCCCTTCAAATAATTGGACAGGACGAACCACGCCGGCACGATGACGCGTACGCATATGATGTCGCGGGCCAGGTTGTGGCCCATCTTGACGACCAGAAGGTGGCCCATCAGCGGAAGCTTCAGGCTCGGGCGTGAGCAGCTCATGACTGAGCGGAGTCGAGCTGGGAGAAGCTGGTGGAGTTGCAGCTGCCGAGGGCGTGCCAGGCGAGGTGGGTGGTGAGGCCGACTCAGACGCCGACGCCGGGGCAGCGCGAGCCCCGTGGTTGCATGGTGCAGCCGGATGCACATCGTGGGATCCACCTGCATGCACAAGACTTCGATCTGTGTGGTCCATGTTAGCAGCAAGATTAGGTGAAATATCAACACAATTTGGCTGCACATTTCCTGGTTCAGGTGTAGAAGGAAGAAGAACGGATTCCTCACTATAAGGATTAAGAGATGAAGTTGGACCATCAGAAAAAGGGAAGATTGTTTCATCAAAAACAACGTCACGGGACAGGTAGACACGACCACTTGATCGATCTAAGCACTTGTAGCCATGATGAATAGGCGAGTAACCGAGAAAGACACACTGTCGAGAACGAAACTCGAGTTTATGGGCGTTGTATGGGCGCAAGTTAGGCCAACACGCACAACCAAAGGTGCGTAGAAATTGATAATCAGGTTTGTGTTTGGTGAGAAGTTCGAGAGGTGCGGAGTTGTGTATGACACGACTAGGCATTCTGTTAATAAGATAGGCAGCAGAAAGAATGGCTTCATCCCAAAACCGTTTCGGCATAGAGGCATGAGCGAGAAGGCTAAGGGCAGTCTCAACGAGATGACGGTGTTTACGCTCGATGGCACCGTTTTGCTGGTGGGTGTGTGGACATGACACTCGGTGTTCTATGCCAACTTGCTTAAAAAATTGGTGCAATTTATGGTACTCGCCTCCCCAATCTGTTTGGATAGAACGAATTTTGGTGCCAAATTGCCTTTCAACACGGTTTTGGAATTGATAGAAAATTTTCTCAACATCGGATTTGTGTTTAAGCAAAAAAACCCCACACAAACTTGCTGTAGTCATCCAAAAAACTCACATAGTAATGAAAACGACTCGAAGATTTTATTGCTGGCCCCCATACATCAGAGTGCACGAGAGCTAAAGGTTCAGTCGACACACGATTGGAAATCTCAAAAGGTAATTGAAGTGCCTTGGCCTGTTGACATGCATCACAGACATGGGGCTCTCCTAATGAAATTGAGGAAGACTGTAATTTATTTGAACGAAGAATCGAAGCCACGACTTGCGAGGACGGATGGCCCAATCTTCTATGCCAGACTTCACGTGATGGTTTGGTGGTGTGGAAGGCTTGAGATCGACACGGAATGGCTGGGACAGGGTAGAGGCCATCGCGACATTTACCTTCCAGAAGTGTTGCCCTCGTTGTTCGATCCTTAATAAAAAAAGGAGTATAGATGAATCTCAATGAAAGCATCATTGTCAAGAGTCAGCTTATGCGTAGAAAGAAGGCTTTTGCTAAGATTTGGTACACGAAGAACATTTTTAAGATGAATTGAACGAGAGGAACCAGGAATCATAGCTTTGCCAATATGTGAGATATTCAAACCTGATCCATTTGCGACGTGGACCTGATCGTTGCCCTTGTAGCGATCATGCGTGGAGAGGCGCTCGAGATCGGCAGTCATATGGTCGGTAGCGCCCGAATCCATGTACCAGTTGGGGTCGATAGAGTAGTACTCGGAGGAAGACGATGACGCGTGTGCTGCCGAGCGCATCGTAGGCTGATGGTGTTGTCGAAGCGAGAGTAGCACCTGAGCGCATCATGCCCGTATATGCCACAGATTTGACAGGTGGACTTCTCTCGGCCACCACGTCCCCCGCCGTTGCCTCCTCCACCATTACCACGACCAGCTCCGTTGCCGCGGTATCCACCATAGCCGCCGTCACGGCCGCCGTAGCCACCGTTGCCTCCATGGCCGTTGTCACGGCCGCCGTAGCCGCCATAGCCGCCGTGCTGGCCACGTCCACGGCCACGGCCACCACGCTGGAAGCCGCCGCGCCCGCCACGCACGACGTTGTTGCTGGAGTAGGAGATCTCTTGGACCGGTTGCATCAGACCGTTCCTGGTCTCGTAGCTGACCAGTTGCGCGTACAGATCGTCGAGGGTGAGGTTGTTGTGGACGGTGATCGACGTGACCAGGGAGTCGTACCGCTCGCCCAGTCCAGCAAGGATGTAGGAGGCCGTCTCCTCCTCACCAAGTGGATAGCCGATTGAGGCCATCGTGTCCGCCATGGTCTTCATTAAGTGGAAGTACTCGCTCATTGTCTTCTCCCTTTTCTTGGTGTTGCCAAGCGATGTGCGGAGCTGCACCATGCGTGCCTTGGAACGTGAGGCAAACATGTTGGCAAGGGTGGTCCATACCTGTATTGCCGACTGCAGGAACAGGACCTGGCCGATGGTCTCGGGCGTCAGAGATGCAAGCAGAGCGCTGAGCACCAGTTGGTCGCGGCAGAACCACTCCGCATATGCCGGGTTCGGCACAGGTTCCGCGTCAGCCGTGGCGGCAGGGATCATCTTCGAGGGAGCAGTGCAAGTACCGTCGATGTAGCCGATCAGCTCGAAGCTGTGCAGAGTTGGGACGACCTGTGCTTTCCAGAGCAGGTAGTTTTCCCGATCAAGACGAACGGTGATGGCAGCGCAGAGAGCTGATAGTGAGGGGTTTGATGCAGAAGAGGTGGAGCTGCTTGATGCGGACATGGTGGAGCTCTGCGTTGAGGAAGTCATGGTTGGCTAGGAGCAGCGATGCTCTGATACCATATAAACACAAGGATAGATTGGTTTGCCGTGCTTCAACATAGCAGGCCTCTCCTCTATTTATATTGAACAAACTGTTGGATACAAACAGACACAAGACACTTGGTCTGGAGCTAGCTAATTACGTACAGGAGATGTACAGACTAGAAACTGAAAAACAACTAATGTCTAGATATTAATGGAACATGACGTTCCATCTTCATCTTCTAGATACCTTGCTAGCTACTCCAAGATCGACAGCTGATCCATTAGGATCCTGCTCCCTTGTACACGCCAACACTTTCCGATCCTTGTCAGTATGGTTGTTTAACAATTTGCACAGAAGCATCACTGTTTAACGAAATCTAGGTGTCTACAGTTTCACCGGAGTTGAAAAACATTGGGGACATAAACAGAGACAAATATTTCATTGCAGTCAAGATGACAATCATTATCAGAGTTGAGTAAACATTTTATGTTGAGAATGTTCTAGCATTTGGTGTTTTGGATCAGCCGGAATATCATACTTCCAACCGTAGCACCAGAGTAGCACAGAGGAGTCCATTATTGCTGCAGTAAGTATAGTAAAAAGGAATAATAAGAGTGGAGAATAGTACACAGCTATTAAATGCCTAGTGGACAAATCTGCAAAAACTATATAAATGGGGAGAGAAGAGGAGTGGAGGATGATGGGCTTCTGTCACTTGCAGCTGTCTGATTGAGCTTAAGTTTGGCATTGCATATATTCCCTTTGGATTTATCTTCCTATTTCCTGTCCCAAACCTATGTCATCATATTTTAATCCATAAAGAATGAAATTTTGAACTTATTCTGCTACTCTTGTACTGCATATACATCATTCATATATTTGGAGGTTAACTTCTATACTTCTTTCATTTCAGGCAGATAGTATTAGAAGTTTGAAAGATCGTTACTGGGTAAAGGTAATATTTGAGTCCTAGAAATGAAAACTGCGTTGATAAATCCCACAGTTGTATGTAATATGATTCTATTTTATGGATCTGATTCAGAATCATATGTTTCATTACAGTTATACCTTACTCTGATTTATCTTTCACCCTCTGAAAAGATGTCGTTGTATAACAATAAATTTATCAAATATTACCTTTTTTTGTCAAGTGTCACTCACGAGTCTTGAAAGCTTTTGTAAAACTCAGCAAGCTACTCTGCGTAAACCATCAATAGTGATTACTTCAGTTACAAAAAATACCTATTTTCTTACCGAACTATTAATACAGGTAACCTAAGCAATAATACTTCTAATTATCCATGGGCTTAGTTTTATCTGGTAATGCGTTTTGTCACATTATTTTTTCGAAACTGTTTGCTAATTGTACGATACATTTTCCAATGCAGGCTAATGTTTGGATCATAATTTTCAGTTATGTTGGCAACTAGTTTTGGACACATTACTTCTTCACCGTTCTTGGTGCGTCGTATACTTTTCCATCATGGAGGATGAATAATGTAAGATCTCCATCACACAAGGAATGTCTGTGTGGAGAAATTTTACCTAGAGTACTGCTCTTTAAAAATGTTTAATTTTGCGATATAAGCATGTTTTTTGTGTACTTGGTGAACTAGGTTATCATTTTGCAGTTTTGCTTCTACTTCATATAACCCCTTCCATCAGTTCTCTTCTACAAATTAGGGGTTTAATAACAGGGTTTAAGTTTCTGCATATTTGTCGAGTACTATACCCTGGTGCTACTAGTTCGCAGCTGGTTATTGTCCAGTTTAGTCCGCACCACATTATGTACCTTACTGGTATAAACCAGGTACCTATCTATTCGGCAACTCTTCTGTCGTAATTTCTGTTTCTACTGCATCTGTGGGATAGTAACAAACATTTAATGGCCATGCCATTTTCTTTTCTTGGTACTAGTTATTGCAATGTTCACTACTTATATTTATTTGTTTGCAATGCTTATTTTTTCTTCATGTTTCAGGTGCCCCATACAACATTTTTTCTGACTCATGCCTGCTTCCTATTTTATCACATGGCATCAAATATGACACTTCGTAGATTACGTCACTCTACAGCTCATCTGCCACAGTCTATTCGGTGGTTGTTTGAAGCCGCATGTATTTTAGCACTCTCATACTTCATTGCATACTTGGAGACCCTAGCCATCGCAAATGTATGTTCCATGTTCCAGCATATATTTCTTCATGCATATAGTGCTACGAATACTACGACATTTTTCTCCCTAGTCTAGTAGTATTTAACATGACTCTGCTTGCTTATTGTGCTAATCTTCAATGACTTATGCCTTAGTTCTAGAATATAGACTTTTTTCATTCAATCCAATTTGTTTCATTTTGTGTGTGTATGTCATCTTGCTTTGCAGAACACATTGACTCTAACGATGTATCATGCTGGGCTAGGTAGATATTACAGAGCATGCAGACAGTGCCTTCTAGTCTAATTATGGGCAATTGTGGATAAAAACTTCTAGTTTTGTTGTTAGCTACTAGGTTATATCAAGTTCTTACATTGTTAATATAAATCAGTGGTGGTTTGTGCAACTCATTTGGCTAAGTTTCTACGATTCACTCCAGACAATCAGACATTGTGAGCCAGGAATTAATTCTCTGGTGCACCTGAAAGAATAAAATGGAAACTAAATAAATATCGTTTTTATTTACATACAAAACAGAGTTCATATATATTTTCAATCAGCACCCACCTATTTCCACTTAATGTCTCGAGAAGATTTTTGCTCTGTATTGTTTCTTGACATGGAGAAAATAAATTAGCTCCTAGTGTAGATTGTATCATCTACTTGACTAAGATTTCATTACCTTACGTCTCACGATTAAAAGCTCTAGTGATTTTATCTGTGTTGTTTATTTTTTTAGTAACAAAGCAACGGGTTTACTAGCAGCCTCGTTTATTTTTCCACACACGAGAGTTCAAACAATATGGTAGTTGGGAAAAGAATAAAGCAAAACACTCTGCCCCCATGATGCAACCATTAGTGGCATCACATAACACTGTGATTCATGAAATTGTGATGCGCACATGTCATTATTTGTTTTTCTTAGAGAAGTATGTCATTGTTTGTGATGTACATACAGTTGATGTTGTTTTCCACTAACTAGAAAGCTAAATGTTGCTTTTGTTGTATTAGTAACTTCTGCTTCCTCCGCATTATTTTTATTTATTTATAATGTTTTCTCTTTTTGTTCCCAAGAAACTATATGCTGATGCTACCGTGGACCTTTGCAGTTTCCGTATTACGAATTCGTTGATCGGGACATAATGTACACGGTTGGATCAATGTTTTATGCAATATACTTCCTTGTCAGCTTTCCAATGTTCTCAAGGTAAAATTGAGTCAGAATCTAGACATGTTCAGCAGGTTTCATCCGTAATGTTCACTCTGCTCTATTTCATGTAGTTGAACTATGCTGTATGTTTGTTTAAGAATACTCTTTTTCTCCTATTTCTGTTATGCACTTCATCCATCAAGCTGTTTGTTGAGACAAAATTATATGGTTCCAAACTTGGCCCATTGTTTTTCCAAAACACTTACTTTGCAGTAGCTGGCTGCTCATGGCTAGCTTGACTACCCCACAGAATACAGTTCTAAATTCCAACAACTTACTTTCACATCATTTCAGCTGGGTAGATAAGCCTCTTAGTGCCTCTAATAGGAATGTTTAATGCTTTTTTGGCTTAACAAAACCTCTTGTTTTCACTTTGTCCGAGCTTTTGGTTTTTTTAATCATCACCTGACGGCACACTAGAATCTTGCATCAGTACACTAATCTCTTAAAAATCACAGCATTTCTCTAGACTAATAGCAGTTAATCACCTTTAAATAACTCTCTGTGACGTGTAGGAACCTGCATAAACACAAGCATGAGAAATACTCAACTCTGCAACTCTTTTTTGTTCTTTCTTCAGGATTGATGAAAAAGCAGAGAAGTGGGACCTTTGCAGGGTAGCAGTTGACGCTTTGGGTGCAGCGATGCTCGTCACAATAATACTCGATTTGTGGCGCATATTTCTGGGGCCAATCGTACCCATACCAGAATCAAGACAGTGCGGCCAGCCGGGGCTTGCATGGTTCCAGGTGCAGAACGAAAGCGTCTAATTCATTATTCATGAACGCGGTGGATTCCTTGTTCCCACGTGTACCGCTGCTCAGGGGCGGATCCAGAGAGAATTATGAGAGGGGGGCAAACCAATTGACTGGGGGCATTCTATGTACAACCTCCGATCCATATTAGTGGACACAATTTTGTCTAATACATATGTATCTAATCTAAATACTTAACTAGATACATATGAATTTAGACAAAGCTATGCCCACTAATATGGATCGGAGGGAGTACAAATTTGCACAATTTAAAATATTTTTTCTTTGAACATGAACAAATAATAGGCGAATTAGAATTTTTTAGTGGGGGCCTAGGCCCCATTCTCGTCTACTTGGGTCCGCCCCTCCGCTGCTGCCGTTGCTCTGCAAGACTGTTCACTTCTCCATTGGAGGGATGGAAATTGCATGGTGAATGCGTGCTTCTTGTCGAGGGATAATTCATTGTAGTATTTTTTTCTTGGCCATAGTGACCTGGTTATGGATATTCAGCCTGCTTTTGGAACTCTTGGCGTCAGATGCATGAGCAATGCATCAGACAGATGAATAAGCTAGTGGTAATAAAGATTTTTTTGGGGTTTTATAAAATTGTATTCGAAATCAATGAATCAAGATCCATGAAAAGTCGAATCTGAGTTTGGCTCAAAATTTGACCAAAATCCTAGCCGAACCTACACGAAGGTGGCGAATTTCTTGGCAAGCTTGGCGCTAGATCGTCGGCAACTATGTCGTCGGGGTAGTCGATGTGACCGTGACCATCGTCATGTTGGTCCTCATCACTTTGTGCCTCGTGGTGATTGTGATCACCATGTACCGTCTCATATTCCCTCCGTTCCAAATTAGATGACTTTCATTTGTCCACATGCGGATGCATCTATACTTGGTAACATGTCTAGATACATCCGCATGTGGACAAATAGAAGTCATCTAATTTGGAACGGAGCGAGTAGTTGTCACATCCCAAAAACTCGAGGTGAAGAATACTATGTTTTTAAACTGCGTTTTATCATGCATCATCTTAAGTTGCATCTAAGTTTGCCACGGTGCAATTATGTGTGTGTTGGTGCTAAGTTGCTTAGTGATAAATTTCTTACTTTGGCATTGAAAGGGTTACCCTAGCTTCTTATGCAGTAATTCACTTTCCCTCCTTCCATGTGCATATGCTCCCGGACCAGAAAATTTACGGCCACAAATAAAATGTGGGGATGTATGCTCCTTTTTTTTTCTTTTTAGATTTTTCGGCATTTTTCAAAATGTGTTCTTTTTTTATATAAAGGGAGCATACAAAGGAAATTCGGGTCCGAATATCCCTATATACATACTCCTTCCGTTTCTAAATATAAGATGTTTTAGGTGTGACACATGTTGTCCACATGCACATCAAAATGAGTGAACAGACAAACTAAAATATGTCTACATACATTTGTGCACATATAAATGTGGACAAAAGTTAAAACATCTTATATTGTGGAACGGAGAGAGTACCTATCTATAATTAACTCACCATATCGATCGATCTATCTATGTCTTGTTTTATTTGACGGTTACACATATGGCGGAGAACAACCAGCACGACCTTGGGATATAACATTATCTCTCCACCTCTCCCTTCCCCTTCTTCTCGCTCTCTCTATATAGAGGTAGTTTTTTTTTTAATCTCTAACCTCACAGTAATCTATCCGGCGAAAACCTAAAGCCAAAGTAGGAGAAGCAAAATATTCGTCGTAGTTAAGGTAAGCGAGGTGCAAAATAATTGGAGATGCAGCCAGCGGCCGCCTCTTTCTTGGCCTCCTTTTTAGTTAAACAGCGCCGTGCGTGCGTCTGGCGGCGGCGGCGGAGCCGGCCGGCGATGGTGATTATGATTGCTTGGCCGCATGTGCGCAGGGGATATGAGCGCCGCCGCGCCGGCGGAGGTGGCCGTTCTTGCGGATAGTACTGCTGCGGCAGGGAAGGGGAAGGAAAAGGTGGAGGAGTCCGCGGCGGCGGCGGCAGGCGAGAATAGGAGGTTCGTGGCGTACCCGGCGCGGATGGCGGAGCACAAAGCCGTTGTGGCGGACGCCGCGCTCTTCAGGGGGGCGCTCGAGAAGCTGCACACGCACATGGGCACAAAGCTCAAGTAAGGGGTTCGATCGGTGGCAACCGCCTCTTTACCTTTTCTCTGTACATGCCTCTAACCTCCATCAATCATTCGATCCACCATTCACGCAACCGCATTGCAATTTCGAGCTATTTTTTTTTTAATGTTTTGCCTTGAGGGGTTATGATTACCGTTGTTGCTGTTGCATTTATGTTTGTTTCCCTTCAAGTTGGATAAAGGTGGGAGTAGTGAAAGGGAAGTTTGGGGCAGATGCGGCAATCTTGATAACGAATGGCATACATTTGGTTTGACTAATCTCCATCCCTTGATATCATGTGGCCCAAATCTGCCAATAGGTCTTGAATCATAAAATCTGTTGATGCCGATTACCATCTCTTTTGGTGTCTCTGGTAGCTGGTTGTCCCTCTGAATATGGTGGTTATTGTTCCGTTCAAATTGGATTGTTCAATCTTGTCCTTCCAGATATTTTTCATCAGTTACGTGTGGTCTTTGAAACAGACCAGTTTGCTTTCATTTTCGTTCTCATTCCACATGGCTTCACATTAATTTTCGGGTATTTTTTATCCTTAGTTTGTGTCACTTTGTAAGCAATGATGTGTATACGGGGAATCACCAATACCTATGCTTTTCCGTGGTTCTGGTTCAGAAGTTATCTTTTTTATCTTGATCTATGACAATCACCCTTTTATAGTGAAGATACAATCTGATCTATTGGACGGGTGGGTAAAGAAAAGAGCCCATTCTAAACTTCTTTCTTTCCTTTGCTCAGCAAAAGAACTAAATCCTCTGATTTGATGATGCAAAAGAACTAAGTCATACGTTAAACTTGACAGTATCAATAATCTCTGCTCACATCATTAATAACATGTTACCGACATAATTGCATCATCAACTTGTTTGTCTGTTTTTCTTATTATGCTCTCTACTCCTGTGATTGAGCATGCTTTATTTGGCATATCTCTTACTTCATTTCACTGCAAGGGCATATCTCTTACTTCATTTCACTGCAAGGGTGCCAATTATTGGTGGAAAAGACCTGGATCTTCATCAGCTATTTAAGGAAGTCATCTCACGAGGTGGCATTGATAAGGCAAGAAATGAATAGAATTACCTACATTCTGTCGTTTAAGATCCTTGACAAAGTAGTTTACCTGGTCATATTTATTACCTTGTGCTGCAATTGTAGTACTTTATCACTTTTATTTGACTGACGGTACTGAACATCTCTGCTGCATTACTAGTTTACTACTGCCAAAAAGTAAAAAGCTTTTGAAAGTCGAATTTAGGTATTCCCTGGATCATAATTATATAGAATTTAATAAATCAGAGATCAAGGACAGGTGAACTCAAATAACATTTTATATCCCTATTTTATTTGTCTGCCCCTAGCAATGGTACATACACGAAATGTTTACAGTAGTAGTAGTGAAATCTGGTATTTCTCATAGTAATGTCACTTCAGATGATGTCTGCAAACATTCGAGTTAACATGACAACAATATTTGCACTTACTCATGCGTTAGAAAACAGTAGCTAAATACGTTTGCTTTCCTATGGATTAACAATTTAGATCACTCTAAATACCATTGTCGTCTCGCCACATGTGCCAGCATTTGTTTCATCTCAGCCCTCGGCCGAAGTATAGAAGTTTCGACCTAACCGTTCAGTATTTTGAGAACTCGCACGATGCGCATGCGTTTTTCACCTGTTTGACATCTGTTGAACGGTCATCATGCTTGTCCATCCCTTTGTTTGTCCCTTTCTGACTCTATGTCAATAGAAGACAAAGGTAACAGTATTCCAATCCCTCCATCTTCGGTAGCCCCTAGATTTTGCTGTTGCCACCATGATATGACATTGGTCGTCAAAGGAAGACTGCTTTGTCGTGGTTCCCGTCACCTCCGCCTCACTAATAAGGATATGGCAACATTCGCCCCTCGACATCTGATGAGGGGTAATGGTGTGAGGTAACCTTCATCAAACCATTTGCAATGGCTAAAGATAAGAAAAGGAACATACATAGGTTTTTATCATAAGGTGTTCTATTTGGTGACGTACGTGTGGTTACCAACTGTTTACTTCATGTGCGGCGACTGCGCACCAACACCTTTCTCCTTTCTATCTATCGATGTCTTGTTATCCAAGCCCACCCCACAAGAATACTTCCTCTTTTCGTCCGTCCTTCCACTTTGCCGTCACTCTATTAGTGAGCCATGTGTTGCTACATACTTCTGTTATTGGGAATAACATCAGTGCTCATACGAGTAGTGCATTTGCAATGCTGCTGCAATAATAAAGTGTATGGAGATTTTTCAAGAACATCACTGATGAATGTGTTTGACCGGTAAATGTACCATATGATTCTAAACTTGTGGAACACACAGCATGTTTTAGGCATGAAAATGTCAACTGGTAACACTTGAACCAGAACTGGGATTCAGGTAACGGGAAGCCGATGTTGCTTAGAGTGACTGCCTAGGAGGACTTCACTGGTATAAATATCGTATCTGATGCTTTGCTAGATATTTTGCAAGCAGTTATTTTTTTCAAAGAAAAGCAAGTTGAAGGCATGACACTTAAAATTTGTGGTGTTTGTATCCAAGTCAGATATATAACTAAATCTTGTTGTATATCACAGGTGAAGGCAGAAAACAGATGGAGAGAAGTAACCGGGTCATTTGTTTTCCCTGCTACTGCGACGAATGCTTCTTTTATGTTGAAGAAATACTATATGTCACTGTTATACCATTTTGAACAGTTATATTTCTTTGGAGCACAAGGATGGCACCAGCAAGAAAGTGGTGTGTGTGCAATCTACAGAATTTGTCTTCTAGTTTTGGCTGTTGCATTCTTGTCATTTACTCATCATTACTCATACCATGTTGTCACCACAGATCCCAGAACACTTTCCTGCATTGAAGTCAGAGCTGAAACACAAACTACCCAGAAGAGAAAAAGGGGCAGCCATGCTCCTTCAGGTCAGTTTTAGTCGACCCTTCTTCTCTTGCTCGTGTATCAAACAAGGAGGGATATGTACGCTTATCTTTAGTTGCAGTACGCTTATCTTTAGTTGCAGAAACCTTGGATTATCGTGATATTATCACTTACCAGATTTGCTGACTGTTATTCTACTTAGCATGACTTTGTGTGCCATGATACGATGAGATATCAATGAATAGAAGTTTGATAGATAGAAACAAGCACCCACGTATGGCTTTAAACTAAATGGAGCTTTCTGACGTCAAACATAGCTGACAAATGGGAACAACTTTTCGTGGTGATTAATATGCTGGAGGAAAGATTTTAACATTTATATGACTAATGCCTTGTTCCTTCAACTGTTTTAGACCCAGCTTCGTCTTCCGATACTGTTGATGTGGACGTAGTAATTGATGGCAAGTTTGAACATGGCTACATAGTAACTGTTATCCTGGGATCAAAATCTACAAAAGCAGTCCTCTATAATTGCACTGAGGAACCTGCTCTTCCAACTCCGACACCTACTATTCCCATAAACAACACTGATTTGAAGGGTGGACGTAGGCGGAAGCGACGCAGGAAGAAGCTAAGCACAACAGACCCTAGACATCCCAAACCAAACAGGAGCGGCTATAATTTCTTTTTCCAAGACCAGCACAGAAAGCTTAAGCCAGAGTATCCTGGACAAGACAGGCTAATCAGTAAAATGATTGGTGAACGCTGGAACGGTCTAAGCGCTGAAGACAAAGCTGTAAGATAGAAACCGAAGTACTAAAATTTCACCACTAGAAATCATCAGCTATTCTTTCATGCGATATGTTTCTTTCGCGACTCTTCATAGGTGTACCAAGAAAGAGGTGTACAGGACAAGGAGAGATACCAGACTCAGTTGGCTGCTTATAGAGAAGAAATGAGAACAGGCCAGCATATCAGCAATTCTGTGCCTATTATCAGCAATGCGGTGCCTATCCAGCAGAGATTTCCTCAGGCAGAAGTAACTATTGATGAAGTGGACTCCAAGGTCAGTAAAGGAGATATGCTGCTGTCCAACCAAGGGTACAACAGCAGCGATGACAACGATGATTCAGGAGGAAAACTTGTTGAAGATGATGAGTTCAAGACTGAGACGTCTCCTGAGCCGAGCATGGAAACTGCCGATTCTCCTGGGCAGCGTGGTCCTTCTGCTGATGGTGACCAATTTGAACTTCGCAGGAGGGAAAACCCCAAGGAAAATGAGAAACGGAACACTCCACCTAACTGATGATCGAAAACGTCTTCATGGTACATTTCAATAGGTAAAAACACTGAGACAGCCAGGTTAAACCAGGATGCAAGAGTTGTTTCTTGCTTGGTTGTAGGATCACTTTGCTGTCCTCATTTTTCTTCCTTCTATATATCAGCATTGTCTTGGAAACTACTACGCCAAATTTATATGAAGCACCTGAAATATTCCTTTATTTTTTCAGAATTGAACTTCCAAAGTTGGTATCCTGAACTGTGGATGGATCCTAGATGTTTTGGGGTCTTTTCAGCAAGCGTTGTATTGATTTATTGTGGCATTAGTTTTTGAGTTTGGTACTAAGACACTCGAAAAGTAGACACGAAAAATAGATACAAGAGGTAGAGTAGCGGAAAGTGTTTTGTGCTCCTGAGCTCTAGTGATCCTGACAGTTTAAAAAAATCGAAAAAAAGTATTTATATGTTTTTCAAAACATTGAAAAAAAATCCTGGAGGTAGCTAATAGTGCATTCGATGAACGTGCCAAATTTCACCTTCAAATAATGTGTATTCTGGACCACCCAAAAATGACAAAATCTAATAAATTTGGAGATTTTAAAATATGCAAATTTAGATCCACACTTTTGTCATTTTTTTGTAGCCCAGAATACAAAGTATTTGAATGTGATTTTTTTGCACGTTCGTTGAATACATGTTTGGCCACATCTGAGATATTTTTGAAACACATAAATATTTTTTTTTCAGTTTTTTTCAGTACTGCTTGTTGAATAATAGTAAGTCCATGAATAATTCTAGAATACTAGGTAGAAAGTACGTCTCCGCCGCTTCGCTAATGCAAACGACTAGGCGTCCCCCGGGGGATCTCGCGCCCCGATCCCCGGGTGGAGAGCCGTCCGATGGAGTACTCGTGACCATTCGATCATGCTACAGTCCTGCGTCGCATGCAGAAAAATAGGAAAATGTCGCTTTCCTCGCGTGGACCCGTTCTCCTCACGTCGCTGTCGCGCGCTGCTGCCTTGCATGTGGCACAAGGCGCCACCGCACAAGGCACAACTGCCCCGTCCCTGATGCATGGCCTCGCCCCCGTCCGGTGCAGTTCGCCGCCACCGGCAGCCGGTGCAGGTAGCACCACCCAGTACCACCGCCGCCGCCGGTCGTCGGTGGTAGCACCGAAGAACACCTACGGTAGCAGGGCCGCATGGCCATGTAGCACCGCTGCTCGTCAATTGCAGCAACTTCGCCTCGTCGTAGCTCCGGCAACCGGCGCAGCGCCGGTAGTGCCGCCATCACCGCAGGTAGCACCGGCGGTGGTCACTGGTAGCATATACGGATACCTACGGCAGCAGAGCCGCCTGCTCCATGTAGCAACATCGCCTGCTCGCCGTAGCTCTAGCAGCCGGCGCTGGTAGCAACGCCGGAGCACGGCCGCCCGCCGACGGTAGCAACGCCGACCAGCTATGGAAGCAGCTCCACCCACCTGTGGCAGCACGCTGCTCACCGCCGGTAGCAACACCGGAGCACGGCCGCTTGGCGCCGGTAGCAACGCCGGAGCACGGCCGCTCGCCGACGGTAGCAACGCCGACCACCTGTGGCAGCAGCGCCGCCCACCTGTGGCAGCACGCTGCTCTCCGACGGTAGCAAGCACGGACGCTCGCCGCCGGTAGCAACGCCGGAGCACGGCAGCTCACCGACGGTAGCAACGCCGACCAGCTATGGAAGCAGCGCTCACCGCTGGTAGCACGGCTGCAGCACCGCCGTGCTTCCATGGGAGCGCCGCCGCCGTGCTTCCATGAGAGCAACGCCGCCATACCATTGGAGCATCGCCGTGCCTCTTCGATAGCACCGCTTCCCGTCATCGGCAGCACCGCCGTATTCCTATGGAGCACCACCGCGCTACTTCGGCAGCTTTGCCGCACTCCCATGGCAGCACCGTCGTCCTCCTTTTGAAGCACCGCCAATCGCCGAAGGTAGCATCCTCGGCCACCGCATGCAGCATCCCGAATCCCAGCTGCATCGGCGACGCCGCTCCTCGGAACACCGGTGCACCGCCGCCCCATGGCAGCACTCCGCTGTTCTGGCCGACGACGGGTTGCAGCACCACCGTGCGCCGACGGGTTGCAGCACCACCGTGCGCCGATCCTGACGAACGGCAGCACCAGCGCCGACCTACGGGTGCACCGCTCTCAAGCGCTGGAAGCATCCGCCGCCACGGGTTGCAGCACCACCGTGCGCAGCTAGAAGCAGCACCGGCCGTCCCCGGCAGCGTCACCAACATCAGAGCCAAGGTCGAGATGGGGAGCAGCCAGCAAGCGGTGCGTTGGTGGCGGAGTAGCGGGTGGCGCGTTGGTGGCGGAGAGCAGCGGCCGGCGCGTTGGTGGGGGAGCAGCGGCCGGCGTGGTGGTCGGATTGATTTGCAGGAGGTAGAAGAAAGAGAAACGGACGGAGGGGAACGAGTGGACAGGAGGAGTCCGGAATGAGCAGATAAGGTGTGGTGGTGGGACCCGCCTCACGTTGTTCTTTTCTCTCGCCAGCACAGGGGACGCGTGGCGAGCGTTCGAGGCGGAGGACGCGCGAGCAAGATCCCCCGGGTGATAGCTAGCATTTTCCTTTGCTAATTCTGCGTCCTCGCAACGTGTGTCAGGTGGGAGAAGCGGAATGGAGTTTGCCGGCGTGTTGGTTCCACTTTTTCCGCCATAGTTTCTTACAGAGGTCGTGGACGCTGCATGTGTGTGTAACATTGAGTTTTGAATCCCGGTCTATAGGGTTTAAAATAGACCGGAATTCAAAAGTTCGGTGTGCTGATTTCAGAGATTGCAAGTTTGAGGTTTGATTTAGCTAAGCCCTATAAGTTCAAGGTTTTATTTGGACTTTTCCTTTTGAAATCATCATTGCTTTGTTGTTTCTATCATTCAACTATCAAAATATCATGAACGACAATTCATAGCAGAAAATTATGATGAGAAAAAACTATGTAAGAGGCAAAACAGCATGATGATAAAAAACTGGACACAAATACTCCATCTCACAGTTTATATATTGGTAATCAAAATAGTAGAAAAATAGAGTAGTGGGCATTGTCAGATTCTAGGGCCTAAGATCGTGTCAAGGAAAAGAGCAAAATCCGTGGACTAACAAGTTCTATTAATTGCAGAATGCAGATTGACTGCCATGGTCCGAGCAGCCTATTAGTTAACATATAATTAGTTATGACTTGATACAGATGGGAGTTAATTAAGGATGCAGATTTGTGGCACCCAGCATCAGTGAAATCTATAAATTTTGTTTTCGAAATTTTGAAATTTGAGTTTGAAAAAAATCCAAAAAAAATCCTATGATACATATGCATGTTTCGTACGTACATGCCAAGTTCCGGTGCAAAAAACGTCGTATTCCGAGCTGTATAAAAATAACAAAAACCTGGGCATAAGAAAGGGGATATTTTTGAATCTGTCAAAACTTTCTCTTTTTTGCCTAGCCTGAAATATAATAATTTTTTTAATGAAACTTCTGGCGAACTGAAGTAATGTGTATATACATTTGTGTAAAAAATTCAGATTTGTTGGAAGCAAACAAGTTTGATTTTCAAAATTTTCAAAAAAAATGAGATCACTGGTGCTCGAGAGCCACAACGGATTTCTGGTTAATTATTTGTTTCTAATCTTATATACTGGCTATATAGGCAAAGCATCCATATCTTCTATATCTAAATAGGAATGACCCACTACAAGGAATTCTCTCAACATGCAAGCTATACACCTCATCAAGTCTCTAATTGGTCCATGTCATTTTTCTTTGAGCCACCTCATCACTATACCACGTCATTAGCTAGGAAAACTAAAGGTACGCCGTTCAATTCATGTGTTCAGTTTCTATTCGGTGCATTTAATATATTCACGGCACACTTCAGCCCACAAGCAGCCCCATTGCTTCATCTTCATTAATGATTCGATCAACAGCCTCATGCCCTTCCTCTTCGCCACGATCTTAACCAAGAAATTGATGGAGGCATCCGAGGAGTCTGCGGAAAACTCGCGTGGAGGGGCAAACGTGCTAATAAAGACCTTGCTCATATTCAAGATGCGCCATATATATTCATCGCTCGGCTTCTCCACCTTGACCTTCCTGTGCAACATGTTTCTCATCATGAGCTCTGCCCAGTTCTCAACTTTGATAGGTGCTGAATAGTGTGGTCGTTGATATATGATTCTTCGCCTTCTTTTTTGACTTCGCCTTGCCTAGGCGATTTGAATGACGGAGATGTCACGCTGCAACTTATCTGACGTTCTCTTCCGATCTCTTTTTCCTGGTCTCTCTCGGTTGTCTTCACTGGCGTGGGATTTGGTAGTCTAATTTGATTAATTGACCCAACATGCTAGGATGTCTGATTTGATATGCTTCCTCTCTCTTGGGCTCTTTTTGTTCTGGATGGGAGTTCCATCAATTGAGTTGTTGCGCTCCTGACATAGGTTGTCTCATGGGTCCTTCTTCATCTATCCGATGCTAACAGGGGAATCAAGACTTAGCTACATGTTCACCCTATGATGTGATCTTTGTATGATGTCAGTGAAATTTAACCACTCGGTGTTGGCTGAAAACGAAGAAACCAAAATGCCTATTCCTCATGCAGGTCCATTGTTTGGTGCAGCGGAAGACAAAAACTGAATTCTGCATAAATGGTTATAATGGTATTGACCATCTCTTGCCAAGTCATCTAAATCCTGTCTATATCTTGGCATCTGAATCATACATGCATTTGATCTTGCTTTTATCTGATTGTGTAGAGAAAGGGGAATCAGCAACTGCAATGTCGCAATGTTCACACATCTGTCGAGTTTGTGTGGTTAAATTTGATTAGTAGCTTCATAAGTGGTAGGGCGAGAATCAATTGTTGGTAGCCCTGTTCTGTTGTTCAGATCAAATCGTAGTGCTTATTCACTGGCTGTTTTGTTTATTTTTTCTTAATCATGTTGTTTATAATGTCTTTTGCTCTTGGGTATAATGAACCATGAAGAGATACTATCGATATAAAAAATTCAAGTTTAGTCAACAAATTCGCTATTGTCATTTATCAAAGATTGTTTTTCACACACGCCTACTTTTAAAACCATTTCACAACTCAACATACCCGATCAACGTTTTTTTCTCATACAAAACACCGTTGCAGATAACTGATATTAATGTTTTGTTATTCTTTCTAAACAATCATTTTGGGAGCCAACAACAATGTTAACATGATTTCCCGCTGCACCGCGCGGGGCATCATCTAGTATTATCAATTGCAATAACCAAGAAGGCAAGAAGTCTTCTCAAATCTAGATCTAGAGCAGCTCAAGAATGCGGATGATGAAGCGACCCTGGTTTCTGTACCAGACACTCGGCGAGGACCAGACATCGCTGCCACACGCGCGGCATACAAAGTTCTTGATAGGCACAAACCCGTTGAAGGTGTTCACGTCGAGGGTGGTCCGATCTTCACGGCGTAGGATCAAATTGGGGGAGGATAACTAGCTGCAAGCAACCTAGATAACTAGCTTTAAACCTGCCAAGGTTGGATACGACCCATATGTTGGGATGACCGACCGAAGCTATAAGAACTCCAACCCACCGTCCGAACAACCGCATAACCATAAAACGGGACTAGCTCACACAAAACGGCCGGAACCATAGAGCATGAATTAGGGAGAAACATAGGCTCCTTCTCACGAATCCGGATGAACTCACAAGAGCAAAGATAGTAAGGATCTCTCGGATCTGAAGCCATATCATCATGTTTATCGGATTCTTCATCTTCAACATTGTTTCTTCGACTCGGATTCTTCATGAGCTCATAGGTTGTTGTCAATATATACCTAAGTTCAACCAACAATAAAGGGAATGAAAGTACAACCGTATCATCATGTTTATATGTTTATAGGATAAACTTTAGTTAGCGTCCACCTGATCACTTACTTAATACTTCTTTCCAACTAATTTGTGCACTTTGATGAAATGGCTTGTATGTTATATATGTGTGCTCATAATCCTTCCTCCCTTGACGAAGAGTCATCCACGACTCTCTTTGGTATACAAGGCGCGGGACATGCACGCCACAGGACGCGCTAGAGTCGGAAGAGGGAGGCACATCTTGCTGCAGCGGGCCAGGACGGTGCCAAACTGTGCGGTGGCTGTCTGCGGAAGCAGGCAGCGGGGTGGTCTTGGCGGCAACATTATGAGGGTGGATATAAGAGAGTGAGGGCCTGAGGGGGCAGTTCGGGGGCAATGCTGGATGTAGAGTGATTTTATTGGATGTAAAAGTGAAAAAGGCTGGGTGGCCCACAAGCCAGTGTCACATAAATAACATAGTGTCTCAAAATAGTCGCGGCCTGCGAGGATTACATCTTAGAGGAATAACGACTGTGTTGCTGATAGTATGTGAGTGATGCTGCCCTCTCTGAATAAGGAGCGATGACAAGAGAACTTTAGCATATGGCCTACATTTTGGCCCTCTAAAATTAGTTTGTAGCCTCCTTTTACTAGTTTTGGAAAGTTTTTAACTTGGCACTTTAATTTTTTCTGCATTTCTAATTTCTTGTATTAAACACACTCAATTTTTAATTTGTCAAACAATGTTTTTAGCCCAGACTTTAAATTTGCTGGATTTTTACATGTTAAGCATTTTCATGGCACTTACAAGATTCTTAGACTATTCATACTCTATACTATCTCACACACACGGAAAACTAAAGGTCTATTCAAATTTGAACATATCTCCAAGGCAATATTTTCCTAAGTCAATAGTACATTAACGCTTTTGCTAGCTCTCGGTTAACCGAGAAATAAATTAGCGCTCGGTCGATCCTTGCTCATGTTGTGGCAAATTGAAAGAGGAGGAGCCTGAGGAGAGGAGGCGGAGCTCCTCATCAGCGACGAGGACTGGAGCGACCTGGAGCCGTCGTCGACGCGGCCGACCGAGGTGGAGGCGAGCATGTAACTTAAATTGGGGTGGGGTGCCAGCGCCGGAAAAGACGCGATCGGCTGAGGGGATTTAGAGAGATGTGGCGATGGACTGGTGGATGGGGAGCTTGGGACAGGGCGAGACATCCCGGCAGCGCGCCGGCTATGGATGAGGAAGATGGCGGCGTGACCGGTGGTGAATGTGCGGTTTCACCGAGCACTTTCTTCTTTCTCGGTCTACCGAAACCTAGTCGGGTCCTACATTTAAACATCCCATAGAATGTGCGATGAGATGCGTATCTGAATCCGACGAGTTCATCCAAAAGATTAATCTGACAAAAAAAAGGGAAAGAATGCAGTTGCCCATTTTAACTGTTGAGAAAATGCACTTGCACTTTTAGAGTTTCGGCTCGTGCAGTTACACATAGATGAAGATGATCACGATCACACAGTCAAAACAGGTGCTGTACGTGTCAAAAAACTAGAAATCCTTTTGATCGAACAGTGGTGAGCCGGTGACAATTGACCACCTTCATCTCCCTCGTACGAGCGTTCTCCCCGTCTCTCCACGCGTCAGGAGCAGCTGTCCGCCACCACACTCCTTCTTCGGGAGTCGAGTCTCTCTCACCACCCAGCACAAAACCCCCTCCCCCATCGTCGCCTCCGCCACCCTTCTCCCTCACGCCTCACTTCCTCACTCACGCTACCAAGAACCCACGGGAGCCGAAGCAGCGGCGATCAACTAGCTAGCTACGATTCCGATGGGGCGCCGCCGTCCCAAGAATCGCCCCCCGACCCCCTCCGAGCCGGAGGACGAGGCGTTCACGTTTCCGGTCGGCGCGGAGGTGGAGGTGCGCAGCGACGACCCCGGCTTCGCCGGCTCCTTCTACGAGGCCACCGTCGCCGGCCACCTGATGTCCAAAACCGGCGGCGGAGGCCGCCCCTACACGCTGTCCTACTCGACGCTCCTGGCCGAGGAGGGGGGCCCGCTCAAGGAGACCGCGGCCGTCGCCGACGTGCGGCCGCGCCCACCGCCCGACGAAAACGCGGGCGGGTTCGCGATCTGCGACATGGTGGAGGCGTTCCACAACGATGGGTGGTGGGCCGGCGTCGTCTCCGCTGTTCCGCCGCCGCCGTTGACCGGGGATCGCCCGCCGGGGGTATACAAGGTAACGTTCCCGACGTCGCGGGAAACGATGGAGTTCGAGGGGACGGCTCTGCGGCCCCACCGCGTGTTCGAGGACGGCCGGTGGGTCCCAGCTGCAGAGGTGGTGAGTCCGCTTGCTCCATCTGTTCTTCAGAGTTTGTGTTGCAACTTGCAAGTAACCACTTGATTTGTGCCCAAATTGATGATTTCTGCAGGTAGCATTTTTAATTAAATTTTAGAAGACTTTTTTGCCGGGAATTAAAACATGAATATTTGTTTCTTCAATCATCTGAGCTTTCCTGGATGAATCATAGCTATGTTTCTGAACTCTCAAAGTTAAATTCACATGAAGTAAATAAAAGAACTTGCATTGCATATATAGTTTATCTATTTATCTTCATTGTGAACTATGCTATTTCATAGGATCAGATTAGTGAGAAGACATGGAAATTACAAAGCTAAGTTAAAAACCCACAGGCCACGGTGCCTCATGAGTCATGACTCATGACACATCATCCTGATCTTGGTCATCATGCAGTGTCACTACATCTACAGAAAATAACCTTAGGCACTTATGCTCACTTAAAATGACTTAGTTTTACACTACAAAGGCCTGTCAAATGCTGATGCATGTTTAAGAAGTTTTAGGGCCAATAGCATTCACTGCATCAATATTTGATTCTTTGGACATGCAGTGAAATTTATCATATTGACGGTTTTCAAACTAATCACACTTGGAGATCTTATTCTCACCTTGTTCTATTGCTCTTTCTCGATGGTATTTCGGAGTGCTAGACCTCATTCTCTTTGATACGCGGGTGGGCTCACCTACGACCACTCTTCGATTATTGAAGTTCAGAATTTCTCCGTTCCTTTAGTCGGGTGGGTTCATGTTTGTGTTCGTGCAATTTATCAGTTGGAACTTTGGTGTCTTTATCATCTGAATCAGCGTACTAATTTGTGCCTGTATATTCTCAATTTAGGCTGTTCTCTCTGTCTTTAGTTACGCCAGACATTTGCCGGTTAAGTGATAATAGATGCTGGAATAGTAGCATTGCTCCCAAACGTTTCTTCAAAATTAATGATACAAGTTCTACGGTTGCAGTTATGATTTTCTAATCGGAGTTATGGGTATGGGCTTTTGTGGTTACTCTTTTCTTTTAGTTTCCGTATTGCTCATGCCGACCCCTACGTACTTGGTTACCCGATAGCTATAGGGAAGCACACTACCGTACATGTATGCTTTTATCAGGAACCCTCTCACAGATGGGAGTATATGAACTGATTTGCATCAACATAGAATTTATACAACCAACTACATGTACTATTTGATAAATTTGCGGCCCTGTATACAAATAAATAGTTTCCTGAGGTATATTGACATGTGTTGCTAATTTCAAAGTAAAAGGAGGCGAGTGGACCATCTAAAATGAACAAGTGCTGAGGGGGCCAATATTTTATTTTTCTAGTGAATCCTTCTGTCATTATACTAAGCTGGAAAATTCTTAAGTTTCCAATAATGGGCTTAGCACTATAAGTTTTATTCGATAAGTGATATTAAAAACGAATTCATATGCACTGTGAACATAATAAGTAACATCTTACATCATGTTTTTTTATTATGGAACAAACACTTCCAAAATATTGATCAATTTTACAAACGTGTATGCCTTTCATTTGTTAGGCAGATGGAATTATACAGGCTTACTTTCTATCAGTGAGTTAGCGTAAACATTCGTAGGATAATTCTCTAAAATATACTGGCATATTTTGAAAAATACCATGTTTTATAAATAGGCATTTGAAATGCGCGTGTACGGATAATTTTCTTTTCTTGTCAGCTGAATACAAAGATTGTACAAGCCTACAAGGGGAAGAGCTGATCTGGGTATGTTTGGATGGCGCCCAAAACTTAACCTACCAGTTTTTTAATGATTTTTTTTGTCTATGTTTGGACTTTGGATGGTTGCCATTTTTCTTGGCATGCAATTCCCCTATGCCCACTCTAGTTCCTTTATTTGCCAATATTGGCCAACTCATGAGCAAGTAAAAGGTTCACCAGTTTTTTTTCTTGCCAAATATTTGATAGGGCAGGGTGGGGCTGAAACCAAAACAAGCAACCCCATCCTTACAAACAGAAACACTAATATTGAATTATTTCTATTATTCTTGTTCTACGCAGGACAATGTAAGTCGTTTGTTCAGCGAGGGCAACCAAGTTGAAGTGAGTCAGTCGGCAGAGAACTTTGGTGGATACTGGAGTCCAGCTACTGTTTCTAAAGTGATTGGTGCTAACCATTTTCTAGTAAAGTACACTCATATTGCAAAGAATGGAAAATTGGCTACTGAGATTGTCGATTCTCAGTATATTCGGCCAGCATGTGTCATCACCCGAATGGACTCTAGGCACAGATTTTCTACATCTTCACATATTGAGGTATTTCATCAAGGTGGCTGGTGGCCTGGATTTATTGTGGAAGTATTAGGTAGTGGAATCAACAAGAAGTATGTAGTAAAGTTGAAGAATTACGAGACATACAGGGAGGATGTGGAACATGCGAGTGTGCTGACAGTTGAAAATACTGAGCTAAGGCTACGGTATAACTGGGTCGGAAAAAAATGGGTACGCTTCGTGAAAGAGGTATACACACATTGCACATTATGTATTTTTGGGCTTCTGTCATTCTTTTCTAGTCTTACTTTGAAGTGTCTATGCCATCAAGGAGCAAGAGGTCCTAATCAAACTACAGTTTCTTGCAGTGCACATTTATTTGTAACCCTTCATATTTCGAAGAAATTTGTCAATATTTTTTTTTGAAATAAATTTGTCATCATTAGCGTACTTTGGATCCTCTTATCACTATTGTTGCAGCATGTTACTCATTTGTCCCATCTCCATTGTTCACTGTTTTATCAGAGCTAGTGATACTTTCCATCAGTTTGTTCTCAATCCCATGGGCCCAGTTAGTTGATAGCCTTAATCCTGTTATGAACGATATCTGCATCTTGTAAGTTCAGGTATATATATGTGCACCTGAAACCAGAAGCACCTGCAAATTCATTAGCTAGAATATTATCCCTGCTCTCCCTTTCAAACTAAAATGATATTACTCGGTGTTACCTCAGACTTGTCTTGAAGATTGTAGACTTAGTTACTACTGCTATGCTGTACTTATGTTTTTTTTTCCTTATGTTTGAGCTTTTGTACCGTTTGATTTCTTGTACCGAAATTATGTTGGTGAGATGCAATACCTTTTCCATTTCAGAACCTGC
The DNA here is from genome assembly GCA_947311845.1 of Poa pratensis. NCBI lineage: Eukaryota > Viridiplantae > Streptophyta > Magnoliopsida > Poales > Poaceae > Poa > Poa pratensis. The sequence goes on from CAMZMU010000096.1 coordinate 119,646,160, forward strand.
TAAAGGAGCTCATCAACTGCTCGAAAAAGGCCCACTGACATAGCATTGTATGGTGAAGGTGATGGTTCCTGTCGTGACAAAAAGTTGAAGAAGGCAGATGTAGTATCAGAATCAATTTCTCCTCTCTTGTCTGTTCATAATGAAAAATATGACATCAATCACATGTTGTGCCCTTATCCCAAACCCGAAGAAACGATGGAGCAACAAAATGCAGTGTTAGCATTAGGGTCTCCGTTGTCACTTCCTTCACTGCCACCAATGGCAGCACTTGGCCATCTGAGTTCATCTTCACTTGCTCCAAGCTGTCATCTTGAACAATCATCTCAGATGATTATCGTACCTTATATGCCACAAGGCCCATTTTTAGGAACAGGATCTCGTAACTCAGATTTGTCAAAAATAGTATTAACTGATCAGGAAAATCAGTCTACTGTTGGAAGTAGGACTGAACTGTCGAGACAAAAAGAGGAAAGCATTTCTTTTCAAACACCAAATGTTCTAGGGACGAGCACTGAAACAGTGAGTTGCTAATTTAACACATCTCTTTTACTATTCTAAGCTAGTCAAGTGATCATTGAAAATATTATTCTTATTTGCCTCTTCCACTTCTAATAACAGCCAGAGAAAGGGATAGTTGCTAAAAGTATTGAGGAAGATGACGACATTATAGCTATCTTTAAAGACTGTAAGTTTTGGACTATGAACTTTAGTGGTACAACAAAGACTGTAAATGCTAACTAGATTTTTTTTGCAGTGGCTCAACTACCTAATGATATGATAGCTGGATGTGAAATACTTTCAGAAATGAACACAGGGAGTTGTATTGACCTGACGCCATGCAAGGACATCCGTGGTATGTGTACTGACTACGGAGAACAATTTCACTGTGTTACTAGCACTTGTGTAACTATACTTCCTATTTTCAGTTTCACAAGGAAGGAGCGGAATAGATGCTGTTCAGCAAGGGGGTTACGCTGGTGAAACAAGCGTTGAGCAGGACACTGGTGAAGATTTATGTCAGAGGTATCTGGTTATGGCTGATGATGCTAACATTAGTCCCTTGCCTTCAGCAAAGAGTTGTGAAGCTCTTGTGCATGACGACCAGCTCTGTATGGACTACACAACAGCTATGGTGGAGTGCATGACTGGTGATGTCGCTCCATCTGACGAGAACTTGCATATCGTCTCTCCAGCTACTTTAGATCGTGTTGTGCCGAACCCGTTGCAATCGGATGTGAATTTCGATGTTGTTACAGAAAGTCCAACCGAGGAGTTCTCAGACAGTCGCCAATCCATGGAGATGTCGGCAGTAACTCGGTTGTCTTCAGTTGGTATGGGCAATTGTTCTGCAACAGACCCTGGTAATAGCTTGGCTATAATAAAATACGAGGAGGCTACACCAATATCCAAGTATGTTGCAAGAAGAACACATGATTCTTCCTGCCCTTTGCCGCCAGAATCTGCAGGTTTGCATAAGAGTGTCATCAACACGAATAGGCTACATCTTCCATTTGCGAAGACATCTCCAATGTGGGCAGAGCTTGAGTCACTGGAAATATTCAGTAAAGTGCCACAGAGACCACATTTCCAGCTGTTGCAGCACCTTTGTCCAGAGCTCTGTGAAGGAATGGCATTAGGTTTGATGTTTTCGTTTGCTAAGTTAGCTGAAAGCATCAACAGGCTGGATGTTCAGGACGATAATGGACTGCTCGAAGAGAAGATGGTGGTTCTTTGTTTGCTGGAGGCAAATGGTTTTGATGTCAGGGACCTAAACTCACGCTTGGAAGCTTTGCTCGACACAAAGATTAGCCGCGTCGAACTACAAAATGCTATGAACAAGTTGGAGGAGAAGATTGCTAAGAAAGAAACTGAGGACCGAGAACTTAGCACCCAAATTCGCGTGCTAGCTAAGGCTCTCCATCGTCTCGATGTACATGCCTATCTCATGCGCGACATGTTGATGTCTGCCATCTCCCAGAAGATGAACCAAGCTATGGAGATCTCAAAACTCAAAACAGAAGCTAACGAGCTGGAGTGATCATCTGTATCCATCGCTGCGCCACGGTGAGTTTCGTCGGAGTGTGCCGGCATGCTTGTGTAGGTAGTTACTAATGGTAGGTGCATGGTGTACACCAGATATATTTTGTGTAAATAGTTCCTAATGCTATCCTGGAATCACCGGTACTAGTGGTGAATCTTTTGTGTGTATGGGCTGGGCTGTCTATGTTAGTCTGGTTGTTACAGCCCCTCTATAAACTACAATTTGTACTTTGTAGTATACGCTAGCCAAGTATTATGTATGTTCTGTTTTGAATCCAGGAAAGCTAGCCCGTTTTGGTCTGCTTAAACGGATAACTCGGAACCAAATGGGTCGACCCGTTGTGGTTGCTACTATCAGGCGAGTTCGAACAACTTCACTTAAGTTAATTTCCATAAAAAGCCAACTGTTCTGCTTGCTGGCAAGCAGCGGCTGGAAGCCAACAAATACCTACTCCCTCCGTTTTTAATATAAGATGTTTTAGAATTTGTCTACATGCACATATACACAAATGTATGTAGACATGTATTGATGTGCATGTTCACTCACTTTAGTATGTATCTAGACAACAACTAAAACATTTTATATTAAAAAACGGAGGGAGTAGCTTGTAGTCTTGGTACTAGTACAGTGGAAAGATTAACTGGATGTGCCTAGGAAACCATTCACATGCAAAACAGAGACAACAGTGGGGAGCGGCGGAAGCGCGCTTGCCGACACAAGCGCAAGAATCGGTCGGCTGATCACAAGGTTTTCCCATCACCGATGCTGGCGCAAGGATCGGTCGGCTGATCACAAGGGTTTTCCCATCACCGAAGCCCAGCATCGCAAGACTAATACTCCTAGCTGACTTTTCCCCTCACGAAGTGGTAACATTGCGTTGCGCTAAAACTCAGACGTAGACGCCGCAGAATCCTCCTTTCCCCTTTCCTCTCGCTACAGTGAACCGGAGAGGAGAAAAGGAAGTCGTCCACGTTCCGTGTCCCGCCGACGGCCAGATCGGTGGCTCCATCCCTCTCCGGCCGCCGTTTTGGTGGTGGGAGGGTGGAGGGGTTCCCGATCTGTGCCCTAGGCCTGTAAATAGTAGGGTTTGGTCTCCCGGCGGCGCTGGAAGGGTGGTGACGGCGTCGTGGTCGGAGAATAAAGGTGCGGGAGCTCCTATCCCACCTCGGCTACATCAATGGTGGTGGAGTCGACGAGCTGCCGGTGGTAGGTCCTCGCGGATCCTTCGATCTGGCGAGTTTTGGTGCTCTTGGCGCGGTCATCGTGGCGGAGGCGATGGGCGCCTTCTCGAGCTTTTGTCCCCTTTTCCTTTCTTCGTCGGAGTGGGATGTGCTCTGATGCTGCTTCGGAGGATGTGGGGGTGGGGTGGCTGGGCGCCGGTGTTTGTCACCGGAGGTGCTTCTGGTTGCCTGCTCAGGAGCATATGGGGTGGAGAAGTACGGCAGATTTGGCTGGTGGCGATCTTCTCTCTGGCCGGCCGAGGTGGCGAGGGGAGAGGGGTTTGTGGCAGCTCGATCTGGTGCGTGGTTGCGGCTGCTGGGTGGTGGGAGCTGTTGGAGAGGGATCTGGCCACCTCTGTCGAGGTGAGGCGCCGCGCAATCTTGCGCATCTGGGCCTAGGTTCGGCGCTTGGGAAGCTTGGGGTGCGTCCCCGGCCGATGCTCTTTCGTCGTCATCTTCTCTAGCTCCGGCGAGCCAGTTACTGTTGCGGCTCATCAACGCCTGTGGCGAGAAGCTCTTCCTGCGCTGTGGTATGACCTTGGAAGCGACGGATTCGACTCCGTCGGTGGCTTCGTCCTGTGGATTTCGAGCTCCGTGGTCGAGAGGAAGAAGGACCATGAGGATCTGTGTGTATTTTTAAATTTCTTTGAGGTCCTTTCTGTAAGGTGGTTGCAGCTGTGTCTTCGTCCGTATTTGTCCTGTATTCTACTTGTATGCGTCCTTGTACGGTATTCCGGTTAATATGCAAGTAGTTTAGTCAAAAAAAAACTCAGACGTAGACGTTACAGATGATAAAAATTTCGAAAGACCAATTGACACCCAATCTCTACTAATAATATTCGTAGCTGCCGTGATGGTACGTTCGGGCGGTACGTTGGGTGGTACGTCCTCTGCAACCTTGCCTCTAATCCTACTTCGATCAGATTATAACACGAATCCGTCGATAGTAGGGCCAGTTCGACTAACGTGAGAAACATGGAGAGGTACTAGCCCGTGCCAGATTTCATCACGCAATCGTATTAGACGCGTCGACTTGCCAGGTATATATTCCAAGTAAGTATCGTGTAAGGCTATATCATGGAACCTGAGGCTATATCATGGAACCTGTAGAAACCACAACACAGCGCGTGTCGGCGGAATCAAATCGTTCGTGCGTGCAAGTAGTACTAGCCCCGTGCCAGCTTGACGTTCTACCGACCTCGAGAAAGGCCGTCCGTCACAGTCTCGTCCTTCCGTCGATCTTGCCGGAATTCCGCCGTATCATCGTGACTCTGTCACCGTGCCGCTTCTGCTGATCAACATCGCTGGAACTACATCCACCGGTACCCGGTGCTGCAGTTCGATCAGCTAGCCAGGAAGTAAATTCAATTTGCTTGGTACGCTGTACCAGAGGGAATCGATAGAGCTGCTTGGTCAGAGACATACCGTAGCTAGAGGAATCAGTTCATCTGGCTGCTCGATGGTTTGTATCGACTGATTTCACCAGCATATAAAGAGGCCAGGTATATCTCTATTCTAATAAATTGGTACTAAAAAAGCATATTGTAGTGATGATTTATGTAATTATTAAATGAAGATACGTTCTACTTATATTGGTCCCATGGTATTTCAAATTGTTATAGGACTTAATTTTCTATTTCACCCCCGGGTAACCATTTTCATGCAGATATCAGAGGCAAAACAATATGCAGATAACTACAACGGCGTACCAACTCACGCATACTCAACAATTTCAGTAAATAGTACCCTCACATCATCTCATATAACAAATCCTGGTGAGACTGTCAACGGTACCCTCCTACACCAGTGCATTCTAAGCATTGCACCAATCTGAATATAGTTACGTTAATTATCGACCAGATAGATTGTTGAACTTTTATAACATGTATTAGTGTTATAATAATATATATTTTTTAAGGTGAAAAACTTGAACTTGCTTGCTCCCTTCCACTGTGTGAGGGCACACCAAACATATGTGAACTCATTTTGACAACCTCGATTGATCATGAAGACGACGCAATTGCAAACATGAGAAAATGCAGAAATCAAGCAAGACGGGAACGTGACAGAGCATGACGAAATAGCTTAACAGCCGAAAAAAGGGAGGACATGAATGCCCAAAGAAGAGTAGCCAGGCAAAAGAAAACAATAGATGAGAGAAATGCTCGCCAAAGGCAGGCAAGGCGAAATGTATCAGCAAAAGGAGAGACAAGAGATGAACGTCCGTCGAAGAGAAAGTTGGCACAACATACCACCTGAGGAAAAGCAGGCACTTCTAGCTCAGCGCAATGCAAGACTCGCGGATAGGCGGAACACCCCTTGCGCTGAATCCATCGCAATGCCATGTCCGTATGGAGCTACTATGGCGCCCTCCTCCTGTCCTCCAGCAGGACCTCCACCTCCAGATCGACCTCTTCCACCAGCCAGAGCGCCTCCTCGCCTGGAAGGTCTCCTCCTCCACGCCTTCGCGCCGTCGCCGACCCGCCCGCCCAGATCGATGGGTACGACGACGAGGAAGACGAAGTGGGGATACCGGCCGCGTTGAGGGGCAGGAGCAACACGGCCCCGCCGCGCCTTCGCCAGCCCACCCTCGGACTTCGCCGCCGACCCGTCCGCCCAGATTGATGGGAACGACGGCCAAGGGCAAGAGCAACGGCACCCACTACGGCTGCATTTGAGACAAGGTCTCCCGGCCGCCCCCACGGCAACGTTGGCGTCGGTCGCGCCAAGTTCAGGTCCAACGGTCCAACCATGGTGAGTTGTTCGTTGTATGTCTGATCAGTACTTGTGCATCGTACGTGCTCTCGGTGTCCTTCCTTGTGTTGGCTGCTAATGCTGGGCGCAAGATGAGGGTCTTCATGTACCCGAGCAGCGTCTAAATGTGAGGTCCAAATAATTGCTGGTTATTTATTTACCATTCAAGTGTCAGTTCCAGAATTGGTTGTTACAAGTGAACAAACTTATAGACGGAATTGTTAGTTATGCATGATTTATCTTGATCACATCTATAATATGTGGTATGCTTCTCGTTCTTTTGTTGAGCAAACTTCTTAACTTGGAGATTGAAAATGGGTACCGCATGTGTGTACCTTAATTGCCGCAGAGTTCTCTTCTCCTTGATTTTTGTTTCTGAATTAGCTGCTCTCCTTGTTGTCACGGTATGGCTTATGACTGAAGGAGGCAGAGAGAAGCTACAAAAAAGAGTGATGTAGTCAGTCATGTGGAGCCTATTCAGTTGTAAATCAAACTTTTTGTACAAAAGAAGAATCAGAATTCAGAACAAAGGCTCCAAAACCTTAACTTCAAGTAGTTTTTGTTATAATTAAATATGACTGCCAGCCTGCCAGGAGAAAAATTCTGGCCAACAAGCATACATAATTTACACATTGTATCGAAGACAATTTGTGAATATGTGCTATATTACCCCAAAAACAATAAGAATGTGCATTGAGTTTATGTTGTTCTGGTTTGGTGATCTTGTCGAGTTTGCTAAGTTTCACTAATACTTTTGGCTAAATATTGCCTCTCTACAGAGTTTCCCTGTAGGCTGGGTGCTAGCATTTCGAGTTTTTCTAGCATGCCAAGAGGATCTACTATCGTTCAGAGCATATACTTATTGGCTTCTTGTGATATAAAATTATGTTCACAGGAATACAAAATGGTCCATCTGTCAGGTATATACATAAATCCATCAATTATCTTTACTATTAATTCTTATATAGTAACTAAACTGAAACCTATAGCTGAGCTACAATTCTAACAGTACACGAGTTTAGTCCTGATTCATTTTGGTTGTCAGCCTTACCTCTCAATTCAGTCTGCAGGAACTTACTTCAGTTTTGACCGTGAAGCAGCAACGATGTGTCTTTGCCATAGAAGTTTTGTCTTATAGACACTTTTGTGATTTGACGGGAACACGCTCTTGTTATTTATTTATGAAGTTCCTGATGTTACTTAGCTGCAAACTGCGATCCTTCTTCTGTTTCAGTTCTCTTTTGCATTTGCAAGTGTCTTGAACACCCTGTAGGCTGCTAAGGTAGCTGCCAAAATTATGTAGTTGCGGCACTTGCATTTATAAACATAGTCTTTTAGATTGACTTTCACATGCTGTATGAAAAGTAAGAACAATTTCGTTGATTTTAGGATATTTTTTGAATGTGTATACATCTTTGCCCATAAGATGTATGTGGATTATGAAATCATTTTTCTTTCAGAATCGAGATTTTTTATCTGCCCAAAATAAATGCATGACGTCCAGCCTCCATCTTTAACTTGGTCCAACGTGTGTTATGTGGTACAAAACTGAATATTACTAGTGGTAATAGCATTTTATAGTAGTCTTGGTATAGTAAACATGAACAGAATATCGCTCAACTCGCTGTTCTCTAGATTAGTTGAGAAATATATGGCGTTACTAACTCAAATATTTTTTGGTACCGTAGCAAAACACACACTGGAAGCGTCGAGACAAGCTTTTTTTTGGAGATGCTTTGAGACAAGCCTGGAGAAAGGTTCGATTGGCCTTTGTTTTTGTTTTGAAAATTATTCAACTGGCTAATCTGATGGAGGATAGCACTACTCACTAACATAAGCGAGGCGAGGCGTAACAGGGCGGCTCTCAGACCTAATAGTTTCACGCAACCGTGTACATCCAGGATATGAGCACAATGGAATTGTTGGTTTGTTGCTCTTTTGCATATGAGGTTGAGTTTTAGCTTTTTATCGACCTAGATTTTAATCAAAATTTACTTTTGTTATTTTTGAATAATATATGGCTATCGCTTTCTATAAACATGAATTTGGATGTGTACTATGTTTACATGTAAAAAAACTATAATACCCGTGGCAACGCATGGGCATTCAACTAGTCCGTGTAGATATCCAATACAACACAGACTCAACATATACCACAACAGAAATGATGTTACATGAGACAGTTGGGTATTACATGATATCCACATGGACAAACACATGCTCAAGTTGTTCGACATTTGAACATGAAAGCAGAAACACACCGAACGCTCAATACATACTTCTCAGACTGGAAGTTTTACAGATAATAAAGAAACAAAGCATACAATCTTTGAAACATAACTTAACAAAGTAAGAAAATCCCCTTATTCATTTTCTTGAAAACACACCTTAGAGCGCATCTCTTGCACCAAACCACACATTGTAGTACTAGTATCTTTGTGCTTGTCTCATGGATAGACCTCAAAGACACCTCGAGCTCCCAGTTTCTTCTCGATGTTGTAGCCACTGAATCCTGCTTTCATGAAAAGCTCACCCCAATCAGTCTCGTCCCGCTGTCGGCCATTAGTCAACACCATCATGGCTACATCCATCAGGATCTCGGCTTCATGAGTCGGTCCTGAAGAAGAGCCCACAACTATGTCGATCACGATCACTTTCCCTCCCTCTTCTCGTGAAGGAATGGCCTTCTTGCACTGAGCCAGGATCTTCACACAGTCCTCGTCACTCCAGTGGTGCAGCACTAGCTATAAATGTGATATTTTCGATAAAAGTTTAGTGCTGAAGTGAAACATAATGATAAAGATAGAAATTGTCGCATTAGGTTGCCACGTTTTACCTTGATCAACACAGCTTGAGCAGGTGGGACGAGCTTGAACATGTCACCGGCAACGTAATTAACCACCCCATCGGCTGAGACACTGTCAATCACCCGGGGAAGGTCGAGTACGGTGCACTTGATCTCCGGAAAGGCCTCGACGATGGCTCTCACCGCCGTACCATCGCCGCCGCCGCAGTCGGTCAGGGAGTCCAGCCCTTGGAAGAGGGTGCCGCACTCCCGCAAGACCGTGAGGAATCCCGAATTATCATGGGCCGCCAAAGCGTCGTTGAACACGGCGTCGATCTCAGGCTCTGCTTCCGCCATGCTCCCGTCAAAGAGGGTAACACCATGGAGATCCTCGAAGGGCGACGCCACGGCGTCCTTTGTGAACCAGTCGGTGAGCCCCAACGCGGCCTCAACGCAATGCCTCGAGGTTGCGGCGAGCACAACGGACGTCTGGCTCGGGTGGCCATCTACAGCGACGCCATCGAGGAGGAGGAACGATAGCGGGGTCAGGCAGTAGACCTCCACGTCGGTGGCGCTATCAGTGGCGAAGACGCCGGACACAGCCAGCAGCCGCATGATACGACGGAGGTACGGCAGCTTGCCAGGTGGGAGGGACAGTGCGGTGACGAGATCTGGCACCGACGCTGCGCCACCCAGGCTATGGATGGTTGTCGGGATACCGAGCTTGACGGCGCACTGGAGCGCCATGGACGTCATGTAGTAGAGGCTGTGGCGCCAAAGGTCGGCCTGCGCCTGCAAAAGCTCGGCGTCGGTGGGAACAGCCAACTGATGAGCCTGGGACGCCATTGATAATTGCTCTCTCGACCACTCTGCCTCTACGCCATTGAAACGAGAGGTGTTTTTATGGTACTTCTTTTAAACAGTGTGTATCGATCAAGTACTATTGAGCAACAGATATATAGCTACGCGGGTGGGGTGCGAGGTGAATAAGCAAGGGCATGTCACCATCACGCGTGTCCGGCGTGAAAATTTAAAATGATATAGGGACACATCTGCGAGTCAACCTGATCCATTGGCATTATATTGCTGCATAGTAGTGATAGTTGTATTGTTAAAGATGATATATCAGGTTAAAATAGGATTTAAAGTATATGGTTAGATTCTAGGAGTAGTTCCATACTTTTATAAGCGTCCATGTCATGGCTAAACCATAAAGAAAAGACAGTTGAGCAAGATTTGCACGCCATGCACGATAATGAAGAAACTGCCACATCTTCTATAATTGGATCCCTTCTACTTACTTTTATAAACTGCCACATCGTCTGTTGAGTATAATTTAGTCCCTAAAGTTTATCGTTATCTTGTTGTGTTGAATTGCTTGAAGAAAATTGAGTCTTTAGTTGTTTGTTTTACTTTTTTCTATAAATATCCTTATACGCAGCTTAAAAATTAAGCTAGCATAATAGGCCAGCAAACACAATTCATTCCTTATCGTTAAGTGCGTGAAGTCGTGTACATTCCAAGGCGCTATCACTCGTGTCCGGCGTGGGAATACTTAAACACTTTGGACTTCTACAAAACCCATCCAATTTGAACTTGCAACGACTCCTACGCTCCCGATGTAAGAACATACTAAAACTCAATGAGAGCGGTCAGTAATACATACAGGTTTAGAACGAGGGAAAGTATTTAATTTTATGATTAAATTGTAAATACACAAAAATAATTCTGAGTCGCATTATATTTTAGGATTCTGAACCTTGACAAGTTACCATGGTATACCAACCAATCAGTACATCACATGTTCACAACAAACAGATACAACTACTGTCAACATCAGTGTCTTCTCTGCACCTTGCTAATGTATATAATAGTGCAGTGACTGAAACGAGGAGACTTTGATTTCATGAACATATACAAGCTCCCTCCGGTATGTCAGAGTGTTAGGATTTCAAAGATCAGACGTGCATCTCCCGTTGATGAAGAACATGAGATGGATTTCAAAGACCAGAGACAGCCTTGTGGATGTATCACCATAATCATGGAGATCGGAGACTGCCTTGTGTAGGGCCATCGTCACGAGCACGAAAATCGGGTTTCGTAGAAACTCCTCTCTTGTTTTCTTCTAACCATCAACAGTATCAATTATTGCTTTGATGAAGATTGCAGGTGTTGAGAACATGTCAGCAACATATGCCACCGCTTCTCCCTAGAGAACATGTTAGCAAGATTGCAGAAAAGGAAGTTGATCATGGCAGCGGCGCGGCAAGGGTGAGGGTGAGGCGTTGCACCCCGATCATTCGGCATTGGTGACTCACTGCATGATCGTACGCTCCAAGAGAGCTCTTGTAGTGGAGCTCCTATTCAGCGCATGTTGTCCATTGCGTCGGTTACGGACGCAACGCCTCAAGTGCGAGCCTTCCTGGGCGGCCCACTAACTCGCAGCTTGTCGCTCTCATCATTCTAGCCTTTTTTTCCTCTGTCTGTCATCCCTGATGCCATGAAAAAACATCCAGTTATCCTGTTAACTTTGGAGAAAAAAACTTATGAAATAAAAAAGTCCTAGATTTAAAAAAAATAGTCACTAAATTTAAAATTGTTCAAAATTCTGGAAAAAGTGAATTTAAAAAGTTCAAGGTTTGGAAAAAGTTTTATGATTTTGAAAAAAAATGCTCACGAATTTTAACAAGTTCATGGATATGCAAAAAAACTTAATGGATTTAAAAAAATCACAAATTTGAAAAAAAGATGTTCAGGAATTTTTAAAATATTCTTAGATTTGAAAATGTTCCCGAATGTGAAAATTATGTTCCCAGATTCGAAAGATGTTCGTGAAGTTGAAATTGTTCATCAAACTTTAAAAAGTTCGTGAATTCAAAAATATTAATGAATTCAAAAAGATGTTCATGTAATTAAAAAATCTTGAAATTTAAAAGATGTTCACAAAATTAAACGTGCTAATGAATTTCAAAAAAAGGAAAAATAAAATACATACCGAAAAACCGAAACACCCTAGTAAAAACAAGAAAAGAAAAACCATGTGAAAAAAGAGGACGAAAGCTTCAAGGTTTGAAAAAATGTTCATGAATTTGAAGAAAAATGCTCACAAATTTTCGAAAAAAGTGTTCACGTATTTTTAAAAAAGTTAATGGATTTCAAAAAAATGTTCACAAATTTGAAAAAAAAAGATGTTCATGAATTTAATTTTTTTCTTAGATTTGTTATTTTTTCACGAATTTGAAAAATATGTCCACAGATTTTAAAGATGTTCTTGAATTTGAAATTGTTCATCAAACTTTAAAAGGTTCATGAATTCGAAAAAATTAATGAATTTGACAAGATGCTCACGAAATTTATTGTTTCCTTGAATTTAAAAAATGTTCACAAAAATTAAACATGCTCATAATTTCAAAAAACATTAAACAGAAATAAAAAAACATATAGGAAAAACTTAAACAGACCCTAGTAAAAATCAGAAAAGAAAAACCATGTGAAAAAAAAAAACAGGGCGCAAGCTTCTGGAATGTTCACAAAAGCAGGAGTTGGAGTACTTCCTGGGCCGGCCCGTTTGCGTGATTGCTGGAAGGGGTACGCGTTGCGTCCCTAATGGGGAGATGCTATATATCGCCTTAAAGCGGCGCGGAAGGCTCGCGCCGCCTGCAGCGCCCACAAAATGGGCTCAATGACGCGGCCCATTTTAGCAGTTTAATTAATTTTTATTTTTTAATTTTCGTTTGCTGATTTAATTTGAACAATTTTCGAATATGAATAAATTTCAAATCTAAACTATTTTTGAAAAAGAACAAATTTAGAATTTGAACAATTTTTGAAAATGAACAAAATTCGAATTTTAGAAATTTTTGAAAATGAATAAATTTCGAATTTAAACAAATTTTAAAATGAACAACTTTCGAATTTGAACAATTTTCAATAAATGAACAAAATTCGAATTTGAACAATTTTCAAAACAGAACAAATTTCAAAAAAGAATTTTTTTAATTTGAACAATTTTCAAAAACAAACAAATTTCGAATTTGAACAATTTTCAATAAATTAACAAAATTCGGAAATGTACAAAAATTTAATTCGAATTTGAACAATTTTCAAAATGAACAAAATTTAAATCTGAACAAAAATTTAATTAGAATTTGAACAATTTTCGAATTTAATTTTTTTTGAAATGAACAAAATTTAAATCTGAACAAAATTTTAGTTCAAATTTGAATGTTGGAAAGAAAAACGAAAATAAGAAACGAAATGGAAAACAGAAGAAAAAGAAAATAAAAAAACAGAGAAGAAACAGAGAAGAAAAAAGAAAAACACGAGATGCGCTGGCCCAGCAGCGGCGCGCTTCACGCGGCGCGGCCGTCTAGCGCCGCTGCTGGGCGATATATAGGATTTGCCTCCGTAATGGGCACGCAATGGGCGTGAAATAGGTTTCACCTTTTGCAGTCTATTAGGATGGCAAGGAAAAAATTCGAAATGGCCCTCTATAATGGTTCCAACTGTTCAACACAGGTGCTCGTCCTGATTTTTGGCCCAACAGTTCAACACGTACCTCCTGTCCGTCACGTATGGTCACTTCACAGTTGAAGATTCGGGTACTAGTACCAGATGGTAGATGAGACCGGGCCCCAATCTCTCTTATTGCTGATTTCACCGGCGACTCGACGTGACCATGGCCGGCCGGTGGGCGACTCGTCATTCATCATCTGATAGAGTGGTGAGCCATGTCAAGTCTGTCTCTGTAGCTAGCTAGCGAGCTCGAGCTACTGCCTACTCAATTGCTCTGTCCTGCTACCGTTCGTCATAATTCGCGTACCAATACTCCTCGGCCCTCGTGCTTTGCAACTGCCCTCTAGGCAAAAAAAAAATTTGAAGTGTCTTTTTTTTATCGGGCTGAGAGCATCTCCATCGCAACCATCCAAATGGTCCCTCTAATGCCCAACGGTGTCTGGACACCAAAAAATGCCCCCAGCGGCACCCCAAGTGCTCGGCCCGAGCAAAATCGTGTCCGGCACCCCCGAAAGAGCTCCCAAGTTTAGAGCCCCTCTCGGGGTGCCGGACACTGCCCGGACACGCCCTCCGACAGGTGCAGCCCCCCGTCATAAACACAGGGCGCGAACATGTGCTCTAATGACGACGTGCAGGAGGCCGTTCTGCGCGCATTAATAGAGACGCGTTTCCGCTGGCGCCGAAGGGACGGGACGATGATGCGTTGATACGTCTCAAACGTATCTATAATTTTTTTTGTTCCATGCATATTATATATCATTGTCACATGCTTTTATAATGTTTTATATCATTTTGGCACATTTTTATGGAACTAACCTATTAACAAGATGGCCAGTGCCAGTTTCTGTTTTTGCTGTCTTTTTGTTTCAGAAAACCTAGTCGGGGAATTTTCTCGGAATAAGCTGCCAATTTACGGGAATTATTTTTACATGGAAACAAAGACTGCGCTAGGAGGACGCCTGTAGGTGGTCCCACAGGGGCCAGACGACCCCAGGCGCGGTCCACTGGGCCCCACCTGGGCGCCTCGGGAACCTTCTGACGCCGCCATTTCGCCTATAAATTCAGTTCCTCCCGAAAACCCTCGGTACCCGATCATATTTTCCAGAGAAAGTCCGATGCCGCCGCTGTCACAAACCCTAGATCGGGAGGGTTCTGAAGCTCCTCCCGGCACCCTGTCGGAGGGGGAGATCATCACCGGAGGCATCTACATGACCATGCCTGCCTCCAGAGTGATGCGTGAGTAGTCCACCACGGGACTATGAGTCCATGGCAGTAGCTAGATGGTTGTCTCTCCTCTCTTGTGCTCCATTGTTTAGATCTTATGAGCTGCCTACATGATTAAGATCATCTTTATGTAATACTATGTGTTGTGTTTGTGGGAATCCGATAAATTATGGAGTCATGACATTATGGTTCAGTTTATCTATGATATGTTTTATTTATGATCTTGCATGCTCTCCGATACTTGTGTATGCTTTGGCCGAAAAAATTACTTGTGTCAGTAGAGGGAGTATTTATGCTAGATAGTGGGTTCATGCCTCTCTTGTTCGAGCTCGAGTTGACAGAAACGATTAGAACTTGAGATGTGTTGTTGCTACTAGGGATAAAACAACGGTGTTTATTGCTTTATGTTGTACTCATTGCTTACATTACGCACCATGCTTATTGCAATTATCTGTTGCTCGCAACTTAATACTTTTAGGAGACATGCTGTATAGCGATCCCGGGGTGGATTATTAGTCATAGATGCAGTTGGATAACGGTCTATGTATTTTGACGTAATGCCCATATTAAATGAAACGGTGAACTTTGTGTCATGATAGTATTGTGTTGCGCCCATGTTTGTCAATTGCACTGATATAATTTGTTTACCCAACACGTTTATCTTTTGGAGAGACACCACTAGTGAACTGTGAACCCCGGTCCTATTTTCCTACATTGGTTACAACCGTTTTAATAGTTTTTCCTAGTCATTTGCTCGCTAGTCTTTTTTGCTCTCATAATATTTTCCACCATACGTTTAATCCTTTGTGTTCCGTAAGCCGGAGAGATTGACACCCTCTCTGTTTCGTTGGGGCAAAGTAGTTTGTTCGTGTGTGCGCAGGTCCACGTCAACGCCTCTTTTCTAGCGCCCTTGCCATTGCCACCTAGCCGAAGCCTTCTCCAAGTTCTACTGGTTCGATAACCTTGGTTTTGTAATCAAGGGAAAATTGCTGCTACGCTACATCATACCTTCCTCTTGGGGTTCCCAGCGAACGTGTGATCCACGCCATCAAGTTCTTTTCTGGCGCCGTTGCCAGGGACTTGGAAGATTCAGCGAGGGGAGTTTGGCACGTCCTTACACTCTATTTTGTTATTGTCTTGCTTAGCATATTTTTTGTTAGTCTTGTTTTGCTTTTCGTTTGCTTTAAAAATTAAAAACCACAAAAAATTAAATTTCAGCAACTAGTCTTTTTCATTTCTTCTTGCTATTATGTCTAGTTCTTTACTTGCTATCAATGGTTACTTTCTTTGAAACTAGTCGTATGGCTGAAAACAACATGAGAGAGCTTTATAAAATTTATCTTGTGTTGGGACATGAAGTGTTTGAAGAGATAATTAAAAAACCTATGGAAATTTATTTGCATGATGGTTGCAATGTTATTACTATAAATTCGTTGAACACCATTATTACTAATGCAATGGAAGACTTTAAGCATGGGGGGTTGGTTTTGATGAAAATAATCTTTTTAGTCCCCCAGGTATTGAGGAGAAAGTTTATGTTGATTATGATATGCCTCCTATATATGATGTTTACAATGATGAATATGATATTTTCAGCCCATCTACTATTGAGGATAAAATTCATTATGATTGTTCTATGACTCCAATTTATGATGATTATAATGATGGATGTGCTAGTTTTACTCCCACTATTACTAATGAAATTGATTATGCTTGTGTGGAGAGTAATGATACTTTTATGCATGTGGATCATGATTAGAATGCTTTATGTGGTAGCTATATTGTTGAGTCTATTCATGATGCTACTGAAAATTATTTTGAGAGAGGAAAACATGGTTATAGAAATCTTCATGTTATTAAATTTCCTCTCTTTATGATGAAAGTTTTGAGCTTTATCTTGCGTTGCTTTTACATGTTGTTTGCTTTAAGACATATTGGTCAGTATGAGAGAGGGAGACACGGTTTCATATATCTCAATAATATTAAGTCTCCTCTCTTTATGTTGAAAGTTTTGAAGTTGCACTTGTTTTGCCTTCCTATTCTAGTCACTTTGTCCTTCATTGACTTGTTTTCTTACAAGGCTCCTATGCATAGGAAGAGTGTTAGATTTAAACATATTTTATATATGCTTCTTGATGCTCTCTTTTATGTTTCAGCTCTTATCCTTATGTGAGCATCATTAAAACTATCAGGCCTAGCTAAAAGGCGTTAAAGAGAAGCGCTTATGGGAGGCAACCCATTGTTTTTTACTTTCAGTTTTTTTTGTTTTTCTTTGAGTCTATGTGCTGTTACTTCTGTAACACCTCCTTTGTATCCTTTTTATTTTCATTTTGTGTACCAAGAATAGCCTCTAATGAGAGGAAAGTAAACAATTTAAGTTTGCTGTCCAGAAACAGATTTATGTTTGTCACCGTACGAAAATCCAAAAAATCACAGAACGTGATCTGGAGCTGTAAATTTTTGACAGCAAGCATCTGGGTTTTGTCTACCTTTCGTTATTTTTGAGTTTCTGATTTGAGGTGTCCTAGTAGCTCGAAAAAAATCATCTTTGTGTTCTGTTCTGTATTTGACAGATTCTGTCTAAGTTTTTGCATTGCATTTTACGGGCAAAGTGAAGTTCTTTTATCCACGGAACATCACTTAGATCTTTGTGACAGTAGCTAATGTTTAGAAACAAGTTTATGCAATTTGTCAAGTGAGAACTGAAGGTGGATTATTTTGTTTGAGTACTAACCCCTCTAATAAGTTTGTGATAAGTTTTGTGTGAAGGAAGTTTTCAAGTGTTGAGAGAACGAGGTGATGAAAGAAGATCAAGAAGGGATTAAAGCTCAAGCTTGGGGAGGTTCCCCTGGACCTCCACCAAATATTCAAGAAGTCTCAATCCAGCATCCCCTTCTTCATCGACAATTAATCAGGTCGATCCCATGAAACTATATTTTTATTCTTTTACATAATATGTGTTGTTCTTGGAGCGTTATTTATGTTTTGCTTTCATTTTGTTTTGTTTTGTTTGCTGTTACTTTTCAATAAATGGATCCTTGCATTCTGTGTGGGAGAGAGACACGCTCCGCTTTTTCATTAAACACCCTGTTCTTCACTTATATGTGTAGAGTGTTTTAGTTTTTTATTTTAGCTTCTAGCTCTTGTTTTTCATGTATCTCATGTTTAGAGCTATTAGTTACTTGTAGTTAGGTTATACTCTCTTGTGTTACATCATTTTGCTTAGAGAGTTGTTTCAAATAAATTGATTGGTGTTTGCTTGAAAGGGAACTATCATGTAGGAAGTGGTAAAAGAAATTCAAATAGCATTGTCTTGAGTAATTTGATGCTTGCCAATTGTTTTGAGATATAAATTAGATGAATGCTTAAACTTGTGGATCATTTGCTTAAGAATGGACTAGTGGAGAAATACCGTAAAGCTTAAAATTATGATGCTTGTTCTGATTGTTATTTCTCAAAGTCTAGATATTCTTTTTGCAAAGCATGTTTGGTTGACAAGTGAGACAGTATGGAGTCTAATGGTTATGCTTAATGTATATCTTGTAGTCATTCGTGTATTCGGTTGTTAATATGTGTTTGCTTGACACCTTGCTAAGCCTAAAAACTCTGTACTGAGAGGGAATGCTTCTCGTGCATCCAAACCTTGAGCCAAATATCCATCCATTTGTGTCCACCATACCTACCTACAGTGGTATTTCCAAGCCACTCCAAGTAAATTTTTCGTGTGCTACCTTTAAATATTCAAAATGTTATTACTTCTTTTTGTGCCTCTACTACTAAGCTCATGAGGAAGTAGTGGGTGGTCTTTATTGCATTTGTTGGACAGACTTATTTCAGGACTTGTATGCTTCATCTACTTGTCCACTAATTTTGCAAAAAGAGCTGGCAACGGGGTGCCAGCCCCATAAAAGATAAATTACAACTTTCACCAAAAACTCTCCTCACATTTTGTTCCTATGAATTCAGTCAAACATGACAAAGGAGATAAAGAGGAATGATCTGCTTGCTGCAGAAATAACGTTCCTCATGGGAGCCGCTCTTAAAAGTCTGTCTAGCAAATGTAGTAATGCATTGTTCATTAGCATTCGTTGACCATAGTATGCATCTCTCAAAAATATATTTTTATGTCTCTATATGCTTTCAAAAACTAAAAAGCTCTAGCACATGATTAATCTCTGCTTCCCTCTGCGAAGGGCCTTTCTTTTACTTTTATGTTGAGTCAGTTTTCCTTTCCAATCTTTATCTCTCAAGCAAACGCATAGTATCAATTGCAGTACAAGTCTACTACATGTTATCTTTATGTTTAACTGTGAAAACTTATATTGACATTATCTTAAGATAAATAAGTTACAAGTTGAAACTTCTTGCTGAAAACTTAAATCTTCCTTTGTGTTGGTTGAATACCTTTGTCGAAAGTTTATTGCTTTGTGAACTATCAAGCAAGACAAGTCTTATAATTTTCATGTCTCCAAATTACTATCCATAAAAAATTCTTACTTAGATGTTACACATGGTTAATCATTATTTGCTTTATATCAACTATAGGCCATTGCCTTGGATCACTTCATTCAGTTCATATGCTTTACATTACTTGATCTTAATCATGTTGGTAGCATGTCACTACCAAAAATTATTTTGTTATCATTTACTACTCAAGGATGAGCAGGAATTAAGCTTGGGATGCTGATACGTCTCAAACGTATCTATAATTTTTGGTTGTTCCATGCATATTATATATCATTGCCACATGCTTTTATAATGTTTTTATATCATTTTGGCACATTTTTATGGAACTAACTATTAACAAGATGCCCATGCCAGTTTCTGTTTTTGCTGTCTTTTTGTTTCAGAAAAGCTAGTGGGAATTTTCTCGGAATAAGCTGCCAATTTACGGGAATTATTTTTACATGGAAACAAAAACTGCACCAGGAGGACGCCTGCAGGGGGCCCCATAGAGGCCAGCCGACCCCCAGGCGTGGCCCACCTTGGACCGCGCTTGGGCCCCACCTTGGACCGTGCCTTGGCCCCACCTGGGCGCCTCGAGAACCTTCCGACGCCGTCCTTTCGCCTATAAATTCAGTTCCTCCCGAAAACCCTCGGTACCCTATCATATTTTTCAGAAAACGTCCGAGGCCGCCGCCGTTGCCAACCCTAGATCGGGAGGGTTCTGAATCTCTTCCCGGCACCCTGCCGAAGGGGGAGATCGTCACCGGAGGCATCTACACCACCATGCCTGCCTCCGGAGTGATGCGTGAGTAGTCCACCACGGGACTACGGGTCCATGGCAGTAGCTAGATGGTTGTCTCTCCTCTCTTGTGCTCCATTATTTAGATCTTATGAGCTGCTACATGATTAAATCATATTTATGTAATACTATGTGTTGTGTTTGTGGGGATCCGATGAATTATGGAGTCATGACATTATGGTTCAGTTTATCTATGATATGTTTTATTTATGATCTTGCATGCTCTCCGATGCTTGTGTATGCTTTGGCCGAAGTAATTACTTGTGTCAGTAGAGGGAGTATTTATGCTAGATAGTGGGTTCATGCCTCTCTTGTTCGAGCTCGAGTTGACAGAAACGATTAGAACTTGAGATGTGTTGTTGCTACTAGGGATAAAACAACGGTGTTTATTGCTTTATGTTGTACTCATTGCTTACATTACGCACCATGCTTATTCAATTATCTGTTGCTGCAACTTAATACTTTTAGGAGACATGCTGATAGCGATCCCGGGGTGGATTATTAGTCATAGATGCAGTTGGATAACGGTCTATGTATTTTGACGTAATGCCCATATTAAATGAAACGGTAAACTTTGTGTCATGATAGTATTGTGTTGCGCCCATGTTTGTCAATTGCACTGATGTAATTTGTTTACCCAACACGTTTATCTTTTGGAGAGACACCACTAGTGAACTGTGGACCCCGGTCCTATTTTTCTACATTGGTTACAACCGTTTTAATAGCTTTTCCTAGTCATTTGCTCGCTGGTCTTTTTTGCTCTCATAATATTTTCCACCATACGTTTAATCCTTTGTGTTCCGTAAGCCGGAGAGATTGACACCCTCTCTGTTTCGTTGGGGCAAAGTAGTTTGTTCGTGTGTGCGCAGGTCCACGTCAACGCCTCTTTTCTAGCGCCCTTGCCATTGCCACCTAGCCGAAGCCTTCTCCAAGTTCTACTGGTTCGATAACCTTGGTTTTGTAATCAAGGAAAAATTGCTGCTACGCTACATCATACCTTCCTCTTGGGGTTCCCAGCGAACGTGTGACCCACGCCATCATGCGTCTGTTGCACGTGTCTCATTTACGACGGCGCCTGCTGACCGCCGAGCCTTTCCCGGCTTCCCAAGCGCCACCGAGGCGGAAACGTGTCGCCGCCATTAACTCCGACGCGACGCATGCTCACCCACCCGACGCTTCCCGCCCAACGCCACCGCTTCCCGCTTCTGTTTCCCGCCTCGGCCCTGGATGGCTATGAAGAGGCCCCGCCGTGCAGCCATTTCACCAGACCACCATCGACGCTTGCCGTAGCCCATAGCAACACCATGTCTCCCCGCCACGCCACCTCATGGGCCACCCTCACCTAGGCAGCACGCCGTGCTCACCCCACGGCGCAGGAGGCAGCCGCCGATGAACAACCGTTCGATTGGGCGGAGGTGGACGACGTGGACGAGCAGGAGGAGCAGGAGCCGGAGCAGGAGGTGTCGTACCCTGGGCAGGAGCCGCCGCCGAAGCAGGAGCTGTCTCCGCCGCTGTGGCCAGACCAAGTGGTTGCCGCCAACTCGTTGAAGAGCTGGCGCAACGAGCAGGCAAGCCGCCAGGTCAGCTCGGCTACGAGGCGGCTGGCGACGCCATGGAGGCAGCCATCATCCAGGCCTCCATCGAGAGCGTGGAGCGGGATGCCCGTTGTCACGCCTTCATGGCCGCCGAGCGGGCGGCGTACGAGCAACTCAACGCCTAGGCGGCGGCGCCCGAGCAGCAGCAGCTCATCGCCAGGCGGAGGCGCTAGAGCATGCGGGCTCCCAGTTGCTCGCCGAGCAGGCGGCCCATGAGGAGCTGAACCAGGCGTGGCTGGCGAGGCAGGCATAGGCGACGGCAGCGACAGCGGCATAGCGGGATGCCATGTGCCGGGCTGTGAGCGCGCTCCGGCATGAGAGGCGTGTGCGCTCGCGCTTAGCCCAGAGCCAGAAGGCCACACACGACGACGAGGCTGGCCCGAGCAGCGGCGTTTAGATTAGGATTTAGTTCTCATTTTAGTTTAAGTTTGTATCGTTTTAGTTTAAGTTCGAATCAAAAAATTCGTTGCGTTTACACCGGCGCCTGCGCAGAGTGCAGCGTTCCAGCATAGCGGCCAACTTTAAACGACGCCGCCGTTCGAGGCGCCCAGCGATGCAGTGATCCCGGCTTCCAAAGCGGCCTATAGCTAGCTTTATACGACGCCGGCGCATATAAACGTGACCGCTGTGCTGCTTGCCTTCATGCTCCTCGCCTTTCTTCCGCTTCTCTCCCCCTCGCGTGTCTCGCCACCATGGACGTGAACAGAAAATGGCTGAACTGGCACGAGGCCAAAGTGTTCGCCGAGCACGGTATCATGTGCCCGCCCAAGGCGAAGTTGCCTAACGGCTTCGCATTAAGCTTGGGCAGGGTGCCGGTGGCGCCTGTCCCCAAGGCCAACGACCCGTTCTCTCACAACCCATATTGGATCACGTACTCCTGCGAGGAGCGGCAGAAGGCGCTCTACCGTTTCGACGGCGAGCAATCACCGCCAAACGAGAACGCCGAGGAGCGGACGAGGTTCTCGTCAGAGCCCGGCCGCACCATTAGAGGCGAGTATGAGGCCGCCCTGGCAAAAAATGTCGCGGCCGAAGCTGCAGCACGTGCCTACGTGGCGCCCGAGCCCGCTGCAGAGGAGGCGGTGCCACGTAGGCGCCGTAGGATTTAGATTATAAAGGTTTAGATTTAAATTTGTGTGAGTTTGAAGCAAAATTTGATTTCCATTTTACGCCCACAAAGTGTTTATAGTTTGGTCGAAATCTCGAGTCGTTTGTGGGCGGGCCTTTGGGGCGCGCCGCTATGGGCTACACCCTTCACTTGACCGGTTACATGTCCAGCACCTCCAATTGGGGCTTAATTGGGGGTGCTGGACACGAATTTAGAGGGTGCCCATGGAGATGCTCTCATAACAAGTCTTGAGTTGCTGACAGAGCTTACCACTCTGCATCTGATGTGTCTCGTTATTCCATAAGAAAGGATGTAACACAGTTGAAAAAAATCAGGAAATACACTTCGTCAATTCCTGCTTTACCACCGTCACTACAAATGATAGTTCACGTGTTCATTAGATCTATCTCCCGAATATATGGCCGGCCAAAATAATAAGCATAGATGTGAGAAATTGATAAATTCACATACGTAAACATCACGAATGTCAAGTGCGATAGATATTCATATGGGCATCAGGAACCCCACAAAAATTGTTCATACATGCGAGCTTAGTGAGGCGATTCAAGAAGGTATCAGTGGGAACAGCTAGATCTACACCGGGTTAACCACACCACTCAATCCACTCCATCTAATGCACATCATCTGAATACTGTCATATCCTCTAGCTAGATTACTCAAGTCTAGTGTCAAGAACAAAGAAACAATATACTTATATAAGTATCATATAGACAACCATAATACTAAACTGCATAGAATAAATCATCTAATCATCCACCATGAAAAATATGTTAAAGTGATCATAGTCATGTATGACCGCTCCTATAATGTTGTAGTATCGGTATCGTGGGGCTGAAATAGGGAGCCATATGCCGACAGTAGAAGGTGGGGAAATACGTAGGTGGCTCCGGTGCCAAAACTAGGATCTCACAACGGCGGCGAGATCATACGTGTTGTTATAATTCACTAGATGTGAATATGTGTATAGGAGGCTGGCTTATATAGACGTCGTGCCTCTGCCTTACAAAGAAAGTCCTGACCGATCTAGAGTTGGAGTCCTAGACTAAACCGGTCATATCTGTGGCTTGCTCCATAAGGCGGTCGCTGTATGGCCTTCGTCTTGGGATCTTCTAAGCCGGCTTGGGCCTTGCCTTGCACTTCAGCCTACTGGGCCGCCCACTAAGCCTGCTGGTTTTACCACCCGTGGGCCACCCTGATAGGTAGGTATTTCTCCATGTCATAGATATACCTATTCGACATATCCCAACATATAATCTATAAATATCGAAGCACATAGAGAAAAATGGTCAACGTACCGCCACAATCCAATAAAATGTGGGTGGACTATTACCTAATTCACCATCGATAACAACCAAGGAGTCGATAGCGGTAGTATGTGGTATGAAATCCGCTGATGAATACTACTCGGCATCGAACATTCATTACGGGCCAATTTTTTTAGAAAAAATATGTTTTTTCGTCCTGTTCCATTTCATGAAATGAAACAACCAAGGGAGAAGTTCAAAAACCTATCGGCACTACGACGAAGAGAGAAGTTCAACAACAGGATCCCTCGATCGAAACTAAAAGACTCCAAAAACATCCACGCTTGCCAATCACTAAGGTCGATATTTATTCCTATGTGAAAGGTTAGCAGCCTTCCTCGTCAGCTTTTTCGCACCAGTCTTCAACCTCTCCGCATCTGCATTGTCATAAAAACCTGCCCAGCACATGATAAACGAAGATATATTGTAAACAATCACTTCATGAGATCTCATCACATATCCTTCTTAGTAATTTTGTTGCGAGTTGTGCAGATCCATGGACCAACAGATTGCAGCTAACATGATAGTATAGAACTTCTCATCTCCAGGAAACATAATATATTATCATAAGATAATATATGATCTCTACTATATAATATAGCCAGAGGAGGTGTTGGTACGTCGCGCTAATTTTGCACAAACCCCCTGAGAAAATAGGAAATTAACCCGCAGTCCGCAATCCGCAGTCGTCACTTGTTCTGCTGTTCTCCTCTCTCTCTCGATCTTCTCCTCCTCACGCCCATGGCTGCCGACGCTGCTCTGCCTGAGACGACGCTCCCCTTGCTGGCACCTCCTCCTCCTCGCCCACGGCCGCCGACGCTGCTCCAACGGATACAGCGCTCCCCTTCCTAACGCCTCCTCCATCTCTACCCGTGTCCCTTATGTCCACCCCTGCCCCAGATCCGGCTCTCTCCCCATCAACGACGGCCGCGGTGGCCGGCTGTGAGGACGAGTAGCTCCTCTCCTCGGTCTGCTCCTCCCGCGGTTGGCCGCGCCGCCCTCCTCTCTCAGGTGACGGCCCCGCTCCGTCCTGCATGCCAGCGCCACCCCTATTCCCACTGTTCCCCCTCCCCATCGGAGACTCCACCGCGCCGCCCCTGCTTCCCTCCCCGCGAGCCCTGCTTGCAGCGCCGCCCTAGCAATGAAGAGCTTGTGCGCCGCCATGGAATACCACATGCACCGCCGTGGACTGCCACCTGCGCCACACTGCCGCAGCTCCACACCCAGATTCCTCCGTGACCTCTCTCTGTGGGAGGGCTGCTCTCATTTGAGAGGTCGGTGTTTGTTTGTTTTCATTCAGACGAGAAAAAGGAGCAGTTCAGTTGTGAACTGCTGCTGCAATTCAATTCGTTTTTAGGGGGCACGTTCAGTTTATAGCTCCAAATCACATGAGTTTGTACCTCGCTCTAGGACTTGGCGTTGAAGCACAGTGTGGTAATATTTGTATAGGGAGATTGGGAGCGCATAAGGTCTAAATACAACTATACAAGGTATTGTCACTACAGGAAAATGGTAATTTTATAGTGCCAAATATTTGGCAGTCATCATTGCTCGTGGCAGACAAGGACAAACATATCATGTTGTACTCATCCATCATATACAGGTCTGAAGTTCAATCTTACCGAGTCAGGGCTTTTGTGTGTCCTGCCATGGCTCACAATGGCCGTGTTTGCAAATATTGGTGGCTGGATAGCTGACACTCTTGTTGCGAAAGGGGTTTCAATAACAAACGTTCGTAAGGTAAGTTCATTTTCAGTATCTCGTTTCCTGTATGGAATTTTGGCAAAATCATGCAATCTTGACAATACTTAAGCCCGTAGTTGCCAATCTTGACAATACTTATGCAACCTGTTTCTGCAGATCATGCAATCTATCGGCTTTCTCGGACCAGCTCTCTTCTTGACACTGCTGAGCAAAGTC
Organism: Poa pratensis; assembly: GCA_947311845.1. Classification (NCBI taxonomy): domain Eukaryota; kingdom Viridiplantae; phylum Streptophyta; class Magnoliopsida; order Poales; family Poaceae; genus Poa; species Poa pratensis. The sequence goes on from CAMZMU010000096.1 coordinate 119,671,889, forward strand.
AAGACCCCAGCCATGGCGGTGTTGTGCATGGCATGCAGTCAGGTTTGCACTGATGGCTGCCACCCATGAGGGGCACATAACTACTTTCTGAATTCTGATACTACTAGCTGTTGTGGTATAACTGCTTTCTGACATTTCTGTCTAATTTACTTGGTAGGGGAGTGATGCATTTTCCCAGTCTGGGTTGTACTCGAATCACCAGGATTTCCTGTCGGAGATTCGCACTACTTTGCTTTCTTATTGCACTGTTAATTTTCATGTTTGTCTCAGTTTTGCTCCACTATGCAGCTTGCAGTTATTCTGGGACAGGGGTACTAACTTTTTTTTTTTTTTTTTTCTATATTGCCCTTTCACAGATATACCAAATACAAGATGAGATCATTGGAGAAAAACTATAGGCCTAAAATGATTTTTGTGTTGCCTTGGAGCCATACAGGCTGGTGGATGAATCTAATTGATCCCAATTTTGTTTTTCTGTTGACTGTTGTAGGTTTGACTGTTCATTTGTCATGGTGAATTTTGATGGAGGTCCTACAGCAGATTCAGAGCAGTATAACAAGCTAGACAGATCTATATGGGATGAACCTGAATGTCAGGTGAGTTGCGTTTCTTCTATTTTTAGCTTTCTAAATTTGTTGTAACGTATGTTAGCATATTCATGTGGATGTGTGTGTACCTAAATTTCAAGGAGAAAGATTTGTGTAAATCACCGCAAAAGAGTATTAGATATGTGGATATTCTAATTGAGATAATATATACTATCTGATATCTCCCTAACATATAGTATTGCAGCAGGATCATTTATTATGTTTAGGAACAACTTGTAAGGTACTCCCTCCGTTCCTAAATATAAGATGTTTTAGGTGTTGCACATGTTGTCCACATACACACTAAAGTGAGTGAACATACACATGAAATGTGTCTAGATACACTTGTGCATATGTGAATGTAGACAAAACCTAAAACATCTTATATTTAGGAACGGAGGGAGTACTTCTAATACTTTATTTTAATAGAACTCGTGTCTTTTCTCTTCAGAAACTTGTGTGAGATGTTACTTTAAGCTATCCAATTTAAAGCATATTTGGATTAGCGTGCGTGGTAAATATTCAGGTCATGGATTGTGGAATGTGATGTTTGTCGCACTTGTTCAGGGACTATAAAGTTACAGGGTACCATGCTATAACATTTTGACATGTCTGGATAAACTGCATTAGCATAATAAAACAGGGCAAAAGAGGGGCAATTTAGCAACCTACATGTATATTATGCCACCCTTATTGTCCTCATTAATCTATTCGATAATTATTCAATAACTTTAAACTAGCTGTACACACAAAACTGTGTTAAATAGAAAATGCACTAGCCTACCAAGAGATATTCATGATGATATACCTGGGCAATTAGGTCTTTTCTTATTTCTGAAGCATCTCTAATGAATACCACTGTCACCGTGGTATATTTCATTAAATTCATGATGATATTTCAATACGCATAAGTGCTTTACGCTCTACCAAGAGATGAGTGCTTTCATGACCATTAAGTTTTCAGATTAGCTTAGCAATGGATTACAGGGCACTGGTGGTCAGATCTTAGTGCGGGGAGCTCTTTTGCACCTTTCATTTGAATGGATGGCTGATTACATAAAATCCTTGTCCAAGTCCATCTGGTAACTGCAGATACGGAGATCATACCAGAGCAAGCTTGGTGGCGCCATGGTCAACAGGCTAGGGCGCGAGAGTTTTTGGTGTGGGACAGTGGGAGCCTGGGAGGGGATTGGGTCATCGACGGGCAGTGCTGATAGGTGGTGGGAGCTATGCGAGTGCTAGCTGGTCATGCAAGCATGTGAGGGGAAGAGTGATGAACATAATTTAAGTCAGGCGTGTACTCTTTTCTTTTGGGTTATGTGTGTACTTTCCTGCCTTGAGTGACAGTGGTGAGAGTGTGCAACTAAGAAATATTTCCTCCATACCGAATTATAAGATGTTTTGGATATTTTAATGTGGACCACTTATTGTCTAAAATAAGTTAACAAACGCACTAAACTTTGAACATCTTATAATTTGGAACGAGGAGTAGAATTATGTACACAATTTCAATTAAATTTGCCTTAAATGATGAATGAGATCATTTTTTTTGCTGGTGAATTTGTGTCGTGATTGGATTATAAGGGAAGCCTATGCCTATATTTATCACAACTAAATCATATGCCTCTTATACTAAATATTATTGTTTGAGATGTGGAAATTATAAAAATGAATTGGAGGGAATGTCGTGATTGGATTATAAGGGAAGCCTATGCCTATATTTATCGCAACTAAATCATAAACCCATTCGAGCACACACTAATGTTAATTATGATGATATAATGGCTCTATATCTTATATGGAGAAACAAATTTAATAATACACCTTTCATGGCAGGCAAGAACATATTTTTGGTGCCCCGTAGCAACGCACGGGCATTCAACTAGTATCCTTGTAATACATATATACACCGTGACAAGCATCAAAACTAGACCCTTATGAAGCATACAAAGCATAATGCATACACAAACACACCGGTTACATTGATACTTCAGGAAGAAAAGGATACAAAGATAATAGAATACATAAGCTTAGCACTTAAATGTTGTATGATCCACGATAATTTCCTTATGAAGATAAAGCACTCCCTTTATTTCCTTCATCAAGCACACCATATCCATAGATGAAAAACCCACACTGCAGACTTGCATATCTTGTGAGAACGCTCTTTAGGGGATAGAAGTTTCTTTTTCCGGAGCCCTTCACTTGTGGTAGACCTCGAAGACACCTCGTGCTCCTAGTTTCTTGATAATTTTGTAGTCATTGAACCCCGCTTTCGTGAAGAGCTCACTCCAGTCCTTCTCAGAACGTTGACGACCTCTCGTGTTGACAAGCATGAGCATGTCCATCAGAAGCTGGGCCTCATACATTACTGGTCCTAGAGAAGGTCCAACCACAATATCTATGATGATCACCTTCCCTCCCTCCTCATGTGAAGGAATGGCACTCCTACACTGAGACAAGATCTTCACACAGTCCTCATCGCTCCAGTGGTGCAGTACAAGCTGCACAAAAAATTATATGTGTACGGGCTTGTTAGCATCAATTAACTTCTTGCAAGTAAATATATACTAATTTTTGTTATTTTCTGTGGTGATGAAACATAAAAAGGATGTTTTCCCCGTTGGTTTCCCACATATATATCATACCTTGAGCATCACCGCCTGAGACTTGGGGACAGAGTGGAACAAGTCACCAGCAACATAGTTAACGACACCGTCATTCGGAGCATTGTCAATCACCTTGGGAAGATCCAGCACGGTGCACTTGACGTGCGGATGGGCCTTGGCGATGGCCCTCGCGGTGTGTCCATCGCCACCGCAGCAGTCAGTGAGGGAGTCGAGCCCCTTGAAGAGATCATGGCACTCACGCATGATGGTGCCGATCCCCAGGTTGTCGTGGGCAGCCAAGCCTTCGGTGACCAGCGCGTCGAGCTCCTGGTCCAGGAGCGCCGTGCTCTCGTCGAAGAGCGACGCGCCATGCACGTCCTCGAAGGGCGACGGCAGCGGCCCCGCGATGTCCTTCTTGAACCAGTCGGCCAGCCCCAGCGCGGCGTCGGTGTAGAACCGCGACGTCCCGGCCAGCACGAAGGACGTCTGGCTGTGGTGCTCGTCCGCCTCGACGCCGTCCACCAGGATGCTGGACAATGGGGTGAGGTGGAAGAGCTCCGCCTCGGAGTCGGAGCCGTTGCCGCCGGCTGCAAACACGCCCGACGTGACCAGTACGCGCATGAGGCGGCCGAGGAACGGCTGCTTACTTGCGGGAAGGGACAGCGCCGCCGTCAGGTCCGGCAGCGAGGTGACCCCGCCGAGGTGGTGGATGGCGGACGGGATGCCGAGCTGGACGGCGCAGCGGAGCCCCATGGAGGTGAGGTAGTAGAGGGTGTGTCGCCACAGGTCAGCCTGTGCCTGCAGCAGCTCGGCGTCTGAGGGAACCTCGATAGTCGGAACCTTGCCGGCCATTGCGCTGTACTGGACTGGAGTATCTCTTGTGCTCTTCTCAGTGTGTTACTCAGTTTGTGACTGTATTGTATCCATCCAAGGGTTTAAATAGAGTGCACTGGAGTGAGGTACTACTATTGAGCTGCCATACTTAATTAACCTCGCGTATCGCGGCTATACTTTGATTAATCTCTCGTGGAACGCGAGGTGATGGGACACCTCCTCACCGGATCGGAATTGATATCAGTACGTGAAGGCATTGTGTATACTGTGTATACTGATTGTGCATCTTTGTATGACTGACTGTCTAGCACATGAACCAAGTGGCATGCATGGTGCCAGTGCCATGATGGATCTGGGGTGACATACGTTTACTCAGTTTACTTACTAGAACTCAAGTCAAGATTACTTCGACCACAGGTTTTCCTTACATCAGTACATGTTGCTTCCTTCATACTCCTACGGTCCTACCCAGTACAACTAATGTGAGTATACAACGTTTCGAAAGTTGGGTAGTCAAACTTCTCTTGCAAATTAATAATATGTGCCTACCAAATACCAATTGACATTTGCGCTATGAGCATCATATGGTGATCCTCAGGATCCTTGGCCCAGAGCCCCACCTCCAACTTGCTGTCCCAACCAATTAGACATTTAAACTATCAATCATAGAAAAACCAATGAACTTAGCTCTCGAGTTTCAAGTGAACTTATCATAACCACAAAATCGCGAAACATATATACTAGTTGTGGATAATTTCTTTTTTTTAGATAAAGGGCTTTATTAATTAAGAAGTTTAAGCATTACATCCGGACTCTGCATAAGAATGCAAACAGCTAACTGAACGAAAAGAAATAAAAGGTAGCACTAGACGAATTACACTCATGTAAAGTAAAAAACGCCAATGCCTATGATGAACGCGTACGCCTATGGAGGACCAATCCGGCGATCAAGCGACCATCCATGTCGGATAAAAATATCCCTCGCCACCTCCTCCAATCGTGCGCATGCCTCCGTAAAGAGGCCTTGATGCCCCGCCCGTTGTAATGTGGACCACGAACGGAGAATACTTGTGCACCGGTAGAGTACCTGTAAACGAGAAAAATCTTTATCATTGAAAACATTGTCATTTCTACTTACCTAAAGCGACCATATAACGGCTATCGCTCTCACCCTAATAACAGGTCTAAGCTTTTTATCTATCCCATGTAGCCAGTTGCCAAATACATTTGCAACAGACTTGGGTGGATATAAATTAGAAGCTATCTGGATAGATGACCATATAGAACGAGCAAAACTACATTCGAAAAATAAGTGTTTTATTGTCTCCTGTTGTGGACAAAAAACACACTCTATACTTCCATGCCAATTTCGCTTAACAAGGTTATCCTTTGTTAAAATGACGCCCCTACGAAGACACCAAGTAAACACTTTCAGTTTAAGCGGAATCTTCATTTGCCATATTTTTTTATTATCATCGACTGGTACATCAGAATGGACTAACGCCCTATACATGGAGTCTACCGAGAATTTTCCATTCCCACATAGTTTCCAACGAAACTCATCGGAACCTTGTGTAAGTTGAATAGAAGTCAACCGTGCCAGCAAGGCGTTCCAAGACGTTAGTCTTGGCCCAATTAGATCTCACCTGAACGTCACATTGGGTGGTGATGATTGCATAACCGTGGCTATGGTATCCCCTTTGTGACGAACAATATTGTATAAGGCCGGGTACTGATCCCGGAGGGTGGTATTACCTAACCATTTATCCTCCCATAATCTAATATCCGATCCATCCTTTATTTTAAATACTCCGAAGCGGAAGAAATGTTTCTTTGCCGCCATCAGACCGGCCCAGAAGTGAGAATCGCCCGGTTTCCAATATACCTGTGATACCGCCTTCATACCTATGTGCTTTCTTTTGCGGAGCGTTTGCCAAGCCCCATCTTCGGTTAGTAGTTTAAAAAGCCACATATCGAGGAGAGCTGAATTCTTAACCTGTAGGTCATGAATACCCAGCCCTCCCTGGTCTTTTGGTCTGCAAACAACACTCCATTTAGCCAGTCGATATTTCTTTTTCTCACCATCTCCTTGCCAAAAGAATCTTGATCGGAACTAATCCAATCTTTGTAAGACCCCTTTTGGTAACTGGAAGAAGGATATCATGTACAGTACCATATTTGTTAGTACCGAATTAATGAGAGCCAACCTCCCGCCAAGAGATAGTAATTTTCCTTTCCGACTAGACAGCCTCGCTTGAAGACGTTCCTCGACGTGTTTCCATTCCGCATTAGTCAATTTCCTATAATGTATTGGTATGCCCAAAAATATAATGGGAAATTGACCTTGCTCGCAACCAAAAAATTTGGCATATTGAGCAGTAGCATCCTGGGCGTCGCCGAAGCAAAACAATTCACTCTTGTGGAAATTAATCTTCATCCCTGATAATTGCTCGAATGATGATAATATTAATTTCAGATTCACTGCTTTATCTAGGTCATGTTCCATAAAGAGAATTGTTTCATGCGCGTATTGAAGAATGGATAATCCCCCATCGACAAGATGTGGGACTACCGCTTCAATTTGGCCGTCTTCCTTTGCCCGTTCAATCATGATCGCCAACATATCAGCTACTATATTAAATAGTATAGGCGGTAGGGGATCACCTTGCCTTAATCTTTTTTTGTTTGGAAGTATCCGCCGATGTCATCATTGACTTTGACAGCCACACTACCCCCGAAACAAAATTATGAATTAAAACACACCACTCCTCTAAGAAACCTTTCATTCTCAGAGTTTGTTGGAGGAAAGACCACTTAACCTTATCATAGGCCTTTTAAAATCTATTTTGAATATTACCCCATTAAGTTTTTTAGTGTGCATCTCATGAGCGGTTTCATGCAGAACAACAACTCCGTCAAGTATATTCCTACCTTGCATAAATGTCGTTTGGGTAGGTTTAACCACATGATCAGCCACAAAATTTAACCAATGGTTGCTACTTTCGTAAAAAATTTGAACTAATATTCAGGAGACAAAAGGCCGGTACTGTTGTATCCTCTCGGCCTCCTGAATGTTAGGAAACAAAACAATTTCACCAAAGTTAAGGCGAAATAGCTCCAGTTGTCCGGCATGCAAGCATCCGAATAACTCAAGCAGATCGTACTTGATGGTCTCCCAGAAATGCTGGTAAAACTCAGAAGGAAAACCATCTGGTCTCGGCGCCTTATTATGCTCCATTTGGAAAACCGCCTTACTTATCTCTTCTTCAGTGAAGGGCGCGATAAGAAAGTTGTTTTCCTCAGGAGTAACTTGGGTAATATCATCTATTCGTGACTCATCAAGAGAAAAATTTCCTTCCTCTGGAGCCCTGAACAGACCTTTGTAGTAGTCTATGATATATTCCTTGAGCTGATCCTGTCCTTCGATCAGGCCCTCGTCCTGATTAAGAGAGTGAATACGTTTCTTCCTATGTCTGCCATTAGCAACATTATGGAAGTACCTCGTATGCGAGTCCCCTTCCAGGATGAATTGCGCCTTAGATCTTTGGTACCATTTAAGCTCTTCTTCTCGCAACATACGTGCTACCTGGTCATTCGATTGACTTTTAAGTTCAATCTCCTGGGTTGATAACACACGTGTTTCTGCGAGTTGATCGAGCTCATCATTAATGGAACACAAGTGCTCTTTTTATTTTTTGAGCATACCAGATGTGTGCCTCGCCCACCCACGAAGGAATTTCTGCAAATTACGCATCTTATTATTCCATCGTTGAATTGGGGTCGCGCCAGCCACTAGTTGAGACCATACCTTTTTAACCAGATCATCAAAACCATCCCGCAACAGCCATCCCAATTCGAATTTGAACTGAGGCTGGACAGGAAATGTCGATGTCCCAGTAGACAAAAGTATGGGGGCATGGTCTGAGAAGGCCTCGATACGTTCTGTCTCCCGGTCATATGAACCTCTCTCAAGGACAAGCTGTCAAGAATAAAACCACAATATATAGCATACACGATTAGAAATTTCTATTGTTCATAATTCATATGAATCAATAAAATCGCAATATATAGCATACACGATTAGAAATTTTGTAGGCAAATCAACAAAAACCATTGTGTCATCATTTCCCGAATCTCATACAAAAGTGATATTATCAAGTAACCTCATAGTCATTTGTGTTGGATTTGCAATTTTCATGGGCTTATTATCAAGTAATCTCAAGTGATATTATCAAGTAATCTCCTTTTTACTCATTGGCACCATGCCAACCAAGCAGAAGGAGGCACCCACTGATACGTCTCAAACGTATCTATAATTTCTGACGTTCCATGTTAGATATTATACCAATTGTTACATGTTTTTATATACACTTCATAGCATTTTTATGCATTTTCTGGAACTAAACTATTAACAAGATGCCACAGTGCCCTTGACATAGTTACCTGCGTCAAAAGAATATGGGTTAGGTTGAGACTCCAAGTGCAGAGTGTATAGTATAGGAAAGACGGTTTTCCCCACGAGGGGTGACTCGAGGGTTTAATATCGAACTCTCGGGGAATCAGTAGTGAAAGATTTATCTTCTTATCCTTCTCTTGAAAACCTACAAAATAAAGTAAATTATTTCGGCCCTCAACCTCACCAAGTGGTTGTCAAGCACAAGGTGTGAGAATGATATCAAAATAAAATGAATGCAAAACAGTAAATAAATATGCAACGATGATAAATAAATATGCAAGGATGGTGGAAACAATGATGGATGATATTTTTGGGTTTTGTATTGTGAATGCACGATGTAAAAGTGTTTTTGTATTTTCGGATTTTTAAATGGCAGAAAATGTAAAGTGGATAAAAGTTGTTGGAAAGGTGTTTCTTAGGATTAAAAATGGACCGGGGTTCATGGTTTCACAAATGCACTCTCTCTTTAATAAAGTGGTAGACAATGGAACACTAGAATTGACATATGAGATTGCAACAAAAAGGTTTCATGACAAGTTACTAATTATATGGGCATCACGTCCTAACATAGAGATCTTTTGTTTATTAATCTCTCTTATACTCCACCAAGATGCGAACTAAATCATAACACCTTAGTAATTAAGATAAATCAGATCATAGCATTAAGTATCATGACATGAAGTTAAAATAAGAACATGCTAGATCTAGTCATGGAGTAGTGGCAATGGTCACACCCACATCTCCGGTAGCAAGGTATTTTTCTTTATCCCTAGTGAGGCAACAAAGTAAGGTAAAAACCCAAGTGGATCGCGGAACTTTCTCTCACGTTCACCGCACTAGCCACCCCCCGTTACTCCAACTAATGCACACGTTCCCCCTCACACGCTCTCATACACATGCTTGATCAAAACAAGTAAACAAGAACGGGGTACATAATATGCATCTACTTTCATAACTGGAACAAAACTATTGCAATCTCAAACATATATTAACTCATATAAAGATCCACCACAAAGGTATTACATAGATGACCGTAATCATGTTCAGCAGCTCATACGGTACTAATTAGTGAAGCTCAAGAGAGGAGAGATACATAAGTTACTTCCACAAACCCATAGTCCAGGGGTGGACTACTCCCTCTTCATCATGGAGACGGTGGAGAAGTCGTTGGAGAAGATGGAGACCATGCCGGCAGCGCCCCGCCGGAGTTTTCCCCCTCCAATCTGCAACTCTATGTCTCTGTTTCGTGGTTTCTGTGTTTCTACGGCGCTCCTTTCCGAAGGGCGTCGGGGACTATTTTTATAGTCGTTTTTAGGTCAAGACGGAGGCTCGGGAAAAAAGATCGACGGCAACGGAGCCACGAGGGCCCAGATGGTGGGTCCCACACGGCCAGATTCCTTGGCCGCTGGGCCACCATCTTCTGGCCCTCGGGCCTCCTCTTGTTCGCTTCCTTCACTCTCACGCTTTGTTCCTTCCAAAAACTGATGCTCGTAAATTTCCAGGTCATTTGGACGTCGTTTGGGTCCCTGAAACATCAAAATATAGAAAATAGGGTTTTCTGCCTATGCAGGGTTAATTCCAGAAAAATAGGGAAACTATGAAATATTCCAAAATCAATATAAAACAATGATATAACCCTCATATGATGCAAATATGATTAAAATATAAGTAATATAATGCAAAGTTCATGTATGCATTTTACATGCATCACATGCTTTCTGTTACTAGTAGATGCTTTGGCCAAGTAGATGCTTGTAACTCCAAGAGGGAGTATTTATGCTAGATAGTGGGTTCATGCCTCCGGTAATCTGGGCGAGTGACAGCAACGTCTAAGGTTATGGATGTGTTGTTGCCACTAGGGGTAAAACAACAATGCTTTGTCTAAGGATAATTGTATTGTTTACATTATGCACATTACTTAATGCAATAATCTGTTGCTTGCAACTTAATACCAACGGGGAACACGGATGTCAATCTGAAGGTGGATTATTAGTCATAGATGCTGTTGGATAACGGTCTATGTATCTTGTTGTAATGCCAAATTGAATATCATAGTAGTCATCTTGTCATATATATGCATTGTCATGCGCTCTCTATTCATCAATTGCCCAGCTGTAATTTGTTTACCCAGCATGTTAGTTATCTTTTATGGAGAGACACCACTAGTGAACTGTGGACCCCGGTCCATTCTTTTACACTGATAATACAACCAACTGCAATCATTGTTCCTTTTCATTCTCTGCAATTAAACACTATTTTCCACACCATACGTTTAATCCTTTGTTTACAGCTGGCCGGTGAGATTGACAACCTCACTGTTTCGTTGGGGCAAAGTAGTTTGATTGTGTTGTGTGCAGGTTCCACGTTGGTGATCGAGTAAACGCGCCACCAACAACCTTCAGAGGTGCCTTTTACTCCTACTGGATCTGACAACCTTGGTATCTTACTGAGGGAAAACTTGCTGCTGCACTGCTTCATACCTTCCTCTTGGGGTCTCCCAACGAACGTGTGCTTTCACGTCATCAAGCAACTTTTTCTGGCGCCGTTGCCGGGGAGTAAGAGGATTTCTGCAAGGGGAGTCTCACGCTTCCAATCTCTTTACTTTGTTATTTGTCTTGCTTAGTTACTTTTATTTTATCTTGTTTGCTTTTAATCAAAAACACACAAAAAAATAGTTTTCTGCATCTAGTTTATTTCGGTTTGTTATTATGTCTAGTTGTTTACTTGATATCAATGGTTTCTCTCTTTGAAACAAAATCGTGTTGGCTAAGTGGGTTCACTGATGATCAACAAAATTATTATAAGGAATACCGCTTTTCTAAAAAAGGGGTAATTTATGGAAACAAATAAGTACATTGAATTATTTTGCTAAGAACTTGTGCTCTACTTATGATGAATCCTACTGCTTTAATGAATCATTATGTTGTAGAAGGCATAAACACCTCCCTTTCCAATGTGATTATAATGATAATGAAACCTTGGCTGCTTATGCTAAAGGAAACTATGACTTTGGTAATCTTGAACAAACTGAAGAATTTTTTGTTTTTAAAGGTGCCTATGAAATTGCTGGTTATATTCACGATGATGATTCTCCTTATAAATCTGAAAATTTTGCTATACTTGGTTATTGCCTTGAATATTACAATGATAATCCTTATATCACTGAATTTCTTGAGAAAACTTATTCTCCAGAACAACTTGCTACCTTTCAGGAACCTGTGGGAGAAGAAACTGCTGAAACTGAAAGCTCATTTGATGAAAAAGAGGAAGAGAGTGATGATCAAAAGGAGGATCTACCTTCTAATGATAGTAACTCTTTAACTCTTACATTATATGATTACCCTCCATGCCTACCTAAGGAGGAGAAATGCTATATTGTTGAATGTCATGATTCTATTGAAATATCTCCTTTTGATAAATTTGAAGTAACAACCTCCTTGACTCAAGAAAAAAATTGCAGAAAGTAAAAATGTGCTCCCTAATGTTTATATGATAATGCTCTTGATGATGGTCCTATATTGCCTAATGATATTTGTTATACTACTATTGTCAAAAGTGGGTTTAATGACCCCACTGTTTTTTAGCTTAATAAAAATTATGTGTTTTAGATCATGAAAAGCATGCTTTATGTGATAGTTATATTGTTGAGTTTGTTCATGATGCTACTGAAAGTTATTATGAGAGAGGAAAATATGGTTGTAAAAGTTTTCAAGTCGCTAAAATACCTCTCTTTATGTTGAAAGTTTTGAAGTTTTATTTGTTTCATCTTTCTATGCTAGTTGCTTTATGCTTCAATAATTTATTTTGTTACAAGATTCCTTTGCATAGGAAGTGGGTTAGACTTAAATGTGTTTGATATTTGCCTCTTGATGCTCTCTTTGTTTTTCAACTCTTATTCTTATGAGAGCATCATTAAAATCTTCAAGCCTAGCTAAAAGGCATTAAAGAAAGCGCTTTTGGGAGGCAACCCATTATCTTTTGTTTTCAGTTTTTGTCAAGGAGTTGTTTACTTCTGTAACAACCTTTGTATCTTTACTTTTTGAATTGTTGTGCCAAGTAGAGCCTCTAATAGAAGATGATGCTAGATTTGGATTTCTGCGCAGGAACAGATTTTGCTGTTCACCGTTTTCGTTCTTATAAAATCCAGAAAATTGAAAAATCTGCAAATTTTTGTGCGTGATCCTCAGATATGTACGCATCTTTCGTTAGTTTTGAGTTTTTCGATCTGAGCAACGTAAGTGCCTCGAAAAAATTCGTCTTTACGGACTGTTCTGTTTTAGACAGATTCTGTTTTTATTTTGCATTCTCTCTTTTACTAGTGTTGTTGGGTGGAAGAGCTTCACATAACATCAGTGGCAGTAGCTAATGTTAAAAAGTAATGGTCATGTTTGTGTCCTTATAGAACATGTGAGTTTTTGATTGTGCACTAACCCTCTAATGAGAATTACTCTGAGTTTGGTGTGGCGGAAGTTTTCAAGGGTCAAGAGAGGAGGATGATATAATGTGATCAAGAAGAGTGAAGAGCTTAAGCTTGGGGATGCTCCCATGGATCACCCAGCATATTTCAAGAAGACTCAAGCGTCTAAGCTTGGGGATGCCCAAGGCATCCCCTTCTTCATCAACAACTTATCAGGTCATCTCTAGTGAAACTATATTTTAATTCTTTCACATCATATGTGCTTTACTTGGAGCGTCTGTGTGCTTTTATTTTCGCATTGTTATTTTATTTTCTGAGATCAACTTGTTGGATCCTAGCAATCTTGTTTGGGAGAGAGACACGCTCCGCTTTTTCATTGAATACTCCTATTCTTCACTTATACTTGTTGAGTATTCTTGTCTAGCTACTGCTATGCTTTTAGCTCCTGTTTTTCATGCATCTCTTGTTCAGAGCTGTTAGTTCTTTTAGAGAAAGTACTCTCTTGCTTCACTTATAATTGTTTGGAGAGTTTGTGTTGAAATAAATTGATTGGTGTTTGGTTGGAACAGAAAATGCTGCATGTGGTAGATGGTATAATGGAAAAGACTTACATATTCTTGTAGATCACTGTCTTGGATAATTTGATACTTGTCAATTGTTTTGAGTTATCAAGTAGTTCATGTTTAAGCTTTTGTATCATGTGTTAAAACCTATTAGTGAAGAACTACCGTAAAGCTTGTTGAAATTTGGTTTGTATGATTGGTATCTCTAAGGTCTAGATATTTTCTAGTAAAAGGGTTTGGTTAACAAGGAAGACAGTGTAGAGTCTTATAATGCTTGCAATATGTTTTCATATGAGTCTTGTTGTACGGTTGATATCCTGTGTTTGCTTCAAATAACCTTGCTAGCCTAAACTCTGTACTGAGAGGGAATGCTTCTCGTGCATCCAAAACCTTGAGCCAAAATCCATGCCATTTGTGTCCACCATAACTACCTATATGTGGTATTTCCTTGCCACTCCAAGTAAATTTTTCATGTGCTACCTTTAAACTATTCAAAACTTTTATTACTCCTTTTTGTGTCAATGTTTACCAAGCTCATGAGGACGGGGTGGATGTCTTTATGTCACTGTCAAACAGACTTTACCACCGGACTAGTGGCATATACATCCGCTTATCCATTAATTTTGCAAAAAGAGCTGGCAAATGGGGTGCCCAGTCCCAATTAATTACAACTTTAACCGCTTAATTCTCTTCACATTTTTGCCCTGATTTATCAGTCAAGCAATGACAAACAGTGAAATATCTGCATGTGTAAACAAAAGAGAAGAGGGATGATCTGCCTTGCTGGTAGAAATAACGTCCTTCATGGGAGCCGCTCTTAAAAGTCTGGTTGGCAGGGGTCATATTGTACTTTCCATTTTCTGATTCGTTGACAATTAACAAACACCTATCAAAACTTATATTTTTACTCTCTATATGATTTCAAAAACTTAAAAAGCTCTAGCACATGATTTAATCCTGCTTCCCTCTGCGAAGGGCCTTTCTTTTACTTTTATGTTGAGTCAGTTTTCCTACTTCTTTCTATCTCAGAAGCAAACACTAGTGTCAACTTTGGTGCAACAATTTTTATATGCTAGTATATTGTACTTATTATATTGCTTTGTGTTGACAAATATCCATGAGATATATATGTTGAAAGTTGAAAGCAATTGCTGAAACTTAAATCTTCCTTTGTGTTGGTTAAATACCTTTTACTTAGAATCTATTGCTTTATGAGTTAACTCTTATGCAAAACTTTTGATGCTTGTCTCGAAAGTACTATTCATGAAAAGTTTTTGCTTATATGATTCAGTTGTTTGCTCATTATCTATTTGTTAGCAAACTATAGACCATTGACCTGGATCACTTCATTCATAACATGTGCTTTACAATACTATTTGATCAAGATTATGATGGTAGCATGTCACCTCAGAAATTATTTTGTTTTTATCGTTTTACCTACTCGAGGACGAGTAGAACTAAGCTTGGGGATGCTTGATACGTCTCAAACGTATCTATAATTTCTGATGTTCCATGTTGATATTATACCAATTGTTACATGTTTTATATACACTTCATAGCATTTTTATGCATTTTCTGGGACTAACCTATTAACAAGATGCCACTGTGCCAGTTCCTGTTTTCTGCTGTTTTTGTATTCCAGAAAAGTTGTTCTGGAAATATTCTCGAATTGGACGAAACTTGGACAGAACCTTCTATTTTCCCGACATGTACACGGAGTTCAAAGGAGAGACAGAGGCGACCGAGGAGGCAGCCACGCCAGGGGCCGGCGCGGCCCCACCTCCTGCCACGCCGGGGGGTGGCGTGACCCCTCGGGTGCCTCCAGACGCCGCCCTTTCGCCTATATAATGCCTTCGTCCAGAAAACCCTAAATACCTGCAGCAACCTGGGACTTCTTCATTACATTGAAAATTTTAGCTTCAAACTGAGTAGCCCCCAAGTGCCGGTTAGCTGTCCACAGCCACCTGGGACTTTGATAATTTGTCTTGGATAAACTTTTGACTAGTGTATCCCCAAGTGCCGTGTTGCATGCCTGCAGCTGCTCGGAGCTCATTTTTCAATATTTATATCACTTAGAAATCGTAGCCCCCTAAGTGTCAGTTCCTTCGCCTGCAACAACTCGGGGTCTTCAAATCAATTGACTGTAAATATCACCACTGGGACAATTGTAATATCTGGTCGAACCATCCGTGGCAACTCGTCAATGGTCATGAAATAATTAGAGCCGGCCACTGCCGGGTCATTGATTGGTGCCTAAAGCCGGTCGTAGACCGGGTCAACAATGATTGTTGCTTGATTATTTCTTTTCCTTGATAGCCTTGAAAAGCATGCAGCACATGGGTGTGTTTGATCCACGTGAGTGCTAGATTACTTTTTCTGAATTGATAGCACTAGTAACACTTAATTCACTGATCTTGATCTTATGTACGTGCTGAACTTTATTGCTTGAACTCTCAGCAGAGCTTTCACTTATTGCTTGAACTTTGATGGTCTCGCACGAGTATATCAAAAGCACCCGGCTTCTTTTTGTTTTTATCGCTGGATGATTGCGGAGCCGGAACATGCACAATTTACGGAAGCCGGCCACTACTTCCCTTCTTTTTTTCGTCTGATTGATTTGCCCGAGTACTAGTAGCACCCAGCTGTATTCACTTCTCTCGCTTGAAACAAGATCACGTAGTCCTCATCTTTTGCAATAAACTTTTCAAACTTGGAAGATGCCTCGCTCCATGAACCGGCGAGAGCAAGCCATTTCTGTCTTTGCCTGGCAAATCGGCCAATTATGAAATCTTAGCTCTGATCAGACCTGGCGAAAATCAATAAAGATGACCCTACTTCTGCTGCCGGGTTATAAATTAAACCTGCAAATACTTTTCCCTGTACATAAAATAATATCACTTAATCCGATAAGCTTGCAATAAATTAGTAACTTATGAATATTTTTGCTGATGGTGTACATGCACCATGAGGATTTGCTTTTTTAATGACGTGATCTGTCGTTCTGCAAATCGTTTGGTTTAGATGACCCTTTTGGTTTCTTTAACATTGAGCCGGCTTTCGCATGGATTTTCTCTGTCGCAACTTCTCTGATAAAAACAGGGTCAGGCAAGTCCCAATGGGCCTCATGACTGATTGAATTTACAAGTGAGCAATCAGGCCATATAAATATGAGTCACATCGAACTCAATAGTAAGATAACCAAGAAATATACTAGTGGCATAAAAGCCGGGTCTTGGGATTACAGCTACAAACTATTCAAGTGAGAGCCCCCAAGATCTGGATCAATGTTTATAAAGTAAAGGCTTAACTATGCAACATTACCCCATTGATCCATATACTGTTGCGAAGCACTCCTGGGCAACGCTAACCGAAGTTGCGAAGCACTCTTAGGCTAAGCTAATTTTTTGTTGCAAAGCACTCTTGGGCATCGCTAACCGAAGTTGCGTAGCACTCTTGGGCTAAGCTAATTTTTTGTTGCAAAGCACTCCTGGACATCGCTAACCGAAGTTGCGTAGCACTCTCGGGCACGCTAACAATTTGCAAATAGTCGAAGCTGGGAGATGTTTCATGGATTTTCCTTCGGTAGGATCCATGTCTTCAACCCAACAATCAATAGCTCAAAATGGGGGAGTCCGGAATTTAGGACTCATCCCTCGGAATAATAAATGTTTGACATGCTCTTGGCATTGATGATGCATAAGCCGGAGTACGGCGATTGAGCTGGAATGATGATAATGAATAAGCCGTGACCACGATGAAGCCGGAGCACGACGATGGCGCTTTAATAGCGCTGAAATCCGTTGCGAGCAGTAGATAGCTTGACTTTAATAAATCCATTTGCGAGTAATAGATATCTCGACTTTTAAGAAATCCATTACGAGCGATAAATAACTCGAATTTGATAAATCCATTTGCGAGCGATAAATAACTCGACTTTGATAAATCCATTTGCAAGTGATAAATAACTCAATTTTGATAGATCCATTTGCGAGCGATAAATAACTCGACTTTAAAAAGTGGCATGCAATCTTTTAGATGATTTTTGTAATTTCCTTATATGCAGTATATTTAACTCTAGGGATTGACTCGAAGGAGCCATATTTAATTGACTGAATAAATAAAATATGAAATTTAAATATAAATGTGACTTAGCTGATTTAATTTTCCTGCGTTGATGATGCTGTGGGGGAGCACGGACCGTCCTGGGCGGCCACGACAAGATTGGAGTCAGTTACGTCGCTGCAGAAGTCAGGTCGTCAATTGTCGCAATCTTCTGGCGAACCCAGCCACGACACCAACCACCTATTATTTTTTCTTTCTTCTTTTCTTTCCAAAACATGCGCAAAATCTCGTCAGTAGCACTCAGAGGGCAACTGTCCGGATCGCATTATATTTTTTTTTCTTCGATGATCGGATGCGGGATTCCTTTTTTTCTCTTTTTTCTTTCTTTTTCTCTCAGCTCACGTACATGACCATGGAAAGGAGTAGCAAGGTAGCTGCTGTAATTTTTCTTTCACCTCGGTTCTTGCTCCAATGATCCATGTGCTAGTTAAATTGGGGTTTTGATTTCCTTGGCTATTTTCTCTGTCATGGCTCACGTACAGGTACAGCTTGGGCTTGTACATGCATCGAACTCCTTTGGCGAGCCAGCCAGCCCGACATGAAATACTTAATCCGACTTTGATCCGTGGATTTCGCTTTTGTGCCAAACGCTGCTGGACTATGTAAAGGCGCAGCTTCCAATCAATACTGCTCGGGGCGCAACTAGCTCAACCAGGGGCCGGGTTGTTGTCGACCTGAGTACAGACAACATCCGGCTCGTTTTTTTTTTTTTTTTTTTGCTCACGTGACCTGCTCTTACCGTATGCATCAAGGCAACTAGCCTTTTTCTTTCCTTTCTTTCTTGATTTGTTTCCTCCACCCGTGAGCAAGTCAGAACAGAGTACTAGTTGGGATGGTCTTGTTTTTCTTTTCTTTCCTTAATCCGTAAGCTAGCATCCCTTTTCCTTTCCTTTGCTATGTAGACAACGTATGTATGCCATCCTGATTTTGCTTACGTATGCCAATACGATACCTGCTATTGCCGACTCGTGATGGGCACCGATGGTGTCACCCGCGCCGCCTAGGCTGTTGATCGAGGTTGCTCCAAGAGGCTCTTCCCAGTACGCGGGATTTTTTTTTTTTTTGATTGTGTCCAGTGCCGGCTCTAGTTCCTCTATGGCCGGCTCCTCCCGGGCCGGCTCTTCTATCTCTTCCTGCAACATGGCGACAGCAATCTCCATCTCCCATGAATCTACTTGCTTCTTTCGGCCGATATCGTCGACGATGCGCTTTCTTTGCTGGTTTTTGATGATTTCGCCGACGGCGATTTTCTCCATCCCTCGCAGCGCTTCTCCCTTGATGAGGACACTTTTGGATGTTTGCCCCACGGTGGGCGCCAACTGTCGTGGGGTTGTCACGGCAGATGTTACCATAGGTAACTTGAATTGTAGGGCAAGGCGAAACTGGTGTCCAGGAGTTGGTCTAGCTCTACGGGGGAGAAGATGTTTTTTACCCAGGTTCAGGTCCCCTCGGTGGAGGATCCCTACGTCCTGCTATAAATCACTATATGATAACAGATTACATGGTGCGCCAATAACGATCGCCGGGTTTGGATGACTCCGGCGTGGGAAATCTCTCTTGAGCTCGTTCTATTTTGTCTATCTTCTCTGGTCTATCTTTTTTCTCTTGGATCTGTCTATCTATGACCTAGGAGCCGGCTTATAAAGGCCGCCGGGTCTCCTGGTCGCATACAAGGTAAGGCCGGGTTCTACCCGTACTTGGAGTCCTACTCTAACTCGTATTGTCTTTCGTATCCTCCAAGTCTTGAACTCCGTGACGCGTACTGCCTCCGGGTCTTCTAGAGCCTCCCTTCTATAGCCGGGTTATCGACAAGCTCTCCGGCCTATCAGTGTAACCCGGCCCATGCTGATGATTAGCTGGCCTGGCCGGGCCTCCTGCCTGGCGGGTCATGCTTCGCTCTTCATGGGCCTACCGGGTTATAATCCCCCATCAGCCGCCGTCGTCAACCCTAGTTTGGGAGGGTTCTGAAGCTCTTCCCGGCACCCTGTCGGAGAGGGGAATCATCACCGGAGGGCTCTACATCACCATGCCTGCCTCCGGAATGATGCGTGAGTAGTTCATCCTTGGACTACGGGTCCATAGCAGTAGCTAGATGGTTGTCTCTCCTCCTTGTGCTATCATGTTTAGATCTTGTGAGCTGCCTATCATGATCAAGATCATCTTATTGTAATGCTACATGTTGTGTTTGCTGGGATCCGATGAATATTGATACTATGATCAAGTTGATTATCAATCTATCTTATATGTTATTTATGATCTTGCATGCTTTCCGTTACTAGTAGATGCTTTGGCCAAGTAGATGCTTGTAACTCCAAGAGGGAGTATTTATGCTAGATAATGGGTTCATGCCTCCGGTAATCTGGGCGAGTGACAGCAACGTCTAAGTTTGTGGATGTGCTGTTGCCACTAGGGGTAAAACAACAATGCTTTGTCTAAGGATAATTGTATTGTTTACATTATGCACATTACTTAATGCAATAATCTGTTGCTTGCAACTTAATACCAACGGGGAACACGGATGTCAACCTGAAGATGGATTATTAGTCATAGATGCTGTTGGATAACGGTTTATGTATCTTGTTGTAATGCCCAATTGAATATCATAGTAGTCATCTTGTCATATATATGCATTGTCATGCGCTCTCTATTCATCAATTGCCCAGCTGTAATTTGTTTACCCAGCATGTTAGTTATCTTTCATGGAGAGACACCACTAGTGAACTGTGGACCCCGGTCCATTCTTTTACATTGATAATACAACCTACTGTAATCATTGTTCCTTTTCATTCTCTGCAATTAAACACTATTTTCCACATCATACGTTTAATCCTTTGTTTACAGCAAGCCGGTGAGATTGACAACATCACTGTTTCGTTGGGGGCAAAGTAGTTTGATTGTGTTGTGTGCAAGTTCCACGTTGCTGATCGAGTAAACAGCGCCACCAACAACCTTCAGAGGTGCCTTTTACTCCTACTGGATCTGACAACCTTGGTATCTTACTGAGGGAAAACTTGCTGCTGCACTGCTTCATACCTTCCTCTTGGGGTCTCCCAACGAACGTGTGCTTTCACGTCATCACCCACCGCCAATACCCAAACCCAGGCCATCACCACACCTACCAGATGCACCGGAAGAGACGCCGATCGAACTTTTCCTCATTGGCACCATGCCAGCCAAGTAAATATGAGTTTACCTCATTGAAACGGTCACCGGACTCCCCAAGTTGCAAGGCAGTAAAAGGGTTCAAACAATCATGTATGTAGTTCTCCTAGTAGGGTTGGATAGTCTTTTTTTCTTGGCCTAAGTTGGTCCATATAATCTTCTTCCACACCCAACTTTGGAATATCATGCTGTTCACAGAGGAGATTCCCAACCATCATCGTTAACTTCATTTTCATCATAGCCTCCAAGATATTTTCATGTTTCCTCCGTAGAGAAACAAATAAACCATTTGCATATGTCCTAAGACCAGCAGAACTGCGCACTGAACACAAAGTCAACTGAAATTCGGCTTGAACTTGTATTTCATGTTTTTTTTAGTTTTCCTGTTTTCTCACCGGTTTCCTTGATTATTCTTTTCATTTCTAGTTTTGGCAGATTTATTTGTATATTCTAGAGGTTTTTGATAACAAACTAAAGGTGTGGGCAGGAACACGATTTTTGGTGGATGTACATTGTAGATAATAAAATTACGACTTATGTTGAAGTGTGTATTGGTCAAAGGCAATTTAAATACAATTTGATGATAGTTACAACAACGCCTATGACTCAATAACTTCATTACAAAAATAATGTAAGAGCATTCTCTCAAGTTCAAAGATATCGATGTAACAAGAACGATGTTGAAAATAGTTTGTAATTTGAACACCTAATTCAAAAGTTGTTATTCTTCATTTAAAACTAAAGTGTACCTAACACCCTCAGTTGGACTCCCGTAGGCTTCTGCATGCCACGTGTTGATGGTGTGCCTTCTTAAAGCCTTGAGTTGTTGTTTCTCTGTGGTATTTTTAAAATTTAATATTCTTTTTTGCTTGGTTTATATTTATTTTTACCTTTGGGAGTTGATACATGAACATTTATTTTTAGAATCGTGCATAAGTGTTTTGAGATACATGAACATTTTATCTCGTGGGGTGCAAAACTGCAGATATTTATAGTACCATGTAGCAAATAGCGTAAAATATTTGACTTAGTATATGAGAACAAATATTGCAGAAGCTTGAGTAAACTTTAAAAAGAGAGCGTCAACGGGACAGAGATACGCGCTATATGCGAGGAAGCAACGATCAAGAACCACAGGAGCAGCCCGATTGATGAAAAAACTCGAACAAACTTTATTCTTGGGATTGGCTAAGCCTCGGTCTAGGGTATTTTTTTTTTTGAGTGGAGCTCGGTCTAGGTTTAAGGAAGTGCAATTTCAATTTTTTTAGGCAGCAAAGTGCAATTTTTTTTTGAGAACTCCACCCTTTATTACTCTAAACCACAAAGTTTACACCATCAGGTGGATTTTGGAACCAAACATGTCGGCCTAGACTAGAGTACAAGGAGCCTCTAGCTAGGGCATGTGCATCACCATTGGATCGGCGACCCTCATGAACAAACTCGAAAACTTCGAAACTTGTCGATGTCGCCTTTATTTCTCGGACTATCTGGCCATATGATCCCAACATGTCACTTGCCTTGATGCTTCGGATCACATTTGCGCAGTCACTTGCTAGCTTGACCTTGCGCATATACAGGTAGCTAGAGCCATGCCTTCTCTGCACGTTGCAGCCTCAAGCATCTCCGGGTCAGTTGCCTCTTGAATAACAACTGTCGATGCTCCTAGGAACCGGCCAGAGGCGTCCCTCGCAATAGCTGCAATGGCCGCCATGTTCCCATTCTTAGAGAGTGCCGTGTCGACATTTACCTTGTCGATTCATCCCAGCCGGTGGTGGAATCCACCGAGGTACCGCCACTCCACCCCTCTGATTAGCCCTAGGTGGAGTCTCACGTATGTCCAAATCCACGATGAATCTGTCAATGAAGCAAAGAGTCAAGAGAGGACTCTGAAAAACTGCCTCATGTATCGCCTTTCTCCTCGCATACCAGATAGCCCATAGTGCTACAATAGTGCGAGTAAGCTCGTCGTGCGGTAGCGAGCTGATAATCGATGCCAACCAATTTCTAGCATCAGGTTCTTGGATATTTACTACTACCTCCACCATTTCTTCAAGTAGCAATGCCCATACGCTTCGAGCCATATTGCACTCAAGCAGCGCATGTCGCCACGAATCCGGCGCTCCACACAGTGCACAGGCGCTATGCGCCGCCATATGCCAATGATGGAGCAAATCAGCCGATGGAAGGGTATGTTTGGCGAGCCTCCACAGGAATACTCGCAACTTGGATGGCACCTTGACGTGCCACAAATTTGTCCAGTCCTTCTCCTCCCTCCTCGTATCAGATTTCCCTACAGTATGATCTAACCATGCAGATCGCCTTTCCCTCGTGGCCACCAACATCTTATATGCAGATCGTACAGAGAACATTCCCCGCTTGTCGTAGTGCCACGCCCAACAGTCCTCATGCTGTCGTGATGGAAGCGGGATGTTAAGAACAATGTCCACGTCCATCGGTGCCAGATAGGTCCGCACCTTCTCCGTGTTCCAGGAACGAGTATGTGTGTCGATGAGCTCGCTGACGAGCTGAGGTGGTTCATCATGTCCACAGACCACTGGTCGTAACAGACCATCTCTTGGCAGCCAGTTTGTATTCCAAATATTGGTCCTCTCTCCAGTGCCAATACGGTGGATCAAGCCCTGACGAAGGACGTCCTTCCCCTCCAGAATAGCTCTCCACACCCTTGAGGGTGCCGATCTGACCTGAGCATCCAAAAAATCACACGTTGGGAAATACACAGCTTTTAGTATTCGGGCACTCAACGTGTTTGGATCTTGTAACAAGCGCCATGCATGTCTTGCGAGAAGTGCCAAGTTAAACAGCTCAATGTCCCGGAACCCAAGTCCACCGAGGTGCTTTGGCTTCGTCATCTCATCCCACGCCACCCAGCATGTCTTCCTCTTCCCCTCTTTGCTTCCCCACCAAAAAATTCCGGAGAAGCCCATTAATGTGCTTGCATAATCCTCATGGTAACTTAAAACAGGACATAGAGAAGGTCGATATTGCCTGCACAACCGACTTTATAAGTACCTCCTTGCCCCCATCTTTCAAAAATTTGAAAGCACCATTAGTCGAGGCACCCACATCCGTTGGCATGCCTAAGTACTTCTCACTCAACGCTTCGTTATGAACCTCCAACAGATCCATAATTTCTGCTCTGATAGCCTGATTGCAACCCTTTGCAAAATGAATGGATGATTTTTCCTTGTTTACCTGCTGCCCCGAGGCCCTGCAGTATATATCCAAAACATCTTTGATCTCCTGAGCATTCTCTCTATTCGCCCTGAAAAGCAGCAGGCTGTCATCTGCAAAAAGTAAGTGACTAACCACCGGGGATGACGGTGCCACTTTAATTCCACTTAGGTTCGATGACTCGATTTTTGATTTCAAAAGGCACGAGAGGCCCTCTGCTGCTAACAGGAAAAGATAGGGGAAATAGGATCTCCTTGACGTATTCCCCTCGAGGGGATAAAACTCTCAGTGCATTCTCCATTGAAAAGAACCGAGAAAGACACCAAGGTGACCAGACGCATGATCATTTCTACCCATAACCGGTGGAAACCCAGCCGCAACATAATTGCCCGCAGGTAGCTCCACTCCACCCGGTCATAAGCCTTCTTCATATCCAACTTCAGAGCACAACATTGAAGATTCTTTGCACGCTTCTTCTTCATAAAGTGTAAGCATTCGTAAGCTGTGATAATGTTGTCTATAATCAACTTGCCCGGAACAAAAGCAGACTGTTCCTCTGAAATTATTTCTGGTAACACCAACTTGAGCCTATTTGCTGCCACTTTCGATGCAATTTTGTAGATCACGTTGCATAGGCTAATTGGACGGAACTGACCCAACTCTTCCGGACTCGCCACCTTGGGGATAAGAACCACAAAGGTGTTGTTTATCATCGCCGGATCATCTTCTCCTCTCAGGACCCGCAAAACACCAGCCGTCACTTCTGCACCACAAAGGTCCCAATACCGTTGAAAAAAATGAGCTGGAAAACCATTAGGCCCTGGTGCTTTTGTTGGGAACATCTGGAACAGTGCAGTTTTTACCTCACTCTCGGCGAACGGAGCAAGTAGTTTTTCATTCATCTCCATAGTAACCTTTTGGGGCACGGTACTAAGTACCTCCTCCATGTTCTCTATACCCTCAGAGGTGTAAAGATGCTGATAATGCTCACAGTGGGGAGTAACATAGAGCAATAACATGCTGATGTTAGTAGACTATGTTACTACCTCCACAGTGGGGAGTAACATATGTGTGGTGTCATATAAGACTTTATTTATTAAGCTATAGACACATTTTTTTTCTTGATAAGTGTGATGTTACAGTAACTAGCTAAGTTACCACAAACATCTCTCTTCTCATTAACTACATGTCATATAAGCAAACTTGTCTTGAAATGTGTGATGTTATCACATAAGTTACTCCCACTGTGACCAGCCTAAAAGGAAGATGTCAGACTTCTCATCTCCACCTCGTCCCTGATCACTTGACCACACGGTTTCCTCAACTGGGTGATCTTGTTTTTCTTCTTCTTCTGGCTTGCTCTTAGATGGAAAAATTTCGTATTTTTATCCCTGGCTACCAGCCACTGTACTCTCGACCTCTGCTGCCACATAATTTCTTCACGTGTGGTTGAGCTCGACAATCCGATCAGTTATCTTGATCTCCGCATGCGATGGTCCCAACCTGTTAGGCGCACCTTGCAGCTTCTCTAGTTCAATCTTGAGTCTACCAAGTTTCAGCCTCACGTGACCAAACGTCGACCGTCCCCATCCATCAAGATTGCCCGCAAACGTGGACAATTTACCTTGCAACTCATGCAGGTTCGTCACCACACCGCCGTCCTGCCATGCTTGAGAGACCATTGGAGAGAACTCCTGGTGATCCTCCCACATCATCTCATATCTTTTTTTTTTTTTTGAGAATACATCATATCTGAACCGGCCTCTCGGTTTCCGTCGCCAATTCTCTTCATGGTTCCAGCGAAATAGAAGAACCCTAGAACCTAGATGGCCCAAGCCCACTAAGCACAGAACTACGCGTGCGCTCGCTAATTTTCCGCGACGAGCGTAGAATACGAAATCCCTCCTGCAACTCCAAAAAAAAAAAAGAGAACTTCAGCGACTAGCGACTAGCGACATCGGCCGATTGAGCGGCGGCGCGCAGGCTTGGAGCTGCGGCGACTGGCGCAGAACATCGCGGAGGCGCGGACCCGGCGCCAGAGGCGGTGTGGCGTCGCTGTAGCCCGTAGAAGTCGGCGGGGCGTGGGCTGCGGGCTGCGGCGGCCGACGAAGGCGACCCGGCCGTCCGGCCATCCCTAGAAAGTCGGCCGTGCGCGACAAGGATTTTGTTTCTTCGACTTTGACTACCCATTGTCAAAGATCCTTTGCCCCAGGGCGCTCTACTGCTGCCCGGCCACCCCGCTCGCCGCCTCCGTCCGGGGGGCACTTCTCGCTTTAAATTGCTTGTTCCGCCGCCGCAGTGTGCTCCGAGATGGCAGGTACGAGTCCGGACCTCTCCGTTGCTCTCCTCCGTCAATCCGAACCAAATATATCACACGATTCGTGGTCCTTGTTTCCTAAGCTGATTTCTTGGCGTCTTCTTCTTATTAAATTTGTAGGCGGTGAGAAGGAGGAGAGGGTCACCATGGAGGTCACAGACGAGATGCTCAAGACCATGGAGGTCGGCTTAGCCTTCCGGGACTATGTAAGGACTCCAATATATTTCTCTTAGCACTGGTTGGAAGTGGAACTATGAACTATCCCTTTATGCTTGATCCTTGCTCGAAAATCAAGAAGCTTAGTGCTCTTGATTGGTAGGGAGATGGATTGGAATATTGCTTCTTGTAAGGACTAGGGTTAATCCAAAAGAATAGAAATAATTGTCGACAGTGGCGGAACCAGGAATTGACATGAGGTGGGGCTAACACATAAAGTTTAATTTTTTTTGGCACAAAAACAAGTATTTCATCAAAACAAAGAGGCCACACATATCCAATTTTCATAACTCATGAAGTACAACTACAACAATATAAAGCTAACATAAAGACAATTTAGAAACTACTAACATGCACTCCTAGACTTATGGAATCCAGAACCCCTAGACAAAACCAAGAACTGGTTGGGCAAAACTGAATTTTGGCACAAGTTTTCTTGAAGGAGATGGATCGTGGGGTGCTGTGTTACGCGATGAAAATGGTCTTGTTATCCTCTCAGGCTGGGGTCAAATTCCTCCGTGTCCCAGTGCCGAATGTGCAGCGGCAATTGCAGGTCTGGAGAACGTGAAGTGCATTATTCCAAACTTTTCTGGACCAGTCCATGTAGAAAACAATTATGTGTCGCTTATAACAAAGCTAAGTCGGAAAGAATCGACCAAATCAGCGATTTCTGGTATAATATAGGATATTAAAAATACTCTGGGTTGCCTACCTGATTGGGTTGTCAGTAAAGTTAATGGAGCAAGCAACATGATTGCTCACGAGCTAGCTAAGCTAGGTAGAAATGCTGGGTTTGGGCATGTTCTGATAGGTTCTGTTCCCTCAAATTTGGTCAAACCGACTGAGAAATGATTGAAAGTATTTTATGTTCCATGAGTAATAATATACTAATATATATATGTATATGCCCAGGTTTTAAAAAGAAACATGGACACATAAACTTGGGCTGCACAACTGGTAGCCACTATATGATCTCAATATGTCGAGAGATACCTACGGTATCTGTAACATCTAAATTGAAATTGACATTGAGGTTTTTCTAGAATACATTGGGCATCAAAGTTGGAATCAGGAGCACGGGAATAGACGGGGAACGGTTCCTGGACTCGACGAGTTTTTTTTTAGACAATGGACTCGACGAGCTAGGTCGGGGGTGTTCCTGGCTTCCTGTGCATCTGATGGGATGGGCTTTGTCTTTTGACTCGAAATTTTGGCGCAACTAAGGCCCAGCCAAGCGTCCAGATACCTGTTCGTCAAAAGGAGCTCGGTCACGAACAGCTTCAGGGCTAATGGCACCGCCACCTCATTAGGCTGGAAAGGGGGTGCCTGCTCTGCCCCAGGGGAACCGGGGCGACCGCCCTTGCTTGCCCCGGTAGTGGCGCCGCCCCTGCTTGTCGATTTAGTTTAGTTTACTGTTAAAAAATGATATTGTCTTAGTTTACTGCAAGAATACGAATTGCATTGTTTGAAATGTACATTAGATAGTAGTGCTGAATGAGTTTGGTCGTTATTGGTCCAGTTTTTTTTTCATTTTAACATGAGTGTGTTACAGCATAGAATTCTTAAGAAATATATGCTCGTGAACAATTATGGGAGTATAAACAGTGATTTTGAACTATCTATGAACGAATCACTGAGTTTAGAACATAACAACAGCCACCTCTCAGCTATGAGCTCCTAGTTCGTATATGAAAAGTGTTTGCTCTTAAAGATCATGCATATGGCTTAAATTCAAATTCAGCTGATATGTTTCCATGCATCTTTTCCAGTTCACGACATATTTCACTTTACATGTAGTAACTTTATTTTGTGCTATACCATATTTGTATGGCAGAATGGCAGAATTAGTTCTATGGATTTTCACAGCAAGTCCACGAACTACCTTGTGACAGCCAGTGATGATGAACTACGCCTATATGACATTCAAAATGCTATGTGAGTAACTGAGTACAAATCACTACTTAATTTTCTTATGAATTTCGTGTTAGTTTGATTAGATATTCTTAGTACAAGACACAATCTCCTAAGGTTTGGCGTTGCTAGTTGTTCTGTTCAAGAGGCAATGGTTTGGCTTACGCATTCACTTGGCTGTTGAAAATGATATGTTCTACAAATATATGTTATAGAATTAATATTTAAAAGTAGTCTAATAAGTGATAACTAACTAGAGATAGAATTTGACATGTATCTGCTGAAGGCAGATCAGGGGATACACATGATGCCGCCTCCAAGTCAGCTGGCACCTCTCCTGATTCGGCCTCCTTCATGGGTATTGGCCTATTGGGTCCAGCCTTGCACCGTCTCTATACCTGCCCCACGTGACTATCGTAGTGATCGTCATTAGTAGTATGGGAAATTTCGTACGATGCAACGATTCAATGCATATAGACTATTGTATTTGTTTGTTTATTATGGTAGTCAGTACCGTGTTATCCCGTGATATGTATTTGATTTCTAACTCAGTCAAACAATCCAGATGTTTGAAGACCATTAATAGCAAAAAGTATGGGGTTGAAATGGTGTGCTTCACTACTAATCCAACTCTTGTCTTATATTCCTCAAAGAATGGCTGGGATGGTAAGTAATGTCTTGTGTTATCTTAAGAGTGATTTGGGACTTATACTGAAAGGATGCATTAATGCAGAATCTCTGCGGCTGCTCTCTCTGAATGATAACCGGTTTGTAAGATATTTCAAAGGCCATCTTGACAGGTCTGCCGTATTTATGATAAATGATAGCCACACATTACAGTTAAGCTAACGCGACGGGAATCCTTATGATTTATGTGTTTTCCAGGGTTGTTGCTATGTCGTTATGCTATGAGAAAGACAGTTTTCTTTCTGGTTCACTTGATCGAACTGTTCTCCTTTGGGATCTGAGGGCCGACAAAGCACAGGTACAACTATTGATACTGTAAAACTAGAAAATGCTATCTAATAAAACCTCTTTCTAATCGGCGTCTGATCCATGCCACTTAGCAAGCTGCAATTACAGTTAGCTATTCTGGATTTGGTGTCTGCTTTTCTGTTTCTGTATTAACCAGCTTCTTAGTCTCCTCCTTGCAAATAGAAACTTCTTAATTTCCTCCAGATGATGAGAAATCACCCTGTACCAAAACATATCGTGTAAGACTGCTGGAATTGAATCCTCAACATTCCCGAAGTTGCTAGTATTTTCTGTTCTGAGATAATGGATATTAGATTCACAATATTCCTATATTTAAAGGCATGAGGTCTCTTGGGACTGGTCATTTCATTTATCTGGACTTTTTAACATGTATGCACATACGGCAGCAGCACAGTTGAAAATATTGGATAACTTGTGACTAGTAAATGCTCCCTTTGAATTTTGCAGGGCTTACTGCGTGTGCAAGGGCGACCTGCAGTTTCATATGATGATCAGGGTTTAGTTTTTGCAGTTGCGTATGGTGGCAACATAAGGATGTTTGATGCTCGAAAATTTGAGAAGGTAGTATTGATTGAATGTCTTGTTTGATCTTTAATTGTCCGATACTTTTATCTTACATTCTTGCATCCGTAGGGGCCTTTTGATATTTTCTCCGTTGGTAATGATGATTCAGAAGCCAATGTCATAAAGTTCAGCAACGATGGAAGGCGGCTTCTTTTAACAACCAAAGCAGGGTATATTCATGTGCTAGATTCATTTCACGGCAACAACGTAAGCATTTCAACTACTTACTGTAACTTAATTGTGCAGGCTAAAGGACTTGGAAATAACTCTTATGTCTTTATTTTTTCAGATAACAACTTACAATGTTAAGCCAGCTGTAACCGATTCAACTTTGGAGGCATCATTCAGCCCTGATGGAAACCATGTTATATCTGGTTAGAAACATTTACCATTTTCCCCATCACCTTTTTTTATCATTGCTGCATTCTCTTTTATTAAACCAATAAACCTATTCGTTATTGTTGTTCTTTTTGTTCGCACAGGCTCTGGTGACGGTAGCGTTTATGCTTGGAGTGTTAGAAGTGGAAAGAAGGTATGTAAGAACCCGGCATGTAACATTTATAGTTAAATTAGAATTTATATGTTTATAGTTTCATGAGTTATATACAATGATGGTCGGCCTGCAGGTTGCACGATGGGGGAGCACAGATAATGAGCCACCACTTGTTAGGTGGGCTCCAGGATCGTTGATGTTCTTGACTGCATCTTCAGAACTATCCTGCTGGGTCCCTGACCTATCTAAGCTAGGATCGTTCGCCGCTACTAAGTAAATTCGAATGATACAATATTGATAATCCTTGAAAGTTTGCAGACTTTACTTCTAGCCATTTGCATAAGAGTAGTTTGATCGGTGCCACTCCTAACTTCCAAACTGAGAAATGGCATTGAAAAAACTGTTTGAGCGAATGCTGTAGCAAACTGCAGAGTGCAGATACAGTCCCAGAACGCCGTAGCCGGATATTGGGTATGAGTTGCCATAATGGCGTCTGGATTTGTATGGCATTTGTCCAAGCGGGTTCTATAAAGGCATTTCTCAATTAAGGCAACTTGGGAGTGGCATAAATCTGAATAACCCCAACCATTGATTTTCCTATGTTATGCTGAACTCACTGTTTCTGTAGATTCTGACATGGCTAATTGATGCGGCTTATCAAGTAAGCATATCTAGGTAGCAAGGATTATCAGCCTTTGTACTGACATTCAGTAATGACTGCCTGTTTGGCACCAGCTGTTAATACGTGGAGCAATAAGCTTTCATGTAGTGTATGAATGTGTCTTTTTTCATGGCACCATTTGCCTTGATGGAGTGTATAATTGTAAAGTAAGCTCTTCATGGTGCACAGATGGGATATTGAATTGAAACTATGCACTGCTTGAAGAGGTTTTAGTGATTTATCATGTTTTAGTGCTGTTGTATCATGATGTAGCCAGCATGATGCCAGTAGCTGGAATTACTGATTGGAAGTTTTAGTGTGCCGAATGCTTATTGCAGCTGCGTACCCTAGCACCAAATTACCTTTGTAACTAGGTTGAGTGTTGATATTAATACTTGAACAGTGCCTTAATAGTTAGACATGGTTGTTTCCGATGTGTTTGTTGATGTCTTGATGTTAATACACGTTACCTGTAGTAAGGTCGCTATTGTTGTAAACTGGAGTATTTGTGTGCTAATATATTGTTCACAAAACTTTGAACCTGAGGACAATTGGGATTAATGGAGACATGTGATGGTGATGAGATGTGGTTGGGGTTGTATGACCCATCAAGCGAACAGAACTGCCAGTACCATATAGTCTTGTCCTCTCTTGGATCACTGGCGTAAATCCGCTCTCATTTGGACATTCCTGGAATCCTCACTGTATCCACAG
This sequence comes from Poa pratensis, assembly GCA_947311845.1. Classification (NCBI taxonomy): domain Eukaryota; kingdom Viridiplantae; phylum Streptophyta; class Magnoliopsida; order Poales; family Poaceae; genus Poa; species Poa pratensis. The sequence continues at coordinate 119,703,703 of CAMZMU010000096.1, forward strand.
TTGGTCGGTAACGTATATCAGTATGTGCTTAAAGCTCACAATCGTATCTTCTTCTAACCAGACTGCAAGTAACAGGCGATACAAAAGCTAAATGTTGGAACAAGTGTGTATGTTTACGGAGCTGTTCAAATTTTTGAAGCAAGAGGCTGAGAATGTCAGCTATTTTTGCAACTCTAAGCAGACTAGTCGTGATCGAACCGTCAAATCTACCAAGACATACAAGAATTGCTCCTTCTCAAGAGACTCATGAAACTAACACAGTCGATAAGCACCAACACGTGATACAGAAAACAAGCAAAAACAAATTTACAGGACGAAACCAAGTGACAGCACCTATGTTGATCTTACAGCACTTGACATGCCATCTTAATCTGTATCTTATGTACAAATGCTGCGGAGCAAATGCAGGATTTTTTCTCCCAATGCAAACTGCTAGCTCGGCCATTTCCCAGTCTCTGCGTGTCACGGCCATCCTAACTCGAGCGTATGTGCCTTGCTCGTCGTTATCTTTGCTCGGTCCTGAGGATCCTGGTTTCCATGCTGCTAGCTATGCTCAGTTACGCTAACAAGCTTGCGAGGAAACCTCTGACCTATTATCGCCGTCAGCTGTCGCCTGGACTTGCGCAGCGTACTGAAGGTTCCAGAGAACCTCTTCGATGGAAGGTCTGGTCGAAGACTCGACGGATAAGCATTTTATCGTGATGGAGACCACCATTGATAAAGAATCCTGTGAGGAGGTGCCGAGAACAACCGGATCCAGGACACGTCACGCTCTTCCAGGCTTGATATAGACAGAACCTGCAGATACATGCAAATGTTTCTCAGGCAGCTCATTATTTGTCTTTGGCAGTAGATGCTAGTGTGACCATTAGGACAGATCTGGGGCCTATTAGCTGAAACACTGAGCACAACAGACTAGTCCAGATCCTGAACTTTGTATTAGTTTCTCTATAAGCAGAATTAATGAGAGAGTTCATACATTGAATAGTTCACTTTTAGTAAATGCATGCTAACTTGTAGACCCAAAATCTCCATAGACCATAATTCATATATCAAACAGTTCACAGCTGAATTATGAACTATTACCCTACAGGACAAACTTTCAAAGTGAAAATAGGCCTATTGAGTGTTGTAAAGCCAAATAAAACCTTAATTTGGGGGAGGGATTCGTCTTCACTACTACAAAGCAAGAGGGGAAAACATACCAGTTCACTTAAAATAAAAGGATCTCCTTTTCTATGTAGTTTTGAGCCCATAAGTACTTCAAGTATAATACAACCAAAAGAACATACATCATCCTCCAAACTTTCCCTGCAAAAACATAGATACACATTACAATTCAACATGGCTAATCATCAGTTTATAGAATTGTTGAACTCTATAAGCAGATTTCCTAATCTATTTTAGTAAGTTTGTGCAATGGTAGTTGACTTGGTGTGATTACATGCAACTATATCTGAAGTGCTGAACTCCTCATTTAGTTATTATATACAACTACGTATAAAAGCTATATGTTGTCAGATGCTATTCTTCAGGGACTTACAACTCCTCAGCATTATTTTGTATGTATCTCTGCCCTTCTCCTAATACCTGTAAACCAAAAGAGATATTGGCATTAAAAACAAGCATGGTCTATCCTCAAAGAACCTGTATTAACAATTAGGGGAACATCAGAGATAATTTCCTCAAATGGCAAACCAACCTCATGTTTGTATATCTCCTCTGTGATTATGGACAAACCGTAGTCGCTTAGTTTTGCCATATGGTGTTCATCAAACAGAATACTAGAAGCTTTCAATCGATTATACAAGGAACCAGGAATTATTCCTGTATGTAAGAAATGAACAGCCCTTGCAATGCCTATCAACACATGTAGTCTATCACACCATTTCAGTGTTTTCTCGGGACTGGAGCCTGCCAAGAAAGGCAGGCACAAATAACATATTAAATAACCGAATTAATATCAATTCATATAACCCTTAATTACCCATATTTAGGTGTAGTTCCTTACCAGAAAGATAATAAGACAGAGTTCCATTAGGTACATGTTCATAAACAAGAAAAACCCTTTTTACACTTGATTCATCAACTGCGCTGTCAATGCAGTGCCCCAAGAGGCAAACCAAATTTGGGTGGCGAAGCTTTGCAAGTAGATCTAAACGAAGCTTTAGATTTCTTATTGAATATCGCTGGTGCAGTGCCAAACATCTTATTGCAATCACGGTTCCATTCTCTAGTTTTCCCTTGTATAGCTGAAGAATAAGAAAAACATGTGTTTAACAACTAAGCTGTAAAAACGCAATGAAAAAAATACGAAAATAGAATGACTGTATGAACTTGTAATTTGCATCACTATAGAGCCGAGTAATTATGCTGTCAATATTTTCAACATGATATTTATTGTGCATCTAATATAATGTAAATTCGTATCTAAATCAACGAATCTATCAACAAAGCAAACCTTTCCAATGGACCCCTCGCCTAAAAATGCTGATCTTTCAAAGCACTTTGTTGCTTCTTTGAGCTCTTCTAAAGAAAATACACGATGTGTAGGCATTATTTGTGTTGCAAACTTCACAGCTTGAGATATGTACCCTGTAATGAAGAGAGGTAGAAGATGATTCAAAACATGTCAAAATTTCTTCCAAACATGTAAGTAGCATTATCATGCCATTCAGCTCAAGCACATTTACATATAGTTACAACTTACAAGGTATATGATAATGCAGAGTAGGTACAGGATGGAAACAAGCTAGGTGAGTTAACATGCAAAAGTATGTGAGTTCACGTCCCTCTGTAAAAAGTATGTGAACTCTAAAAGTACCACATTTATTTTGTCTAAAGAAGAAGGCTAACTCCACAAACAGAAAAGAAGTCTTATACACGGTAATAAACAATAGCAAATAACTGACCAAACTGCAAACATGTATTCAGACATGTCAACGTCTAGTAAGACAGGGATTTTATGGATACTAAGGAGGTTGTCAATGTCTAGTAAGTCGAGAAAATTCTTACTTGCATTTACAAGCAGTTCAGAGGACATTCCTGGAGTCGAATTATCTTGCATATGCTTTTGCAGTAACTGTTGCTCTGCTGTAACTCTCTGGCAGTTTCTTTTGTTTGATGCGATTAATAGAAGAGAAATAAAAAGAACAATCAGTACAATCCCAACAATAGTGACCACAAGTCCAATATCCTTGCTTGATCTTTTCCCGTGATGAGATTGTCCACAATATTTAGCTTCATGCTGGTGTTCAGGGTCAGCACTAAAGCAATTCCCATCGAACTTGACAACCCTGTTATTCAAATTAGCATTAAGGCAAGCAGGCAGGTCACCTGTGAGCCGGTTGGTGGACAAATCCACAAAGCCCAGGGTGCTGCTGCATGTTAAACTACTCAGAAGTGACCCACTGAGCATGTTTGCTGCCAGGTTCAAATAACTGATGTTTGGGAGATCAAAGAGTTTTTCAGGAGGTTTGCCCTCGAGAAAGTTGAACGAGAGATCGAGGTGTTGAAGCCTGTTCAGTTGACCAAAATTTTCAGGAATTTCACCCTTGAATGAGTTCTTGCTAAGCAAGACTGTTACCAATACAGTAGGCATGTCTGGAATCTTCCCATCTAACTCGTTGTCCCTCAAATCCAACATCTCAAGCTTATTTAAAGTACTCAAAAGTGGAACCTCGCCTGAGATGTCATTGCCGGCAAGTGCTAGCTCTGTAAGCATTGTAGCTTTACCGACTGATGCTGGTATTGACCCTTTAACCGGTTACCCTGCAAGCGAAGAACAGTGAGGTTCGACAGCGAACCAAACCAGTCTGGCACAGTTCCATTGAAGTAGTTACCATCCAGTGTCAGGGTGTGAAGCTTTGACATGGCCGACAGCTTGGGAGGGATCGATCCATACAGAAAATTGGAGCTCAGATCAAGCACTTGTAGCGAAGACAGCCGGTGAATCTTGTCGGGGAGAGGGCCCCATATGCCCAACGACACCAAGATTACAACCCTCAAGGTAGTCAACCTTGCCAGTGTAGTAACAAACGAATCGATAACAAAGGCTTCAGAGAGGCTGACATTCGGAAGAGGATAGCCACTGAACTTTGATGGCTTAGTGATCCTATCACCGACTATCTTGAGCTCTGTAATGGCATTCCCCTCGCACATCACGGTAACCACTGAAGTGGGCTGAGTGTTGCAGGGGTCGCCGCTTGGAGTATTCCAGACATCCAGCTGCCTGGGGTACTCCAGCTGCTTCCTGAGCTGCTGCAGCAGCTCACTCTGTGAAGACTGCTCGCTTGTTCTGAATAACATCAAACAAGTTATGGACATCCCAAGAAAACTTAACTGCCAAGCCATCGGAGCCCAGTTTTGTGCACACGATTGTATCCTTTTTCAGTTATCTGCCTGTGTATCTTTGCAAGTTGTACACTATCCAATTTCCCAACCAAAAGTTTCAGAATTTCAACCAGGATTTTGATAACGAATGAAGATGGAGGGCAGGATGGAGAATAGCAGCAGCAAAATTATTCTTGGCAAAAGTTATCTTTTGTTGATCCAACGGTACATTTTCCTGCAGAAATTAATAGTTTTCAGAAAATTAGTGAGGAAATGAAATAATGGAGGCTGGACGCAAATGTCAGTTCCCCTACAAAAAGGGAAGCAAATCTGTCACAGAACCTAGTCCATTTATCTGTCTTACCATAGGCAAATATTTGTCAAAATTATCTGTCTTGCCATAAAAAAACTATTTTGGTGACGAAGCGCGGGAACAGAGAGCACAGTTTTCACCTTTTTTTCAATAAAAAATATTTCAAGGCTCAGGCTTGTAAATCTGTTGGGAGCCGACAAAGAAAATGACATACTGGGCCAACTACAGGGCAAAGCATTGAATTGCAATAACAGCAGGACAACGACTACAGTAAACTGAACAGATTCCACTTCAAATGGGAAAATGCAAATATCTCAAGTTCACTGGGCTGGTTGATTTTTTAAGGAATAAAACCCTATTTTCTGCAAAGAACTCTTCTGGCAGGCAAAAGCCTGGAGGAGCAAAACAATGAATAAGACACAAATCTGAGCTTGCAAAGAAAAACTTTTAGAAAAGCTGCCAAGCAAAATTGAAGGCAAGAAAACTGCGACAGAGGGGAAATGCAGTAAACTCAAAATGGAAGTAAGCTCCCGGTAAGGCAAGAGTGCAATTATACATGAAGCAATTTCAAGTTTCCAGGTCACTCTGAATACATACAGGTCCAAAACAAGAGAAGAAATGAGGAACACGGGGTGGAACTGTGAAGGAAATTGCATAAACTTGACTACTCCAAATCACACACACAACAAACAGGTGAGGAAGCTGCAGAAGTGCAGAGTAGGGCGCGGCGCAGGGGAAGGTAAAAACTCGCAAGGGCCGGAAAAAAAAGCCTAATATCAACTGCATTTGGACTAGCATTTGCAGGGGAACTAGAAATCACTGACCTGAACGCCGGCTGCCGAGGGTTCTGTACCGCCGCAGGAGCACCCTTCTTCTTGCTCACCGCCGAGGTCAGCAGCGGCGGCCGGCTGGCTGCTGCAACAGCAAGAGCAGGAGGAGGCGAGAATTAAGGGAGGGAGAGGTAGGGCGGCCGCGGCCGCTGCTGCTTCGAGGGTGGGGAGAACGTCCCAGCGCACATGGGAAGGGATCTCTCACTCTCACCCGCTCACGCTCTCCCTTCCCCCAGCAAGCAAGAAGCGGGCCTGCACTGCGCGAGGCGAGATTAATTGCCCAACGCTACCCAGCTAGGCAGCTACCGCTACCTCACCGTGGAGCTGAGACGCGTCGATTGATGCTCCATTGTTACTTCTTCTTACTCTGGACGGGACGCAGCGATTAGCACTAGCAGGAGTAAAAGCACGAGCAGGCACTGGCGCGCGGTGGTTGGGGTGGCAGGAAGAAGCCAAAGCTGATTGAGCATTGAGGTGGTGCGGTGCGCTGTAGCGGTAAATATTTTTCGTCAGAGATAACCGCTTTAATACGCGGGCAGAGACCCAGAGAGTGAAGTGAACACGGTCTTGGATCGCGTCGAAGGTGTTGGATTTTCTGCGTCTGATCGGTCGTGCTGTGCAGTGGAACTTCGGTGTAAGTTTTTGGATGGGTTGATCTGATGGGCGCTGCGTTGTCCATGGTCCACGATTTTGGTCGGACGTTAAAACTAAGTTTGTTCTTCGTATCTTTTCGGCTGGTTCAAAATGCAGCATTGCGTTTTCGAATGTGCACATGGACCACCTATGTTTATGGTATCTCACCTACAGGAGGAGGCACACATCTGCCATCTCTCCGCACATATCCAAAACGAATTTATAGTAATAAGAAACAAGAAGAATACTAGATGCACACCTAAAATATGTCATTTCGCATATGTATGTGAACGTTCTAGAAATTGCTAATCCTGATTGGAAGTCCCGTCAAGTCCTTTGTGGCATCCAAGTCAAACCAAATCATCAAAAAATCTAAGTAATTAGTCATGGTAAACAACTAAAAAAACAAGTGAAGAATAATAAGTGTGTTAATACATCGTGTACCATGGGACGCATTTGGTTGCTTGCATGAGGGTCTTATGGATGCAATTTCCGCGCGTTTGGTCGCGTGTATGAGGGGTCAAACCATACTCTTTCTCTCACACTCATGGCGTTAAGCATCCCACGTCGCCCATCACCCTGAATCGTGGATTTCACCGCGATCTATTAGACTAAACCTTAGATTGGTAGTTTTATCCCATACTTACAAAATTTCAATACGAGGTGTGGATGAATTATATCATACATGCCACATTACTAAGTATATCAAAGCTGGCCGAAATCGCGGCCTCTCCGCGCTCGACGCACTGTAGAACACTATTCACTGCTACAGTGTTTTACAGTGTTTCGATCCGAGCTGTTGTTCCGCGATCGGACGTCGCACGCTGCATCCCGTCTTACTCTTGCAAAAAAAAACCTCACAAACACAGTAATTGCTCCGCGGACCACGATTTCCCAAGCAGAAGGACTTACTCGCAAATTACCTAAATGTCAGGGACTTCTTTGCAAAACCGCCACCACATTCTCCTTCTCCTTCCTCTCTCCCGCGCCGGCCCGTGGTCGCCGCCGCCTCGCGCCGCCGCGCCACCACTCCCCGCTCAAATCGGAGCCAACCATGGGCTCCGCCGTCGCCGTCTTGCCATCCTCGCCGCGATTCGGCCGCCGGGACGCCGCCCAGGCGCCGGAATCGCTGCCGCCCGGCCCGCCGTCCTCGGCCGCGTCCAGACGCCGCCACGGTCGCTCCGGCGACCCAGAAGGGGTGGCGCCGCCACGTGCGGGTCGCCCAGCTCCGGGCGCATCCAGCGCGCCCACGCGCGCGTCCGGAAGCGCGGCGGCGCGCCGCCGGCGAGCCCAACGCCGCCGCGGAAGTCCGGCCAGTTGTGGCCACTGTGACGTCATCGCTGCGTCACAGTGGCCCCACACGTCAGATTTTTTCCCTTTTTCTTTTCCAATTTTTTTTTTGAATTTTTCCTGAAAATGTAAAATGCTGGAAAATCAATACATTTAAATATCTATTAGGAAAATTCAACAAATATATCAAAGTGCATGCATAAAAATAAATGCTGATTATTTATGTCCTCCGATAAAGATTCAAATTCGAATATTTCAAAATTTTAAGTGCCCTTCGGATTTGTCCATTTTGACAATATACAAAAAAAAATCCAACATTCCAACTTGGCAAATATTTAGACAAATCCTAAATGCATTCCATATAAATAAATGGATTTGAATTTGCAAAATACTTACATAGTGTATTTCTACTGATTTTGTACATCAAATAAATATCTATATCAAACTATAATGATATTTGAACATTTAAATTTGCTAAAAAAACTGGAGATGCTCGGGACGACAAATTGCGACGAATTTTAACATTTTAAATCACGGACGCATAAAAATAAATGCTGATTATTTATGTCCTCCGATAAAAATTCAAATTCGAATATTTCAAAATTTTAAGTGCCCTTCGGATTTGTCCATTTTGACAATATACAAATTTTTTCCAACATTCCAACTTGGCAAATATTTAGACAAATCCTAAATGCATTCCATATAAATAAATGGATTCGAATTTGCAAAATACTTACATAGTGTATTTCTACTGATTTTGTACATCAAATAAATATCTATATCAAACTATAATGATATTTGAACATTTAAATTTGCTAAAAAAACTGGAGATGCTCGGGACGATAAATTGCGACGAATTTTAACATTTTAAATCACGGACGCATAAAAATAAATGTTGATTATTTATGTCCTCCGATAAAAATTCAAATTCGAATATTTCAAAATTTTAAGTGCCCTTCGGATTTGTCCATTTTGACAATATACAAAATTTTTCCAACATTCCAACTTGGCAAATATTTAGACAAATCCTAAATGCATTCCATATAAATAAATGGATTCGAATTTGCAAAATACTTACATAGTGTATTTCTACTGATTTTGTACATCAAATAAATATCTATATCAAACTATAATAATATTTGAACATTTAAATTTGCTAAAAAAACTGGAGATGCTCGGGACGACAAATTGCGACGAATTTTAACATTTTAAATCACAACGTCCCGGATGGGGTTTGCTAAGTGATGGAAAATAAGATCTGCTTTTGCTTAATTTTAACGAATAGTTTTTACGATCTAGAAAAGATAAAAAATATGAAATATTCTAAGTTTTGTTTAAACAAAAGAAAAATGTAAAAAGGAAAGTATTGTTTACCCAATGTTCCAATTGCTCAAACAAATGGTAATGAAGTCATATTTTTACAGTACTCGAAACGTTTCACGGCTCTCTTAATAATTGCGTTTCACATCTCTCTTAATAATAGAGTCATTTATCCAAAAAATATAAGTAATGTTCAAATTTATAATAACGACAAAAAAAAGTAATGTTCCAATTTATAATATCGACGTCATTTGTCTAAAAAAAACACAAATGTTTTGAGTATTATTTGAGCAAAATAAAAAGATATGAGAAACGTCAAATGCGAAGTATAACAATAACCTCAAATCAATCCGTCAGGAAAACATGACAAATATATTAGCATGAACACAGAACAATAAACAGCATTTGAATTCTTCACACCACGGTATTTACAAATATGACAAAAATATCACCACGGACAAAAAAATAAACACTGACTATTTATGGCGTGCGAACACAGGCGCGGCATTTCCACTCTTTTTTGAATTACAACCATTTTCAAATTTGAGCAATCTCCGAAATTCGACTATTTTTAGAACAATTTTTTTCTGAATTTCAATTATTTCCAACCTTAGACAACTTTAGAACACCGCCATTTTCAAATTAGAATTTACAAGCACGGGCAAAAATATGTATTTCACAAATTTCTTTTGCACTCAGATAAAATCCACAGAAATAATATCAGTGGTATCATTAAATATGATAGACCAAGTAACATAATTTGCTACAAACCATCCTACTTAAATAGATTTTGCTAAATCATTAAATATGTTTAGGGTTTAGCTCATCGATAAAGCAGCAACATTTTTGTCATTTTAAATAGCGGGATTTTATTTTGTCCTGCGCCTAAAAATAAGAGTTTTGTTACAACTGGTAGGTGAAATTTTACTATTAGATTACTCACAACTTTCTTTGCAGTGTGCTCTGTCCTGCGTATCTGGATAAATGCTTCTCAGATTGTTTTAGATATCTAGATATTTTGTTGGCTTTCTGATTGTTTGTCCTTTCAGTTCATAGCCACTAGGCGGCTCATCATTGATGACCCACAAGTATAGGGGGTGTATCGTAGTACTTTCGATAAATAAGAGTGTCGAACCCAACGAGGAGCAGAAGGTGTTGACAAGCAGTTTTGATTAGGAATTCACTGTAAATACTAGCAGACAAGTTTTTTAGGGGTTTTTGATATAGCAGATAAATAAAGTACAAGTAAATAAAAGACAGTAATAATAATTGCAGCAAGTGGCTCAATCCTTTCTAAAGCAAAGGACAAGCCGGTAGGTTTACTTATGATGACCAAACGTTTTTGAGGACACACGGGAATTTTGTCAAGTGCGAATACTTCGATTTTTCATAAAAATATGTTTGAACATTCCAATTTAGCCAACATTTATGCGAATACTTCGATTTTTCATAAAATAAATCGAAAAATGCTATAAAAAACCCCCGCTGTCTACTTATATCAGAAATACAAACATATTAATTCACCAAGGGCGTGGCATCACGCCACGCCGAATTCAACTAGTTGTTCATAATAGTGGGGCTGCTTTGGGACCTAGGAGGCCTATTGAATATTCACTCCCCATGACAATATATGCTCTGATGTCGAGACGAGATCAAGAGACGCTCATACAACTGAAAAAATATCTACAATTGTGATGATGTAGAGGTTATCAACATGCTTCAGATTAGAAGAGACCCATCTTTCCACATTTGCAACATGCTTTCAGAGGGGGATTTCCTAGTAGATAACATCCACACAGCTGTGGAGGATCAAGTTGCAAGGTCAGCTCATGTTGTAGGTCAAGACCAGAAATTTAGAGTGATTCACAATACCTTGAGAAGATCCGCAGAGACAACCCATTAATACATCAAGAAAGACCTCTAGGCAATTGGTGAGCGCAAAGATGTTATGATCAAGACAACAAGTGGTGGAATACGTGGCATGCAACACTTGCATAAAATAAAAAAATCTTACCGCACATCACCAAGATCTATACTTAGGGATTAAGTCACAAGATTACCAATAGACTCACAGGTGCAGAACTTGATATAGCAGTCGAGATAACGCAGACCAGCACGTCCAATCCCATGAGCAACCTTGTGAATATCACGAACGCTTCGTCGAGCATCACATGTGCAATGCATTTACGGTATCCACACATTCAGCACAGAACGATGGGGATAAATTGCTAGATTCGTCCGCATGACTTGTGTTGGTGGTGGATATGGTTTCTAACACCTAGAATCATGGTGTGACCTTTTAGTCGTGTCATCTCCACCTTATATAGGAAACCGCCTGAGCGCACAACACTTTGATCCCATCGAATCCTAATCCAAGTACTACACAAACCCAATTTGTATATTTATCTTTGACCCAAGATCGGGGTCCAACCCTAATAGCCTGTATTGGTCAAATTTCATTTGATTGTTCTGCTACCCTTGAGTATGTGACTCAGTAGGTTCACGGCCACTCCGACACGCCTTTAACTTACCAAAGAAGACTTCTCTCCTAAGCTGATAGTTGGTAGTGGCTCCAGCAGAACATACCAATTCATGTTGGGCGTAAAATTAATCAAACGGAAATCAACCGTGTTTGATATGTCTATTCCATGTGCCTCGTGAGATACAGTGCCAAGTTAAAGGCGGTTGTTTGTCATGCTCCTCTTCTCGATCCCGTGATACAAATTTCGTTAAACCGAGTTAACTCTTAATCAAGTCGCATAGTCATGCTTTCCAAATATGATCACCCATGAGGGCCTAGAGAATATGTCTCCGAGTGGGGGTAAATCCCATCTTGGTCAACCACGTCACGCTACTTACTTCCCGACTAAGCCAAAATCTAGTTTTGTATCTACCCAGTTACAGAGTAGCGTTTGATAAGCCCTAAATAAGTCGATCCGCAAACTGAGTTGGGCTAGCACCTGATGTCTAAGGATATGGCATTTACATCATACTTGAGACTAACAAATGGCAACACCTCATTGGGTCTTAAAGTGGGTTTGTCTGACTTGATGAACTCCTTCGCCAAAGTCAATATTATCGGATTAGAATCACCAGGCCATAACTTGTGAACCATATTCATTTACTGAGTCGTATATTAATCCATGGTATGTGTCTCTTCATAATCTTTTCAACTCGGGACCATTAGAATCATCATACAATATACAGCGGGAAGTGGAGGGGTATTCTTGATAACGCGTGGATGCATGGTGGTCTAGAGAAGACAAAAATACATTATACATGAGTTATATATTAATGTTATTCAGTAATTACTATTTGTATACTCCCAAAATCATCACACGGTTTAATTTAAACTACAAAAAATTGTGACTAAGAGAAGACAATATTTCTTAGTAAGAGAGGGTAATTTTTCTTTGTTTCTCTCTTTCTCCACCTTAATTAGCAATTATCCTACATGACATTGCAGGCTGGGTATGACTCATTCGACCAAGTGTGTGACACGCATGTGAGTAAAGTCGAGACTCAAGTGCAATGTGCAGCGTGGGCGTAAGGGCTCTCATTCTCTCCTTTTCTTTCTCTCTCTTCGCTACAGTTTTTGAGAGAGCTCTCGCGTTCTCCGGGCCGAGCTGAAGCCCTCCTCGGCGGCGCTGCCGTCGGAGAGCGGTGGAGGCAAGGCGCCGGCGCCCCCACTGTATATAGTAGTTGTAGGTTGCTTGTCTTGTCCCACGTGGCGTCTTGGAGTAGATCGCTGGCTCCCATCGGCCGGATCTGGCGAGTCTTCGTTCTGGTCTTCGCGGCTGTGCAGCTCCGATGGCAAGGGCCGTGGCAAGTGGCGGAGATGGGGCGTTGCATCTCCATTAATAAGTCCGTCTTCCCCGCTCTTATGGCTTTATGCTGCGAGGGTTTCGTGTTCGGGCGCGGCGCGGCGTCGAGCATGCCTGTGACGAGCTCTTCGTCAAGTCTTCGAGGTGAAGGATTGGCGGCGGTGGTGGATCTGAGGCGACCCTCTTCAATAAGCGCGCTGGCGAATTTGTTGTGCGAGAGTTGGGGTGGTTCGACCTTCTTCCGTTCTGCAGAGGTTGCAGAAGGACTAAGGGCGGCCTCCCAAGCTTCTGCTACGCGGATCCGTGATGGGGTCATGAAGCTGCGACATCTCCCAGGAGTTATTCAGCAGCGGACCTGTGCCGACGGCGATGTGTCCGTCTTGCCGCTGCATCTACAGGTCGAAAGGCGACCCTCCTCAGCCATCGATTGGATGCGCTTCCTCCGGGCCAGAGGCCGATGTGGAGGATCTTTCAGCTCCGTCTAGGGATCCCATGGTGCTGCAGAACCAAGTGGTTTGTCCCCGGTGTCTACGGCGCTACCCTGGCCGACGAGCTCATCAGAATTGCGGTGGAGAAGAGCCCATGGATCTGATTGCTTTTCTTATCTTGTTTCTAGGGTTCTTGCTGTAAAAGTGTCGGTCCAGTTTGCAGTTTCTGTTTCTGTTTCTGTTTCTGTGCTGGACTGTGTTGTAAGTTTGCCACCGTTGAAATATAGCAGCTAGGTCCCTCGGGACTTACCCCTTGTTAAAAAAAAAGTGCAATGTGCTATTTCAATGGATAGACAAGTCATATATTGTAACCAAAAGTTCACATATGCGCTCTTCTCGTGAGATTTCCATCGTTGGGTCCCTCGTTCAGTGTCACTATATATGCAACGATACGCAGACCCACGTACTAAGTACCACAGTACTCCTTGTCCATTCAAAAGCCCCAGCAATTCAGCATCCTTCGTCTTTAAGGACGGTGCGACTGCCTTTCGAGCAAGTGTTCACGGTCTCGCTTTTCCTTTTTCTCTTGCACCAAAATACCAGATCATGTGTTCGATCGGTGTTGTCCTTGCTAGCTCGCCCTTAATTATCTCATAGGCCACATACGATGCCAACTCCAATCATTCAGCTCATGAGTTGTATTACTTGCTAAGATTGATCTCGCACACCAACGTCTTTAAGTTGTACGTACTCCAAATTAAGCACTTGCTGTCTTGCTGATAAAGGATATTGGGCGCCATGCATTGCAAGCACGCGGAATGCCCAAATTGATCATGAAGAAGAACCCACGGTTGATCATAACAGTGTATAAATCATCACCCCCTTGGGAATGGAGTAGTACAAAGCTTGCAGGACGTGGAGTAGGAAGTTGATCATTCGGGTGTCCGGGCCGGGCCGCCGGACGGAGAGCTCTGGAAAGTTGAAACCAACCCGAGGTAGATCATTCGCTTCTTCCTCATGGTGAGAGAGTGTCTTTTCTTTCACTAGTTCGGTTCCAAAGATAATGTCGGACCCAACTCCAGCTCCAACACAGCCACATGCCTTCACGTACAGATACATCGGGCCAGCGCCGCCAGAAACGGACACCCATGAGGTGCCCGAAACAGGCCCGTCGAAGAGCGGCCAAGTAATTCAGGACGACGGAGCAAGCAGTGAGTAAACAGAGAAGGGAGACCACCTGAGAATGAATCCATGAATCGGGAGAATGGGGCCTCCTGCCATAGCTGGCAATGGCATACCATCGTCTACTTCTCCCGAGTAAATGAAGCAGCCAGGCACGACGAGTCAAACAAGGAAGCATTGCTGGGCAAGCTCCCCGGCCGCTGGACCACCCGGCGCATCTGTCCCGTGACCTCGGGGAGATGAAGATGAGTTCGGCCTTCTACCGCCACGCCGCGACCTGTCATCACCGCACCGGCGCCTTGGTCGATCGGATGGCCCCTCTTCAACCATCTTTCTAAGCTCGAGGCTCAGCCAGATCCTGAATTCTCTAATCCCAAGTCCCTTACCTAAACCCCAAACTCGTGTGTCCACTCGCGACCGCGGGAATGGAGATGCAAGCACTTGAGGAGATGTTAATAAATTAAGATGGTTTTTGTAGCATGATTTTTAAATCTTTTTTAGGAGCAGCAGGTTGATTTGAAGATGCATAAGCAGGCTAGAGATATATTTTTATCCTAATCTTGATGTGCTTGGTTTTTCTATAACCATGACATCTGGCTTGGCAACAGAGCGCAGCATCAACATACGTGGAGCAGAGGAAGAAGAAAGCAAGAGGAGGGAGAAGAATAGTAATCAACGTTCAGCTCCCGTGGAATTGAAAAAAATAGTAAAGTTTAAGTTTAGCACATCTGAAAAAGTACTGTAGCTCGCCTGGCCGCCGCCGGTGGCGGCGGTGGCGGCGCCCGGCCGTCAAAGACGGAGGGCGAGGAGGCGCACCAGGACGCGCGTGGTTCTTCGCGCGGAGAGCGGCGGTCTGTGGGGGGCACGCGGGTGGCGGCGCTGCAGCGCGTCGTGTTGGCCCGGAGGGAGCTGGGCGTGGCGGCCGTGCTCCGGCGCTGTGCAGATGCGTCTTCCTCGCGCGGAGGAAGGGGATGTGCGGGCGGCGGCTCGGCGGGCCGGATATGGGCCCGTTTGGACTGGCGGCGCGAGGCGGCCGTGAGCAGCTGATGTTGGCGTGGATCTGCGCGGCTGCTCGTCTCGAGCGTGCAGAGAGGAGGGAGTGGTGTTGTGCACAAGGGTGTGTTCCTGGAGGGCGGGGCGAGGTAGCCAGAGAGACTGAAAGGACAAGGATGTCGTGAATAGGCGATTTAATACTTTTCCGGTTTAGACTTGATAAATGCGGAATAAAACTAGGTGTTTTAATTTAACAAGCACACAACTTAAATATATTAGGTTCACCTATGTGCGCCAACAACTTATGCTAAGCAAGACAAGTAACAATGTGATAGCAAGATAAAGACTTCAAGTACGAAGGCTATCACAATGTAAATTGCATAAGTAAAGAGCTCGGGTATAGAAATAACCGAGGCACGCGGAGACGATGATGTATTCCCGAGTTCCTCCTTTTGAGGGGAATACGTCTCGTTGGAGGGGTGTGAGTTTCAAACTCAAGACGCCACAAATGGTCTCACCCTATTCTCCGATGAACCTCGCACAAAAGCTCGGTTCACCTTCCACTATTGATTTCCTTTTGGACGGAAATCGAGTCCTTACAACAATCTTGAGTCACAACCCACAAAAGGATTGGGATCTCCCAAGTGACCACAAAAGGTCTCAATCACCGTCTAGGGTCCAACGACCCAAGAGTAACAAGCTCACGAACTTTCACTTCCACGAATCCACGTGGAGAGAGCAAACCGATGCACAAAAGCAAAGGCAAAAAACACAAAAAGTGTTCAAGTCTTTCACTCCCAAATCCCACCAAAAGTAACAAATGTTGTGGGGGAGAAGAGAGGAAGAACAAAGAAGGACTTAACAAATGAAACTCCAAGGTCTAGATCGAAAGGGTTCCCCTCACTTAGAGGAGAGATGGATTGGTGAAAATGTAGATCTATGTCTCCTCTCTCTTTTCCCTCAAAGATATGCAAGAATCATGGGTGGAATTGAGAGAGGCAAGCTATCCAAGGTCAACAATGGAGGTGAGAGAGAGGAAAATTTCGTGCTTGGAAGAGCTGACCCTTTGGGGAAGAGGGGGGCTTTTTTATAGGTCCCCAGAAAAAGAGCCGTTGCAGGAAACTTACACCGGAGACTCCGGTCCAGGAGGGCCGGAGACTCCGGACCCCGAGGGGGCGGAGACTCCGGCCCCAACCGGAGACTCCGGGGTCACTCCGGACCAACTCCGGACCGAAGACAGAGAGCGCCGACTTGTGGAGCTCTTCGCTCCAAAACTTGATGGGCCGGAGACTCCGGCCCCTGAGCACCCCTGAGGCCGGAGACTCTGGCCTAGGCAAAACAACAGCAAAACAACAAAACCTGAAATGCAAGAACTTTCTCGTTCGAACTCCAAATCAGGTGAAACCAATTTTGTTGGAAAGGTAACGACAAGAGCTTTCCTACAAAAAGAGTTAAGTTGACACACATGTGAAGGTGTGAAACTTTCCTCACGGATAAACCGATAATATTTCCAACACGAAAACGCAACAAGTTTTCCCAACAAAAACCGTTTTCGGAGAATTTGGGCTTGTCATGAAGATCACAACAAGCAACAAAACCCAACAAGGAGAAGAACCAAATAAGAACCAAGAAAAATGATATGTCAAGTATGCAAAGGTTTGAGCTCTCCATAAAGATACGATCAAGTTACTCACTTGAGAGCCCCTCTTGATAGTACGGTATCTATCCTATAACCCGGTCTCCCACTAACACCATGAGACCGGTAAAATAGAAACCCTATCAAGATCATACATTTGCCTTGCGCATTTCACTTGAGCTAGATAATGACGATCTTGATCTTTTCAAGTGGACCACCTTTCTTGATTGCGCTTTGCTTGGTGAAGACTCACATATTGCTCCCCCATACACCAAGATGGGAGTGCCTCTCTTAGGAACATCTTCACTTGACCATTATCTCCAAATGGGTTGCAAGCTTCAAGCATATGATATCTTCTAGATGCCCATCTTGAATTTGCACATCTCAACCTTGATGACGATCACCACTTGACGTCATCCTCCATGAGCTATAAGAAATCTTCCTTTTGATGCAACCCCATGGAGAGATACCTAACCCCAACAAAGGAATGCTACACACACATAATGGGTTAGTTCACAAAGCTATATGGACAATTTCTTACCATACCATTGGATCACATGATCCCACATGGTATATCATTTAGCTTTGTGTGTTGATCAACTTGAATCCACTATTTGCACTTAGTCTTGATCAACCTTGTATCTTTTCATCTTCTTGATCATATCAAATATGTCTATTATAATCAATGATCTTGATGGCATACAACCTTGAATCCAACACATAGAGTTCAACCGATGCCAATGGACAAACCTACAAGAATAACTCAACACAAACATTAGTCCATAAGGATTGTCATTAATTATCAAAACCATACATGGGGACACCATGCACTTTCAGAGACGGCCTTGGCCCTGGTTGTCATGTGGTGGTGTGACAGGGGGTCGAGCGGAGGATCATGGCGGACAGTGGCGGTGGCACCATTTGCAGCGCACTCGATGGAAAGGAAGAGTTTCCGCTGAAAGCATTGCCCAACTTTGGTTGGTGCCGGCAGCGGCGGCGCCCTCGGGCGCCGTTGACCTTCTTGAAGGCGTTGTCGTGGAGCTCTTTTCCTCTCCATTCGGGGGACTTGACCCTCCGGGTGAAAACCCTAGATCCATCCGGAGCGGGCGACGGTGACAGTTATGTCGTGACCTTCTTGGAGGCGCCGCTTTGGAGGGCAAGTCTATTGTCGCTGTTTGGGTTGTCATCTCTTCTGGGCTTGAGGATGCCGGGGCAGCGGCCCCGGGATGGCGGATGTGCGCCGAGGTGGCGGCCTCGGGCAGCGGTGCAGTGGTAGCTCCATGAGGCAGAGTTGCGGCTTGGCACAACTTTGAGCGGTGACCTTGAGTGGCAGGGGTGACAGGGTTATCGGCTCGGTCGGCGCATCCAGCGGGGATGGTTGGACTGTATGTCGGGGCGGCGGCCCCGGGCATGGTGTGGCGGCCGTGGTCTGTGGGCAGTGGTTCTGCGTAGCTCGGGCTACAGGCATCTGGGCCGTGCGGCGTTGCAGCTCGAGGACGAGCGGTGTTATGTCGGGGTGGCGGTCCCGGAAGGTGGTGTCGGCTGAGTGTGCAGAGCATACTGGAGCGGTGGATATCGAGGCGGTGGCCCCGAGAGCTTCGCGGCTTCTATGGAGGCGAGGTTGAGGTTGTCGGCTTTCTCCGGCGTGTCGGGTTGGTCTCTTCATCTGTGTTGGAGTGTCCCGTATCTGCTCCTCCCATAGCAGTTACGGCTTCTTCTCTCCGGCAAGGGTGGAGGGCTGGCCGGTTCTTTGCGGTGTTGTGTTTGGAGCCTGGCTCTAGGTGTTCTTGAGGTTGTGTGGGCGTCGCCTCGTGGTGTTGTGTTCGTTGTACGGTTTTCGCCCGGTTTCTTCCGCTAATAAACCGGGCACCTTCTGCTTAATTAATATAAGGCAAAGTTTTTGCCTTGGTTAAAAAAAAGAGTACCGTAGCATGTCGTTGTTAAATCTAGAATGGGTGTGTTTCTTTGCTGAAACTGAAGATAAGATGAGTTAAGGCAGATTAGGGTTTGTTTGGTTCAAAGAAAAATAATAATGGAGGAATATCATAAGAAGGCAGATCATATCCAAAACACCCCACCCCTAGATCCCTTAATCCAATTAAGGGAGGATTTTAGTGGAAGGATATCTTCGATTTTCACCGGAGATTGGGAATCGATGGACTTTCATTCGGATCTATTTTACTCCAACTCCATTCAATGTTACAAAAAAAACTTTGATTTTTGAAGGATTTCGATTGTCTCTTGTAGAACATCCTTTTTTGAGATATTTTTTGGGGAACCTGCCATCATTTTAGTAAACCGAAAGGTTCATGGGAATACAAATCTCATCTGGCGTATGCATATGCCAGACGCTTTGAGAGTTTTTTTAAAACATCGTCTTTGATCTTCAGAACTATTTTGAACTGCGGGCCTTTGTTGTTAGGCCAATAGTACGTCTGTTTGAATTTTGATGATGCAATGGGCTACGGTCGACCATTCGTCCATTCCCTCCGGGCAGCCCAACAGCTCAAAACACAAAGGAAAAGGAAAAACTAAACCCTAGCAGCCCCCTCCGGCCATGCCGTCGCCGTCGCGGCCACCGACGCCGCCGGTGCTGCCTATCTCGGAGCACGAGGACGAGATCGTGGCGGCCGTGGAGGCGAACCCGGTGATCGTAGTGATCGGCGAGACCGGCTCCGGTAAGAGCACCCAGCTCTCCCAGATCCTCCACCGCCGAGGCTACACCCGCCGCGGCGCAATTGCGGTCACCCAGCCCCGCCGTGTCGCGGCCGTATCCGTCTCCAGGTACCCCACCTCTCTCTCAATTGCGCGTGCGTGGTTACATTTGCTAGAGCGTGGGCTAGTCGCGGGGAAGATATGCGCCATGGGGAGCATATGGGTTCCACTTGCTGATGTATCTTCCCCGTGTGTTATGAGGGTGCAGTAGAGCAATTAGCTGGATTGGGAAAGGAGGACGCAATCGAGATTGATTGCAGGACGCAATTAGCTGGATTATGTAGGGGTCTATATGGCCGTGGAGATACCAAATTCTTGATATGTTACAGAGTACCAGCATAATGTTCGATAGGAGTATCACCTTGCTGAACAAAAGTAGGTCAAGAAAATGAACACCTGAAACTGCTCCGTACGAAATTCATACCTGAAATACTGAGAGCAACTTCAATTGTTTGCAGGAGGGTGGCACAAGAGCTCGGTGTCCCACTTGGGGATGAAGTTGGGTATGCTATTAGATTTGAAGACCGAACTTCAGAAAAGACTGCGATAAAGTAAACTTCAGAAAGCTTGAATTTCTTGTAACATCGATATGCCCTGAGTTTGTGATTGAATATGTTGACTCAATTCGTAGGTACCTGACAGACGGTGTTCTTCTGCGGGAAAGCCTTTCAGATCCTGAGTTGAAGCGATACTCGGTGATTATCTTGGATGAAGCTCATGAGCGTAGCTTGAACACGTACGGTGATCTTTATGTTGAACAGATGTACAAGAACCTGTTTCAAAATTTAGAGTTTATCAACTTTTTACATATAATTCTGCAGCATGTCCGTAAACCCTAATTATGTGTAACTGTAACATTTAATGTATTACTATAATATAATCTCTCAAGTTAAAAATGTAAGATAATAATCCTTGATGGGCCGTGCACTATTCCCAGTACATAATCTTTGTTGACAGCATAGTTTTATGTAAGATCCATTATATGCATACTGTGCTTTTCAATTGCCATTTAATTTCTTTTTAGTGATAGCCACTACTGAGCATAAATGTACAGCATGTAGAGTAAGAACATTGGGGCTATCAAACTATTAGGATCACCAAACTATTTCGGCAGATCATGCTATATCGTGTATTGAACATTGGTAACTCAGTCTTCACCTATACTAGCAATAGAACACTTGGGCATGTCAGTAACTCAATCTTTGTGCCATGAAACTTCGATCTGCTAAATGCGTTGGGAATCTTGCCTTTCTGAATTTCTGTCCAATTTATACAAGAAATTTTTGTTGTGAATTTGGGTAATGAACTTTATTTTATTCTGTTAATGATGCCTTATTTCTCTGTAGGAAGAAATTTAGTATAGAGTACATACCAAACTATTAATTGATCACTCGCTAATATATGTTTCAAATAACATATATAATGCATTACCTAATCATAATTCTTTCTAGTACATGCTTCACCTCGTTACTCTTTAGATGAGATGGCCTCTGATTGTAAACGCAAAGTAATTTCTAGCTCTTGGATGCAAATAAGCCAAGTAGAGCTAGTTGGGTTGTAGGGGTGAGAGGCCCTAGGGCAAGTTCGCCACTGGCATGCTGTTGCTGCTCTGATCTTTTGTTAGAAGTTAATCAGGAAGATAGACAATTTAAAGGGATATATTATGATAACAATTGGAAAGGGGTGCTTGTCAATGGTGCAACTGCAACTGTACCCACTCTCATATGCTTAACTCTAATATCAACGATGCTTATTGTGTTGAACTTGAAGTAGCCACTTACAGACTTCCCGAAGCCCATTGATTTTCAATAAGGAGCGTTCTTATCATGCGTGGTGTCGGTTTGTAGAAGATTAATCTTGGTGGAGGTTCGCCAAAATATAATCTGAAAGGGTGATGTCTGCAGCATGGAAATATCAGTGACAACCATGGAGGACACATTTGTGGATGGCATCATGATATGCACCTAATAGTGTGGATGTGTGTTGTGGACGGTATTAGATTGTACCATGGCAGTGACAGTTCAGTTGCGACTGTCTGGCCAGCAAGAAAGCCAATGCTATGTGCGTAGTAGCAGGAGGTCACATGTTAGGCAAGCACATGCAGCCTCAAGCAAGCAGAAGGGAGGTATCTTTAGGAAATAGCACCGTATTAGGAAGTTTAGGATTAAAGGCATCCAATTCATCAGGAGTTTGTATCGTGTTAGGAAAGGTCAAAGGGCCTAAGGGTCCACTATATAAAGATGCAGTCAAGAACCAATTTTCTCTCTC
Organism: Poa pratensis; assembly: GCA_947311845.1. Taxonomy (NCBI): domain Eukaryota; kingdom Viridiplantae; phylum Streptophyta; class Magnoliopsida; order Poales; family Poaceae; genus Poa; species Poa pratensis. Next base: position 119,725,467 of record CAMZMU010000096.1, read on the forward strand.
ATCGCAACCTATGTTTACCAAATCCCTCGCAGTCATGCCTCCTGGCTATCTTCAACACTAGCTATCTCGTTGTGCATCATGGTTCACAACAGTGTGCACATTTGTTATGGTTATGGTTATGGTAGTTGTTGGGGCTGTGCTGCTCCTGAGAAGGTTGGACATGGTGTGTGTGTGTGTGTGTGTGTGTGTGTGGGGGGGGGGGGGGGGGGGGGGGGGATGCAAGGATCAACGAAGAATAGAACTGTGGAGAGGAGATGGTGGGAGCAGCTGCCAAGTTATCTGTCAGTTTGGTAATGGTGCTCCTTTTTTCCGGGAGTAGCCTTTGTTGGAGGAGTTGCAGCTTTTGTTTTAGTGGGGGAGGTGTGAAGGACGAAACACTCTCTTCATTATTCAGAAAAATGCATCAGGACCAGTTAGCTGGCTTGGAACCTGTAAATGTAATGTAGCTATCATAGGTTTGAAATGATAGACGAATTCCTTATTTTTGTAGTTTGATTTGATGTTGGTTGTAAACCTATCTGTAGTGACTCATTTTGATTAGTTTTTGCTACAGTGACATCCTTTTAGGTTTAATGAAAAGATTGATCAAACATCGAGCTTCAGATTTGAAAGTTCTCATCACTTCGGCGACTCTTGATGGTTTAAAAGTGTCAAATTTCTTCTCGGGATGTCCTGTGTTGAACATCCCTGGAACCATATTCCCTGTGGAGAAGTTTTACAGCACCGATCGTCCAACAAATTATATAGAATCTTCTCTTCGAACAGCTTTAGGTACAGATTTGTCCCCCTTGTGTAACTATTACACTCTTTAACTAAGCATGGGAGGGTCATGTACTCTTGTGGGCTGGGTGATTCCCGTGGCTCTTATCCACTTGACACAATTGAAATTGTGACGAGTTTTGACAGGAATATATATACATACTACTGTTGGCCTGCTACCCGCCTAGCTCGTGTCTTTTCACAACTGTCTTTGTGGCATATAAATTGTCTGATGCACGCATAAATACTATCACAAAATTATTTAGATATGTTATGTGATTATTTTTTGGTGGAAACTAACATATAAATTATAGGAAATCATATAATTATGTTTTCAGGCTTGTTTAAAATTTGGTCCTGATGATTTATATATGCTTAAATTATTTGAGATCTCCTTTTCCATAATGGCACTGAGAGATTTTCTTTGACAGATATCCATGTTAAGGAAGCTCCAGGGGATGTATTAATATTTATGACAGGAAAGGTCAGTACCTCAAAGTTTGCCACTGTTTATGCTCTTATCTGCAACTTTGAAGGACATAATGTGGTCTATCACACTAAGGAAAGACCCCGACCTGCTTCTGAACAGATTTAATTGCACCATTTACTTTATGTTGTCCCCTTTTATTTCATTTTTAGTGATTGGTGTCTAATGCAGAAAGTCCTTGTGCAAAGTTTGTATGTAAAAGCCTTAAGAGGAAAACAAATACTTGAGATATTTTTTAATACCTGCTACGGCCCTTATTTGTGACGAAATCATTCTGATAGGACAATGAAATATTCAGAAAATAATTTCCTTGGTCATCTTACTTAATTCCTTTTGAAAGTTGAAAATGTATTTTATTCCTCTTGTCTATAATGACTGAAAACTGAAAACTTTGGATTTTGGTGTAGCAGTAGAACTTTCAGGTGTTGTCATTTACTTGCTCTGTTCCTAATTATAAGATGTTTTAGATATTTCAATGTGGAAGATATACGGACTAAAATGAGTTTACATACACACTAAAACGTGTCCAGATACATGTGAATAAGAAAAAAGCTAAAACATCTTATATTTAGGAACGGAGGAAGTATATGTTAACATCTGGAAGCATTTTGCACAACTTTGCTCATGAAGGTGCTCTGTGTTAGATGTGAAACCTATTCTATTATTTTTCATACTTATGTAAACTTCTTGGTATATTTTTCAGGATGACATTGACAAGATGGTGTCAAAACTGGAGGAGAGAATTCAAAATCTTCAGGAAGGTTCTTGTATGGATGCTCTTGTCCTCCCACTCCATGGTTCTTTGCCACCTGAACAGCAGGCAATCAGTTAATCTTCCATTGCATATTTGTTCTTGATTTCTTTTGCCTCAAAACTTTTATATATCCTTTTCATGAATGTTAGCTTCCTCTCATTTTTTTAGTTTGAAGTCATTAGGTCCCTGTAAGTAAGGAATTATGTCATCTTTTTCCTTTACATCTGTAACTCCAAATCACTTGAGAAACCTCCAATTACAAAAATGTCAGGACATATTCTTTTCTGAGATTTCAGCTACTGGAGCTTAAGTTTGACTTTGTTTGTACTTTTTTTGAACTGAAAAACTGTAGGGAGGCCCCAACAGTAAATTTTTATAAAGCAAATGTGTACAGGAATGGGAAGGAAATGTACAAAGGGCATAGCCCGAAAGATTACAGATTGTCTAACCAATCAATCATAGATTATCTAAGATCCTCCGTAAGAAGAAGTAAAAGGTCCCTCTTAAAGGAGTGAGACCTGGCGCTAAAACCAGGGTTTACATTGTAAAAAATCATGGCGTTCCTTTGCTTCCAAATGCACCAAGCAGATGTGGCAATGACCTCAAAGAAGTGATTCGAAATGCACACAGAACTTACGTAACCAAACGGAGCAATATCTGTTGTATCAATGTTCTCTTTTCTTTGCAAATTACTCGAAAATGGTTTTATGCATGAATACTGTAATCTAAGATCAAGTCTTACTAGTCCTAGCATTTCAATAAAATTCACGGTATGCAGTTAAAAGCCTACTGAGTATTTTACTGGAACCTATGATGTCAGTCCTTTCATTTCAAAATAATAGGGTCCTGTAAGTAAGTCCTTCTGCGGTTCTTTTTTAGCACATTTGTAACTCCAGATCACATACAAACCTTATAGAATTGTTGCTGATCTGTTCACTTTTAATTATAGGTCCGGGTATTTGCTCCAGCACCTCCAGATTGTCGACGGTTCATTGTTGCAACAAATGTAGCTGAAACTTCGTTGACTGTGGATGGTGTTGTGTAAGCAGCTATCATTATCAGTTAAATGCATATACTTTCAGTTTTCTTTCTGTGAAGTCTTGTTTTTATATTTAATTTTGGTGACAGAAATGTTGGGTTTATGAAGTAATGAATCTATATCCGACTCTGTGTTTTGTAGAACATATGTGCAGGCAAATTACTAGAATTATTCTTTTATGGACTTCAGTTCTGCTAGTCTCCAACATTAACTTATTTGAATGAAGATTGATCCGTAAATTGGAGATGGTGTACTTTTGCCTGTTAAGCCATAGATTTTTATTAAACTTACACAACTTTGACAGCTTTAGTTAGACGTGTGAATTTGTGATTCATGCATGGGTACTAATGTTATGTTTGATAAACTAGACCAATATAAACTTGAAAACTGGCTTATGAATGCCTGCGGGGATTGTTAAAAATTAATGAGTTCCACTTTTTAACATCAGTTTAATGACTATAATTGAAAATTAATCATCCATATTATAATCGGGATGTTACTTTGGATGAAGGAGATGCTAATACATGAGCAACTACCCAACTGACACTGGACTACTAAAGTTTTGCAATATTTTGTACATCTAGCTGCGTACTCAAAATCTCTGCAATTTTTTATGTTCCTGGACATGCATTTCACTAATAGTACTATCTTATTTCACCAGGTTCGTGATTGATTGTGGGTATGTAAAGCAACGCCAATATAATCCGTCAAGTGGAATGTATTCACTTGATGTAGTTCAGATTAGCAGGTAAAGAATATGGAATATGCACTCTGGTTGTCTGTCTGCATCTGATTTATTGTCAGATTACCTCCATTCACTGATTTTTCTTTCATGAATAACTAGAGTGCAGGCTGACCAGCGAGCTGGACGAGCTGGAAGAACTCGGCCTGGCAAGTGTTATAGGCTATACCCGAGTTCCATCTACCAAAATGAGTTTCTTGAGGCTACAATTCCAGAAATTCAACGAACTTCCCTTGCTGGAAGTGTGCTGTATCTGAAATCATTAAATCTTCCTGATATTGACATCCTGAAGTTCGATTTCCTTGACCCACCATCACGTAAGATAAATATCCAGAATCTTCTATTCATGATAATCCTTCCGCATACACTTTTTGACGCTATTTTTATATATATAAGTACTATCTGTGGTAACCTAAGCAGCTGTGGGGCTAAGCTTTGTTCAGGCATGTCATAATTTGAAAGTCAGCTTTCTTGTGCTGGGTCGAGCCTTGGGAGATCGTACCGGCTATTGTGGTGCACCGGTTACGTTCCCCGAGCCGACCTAGAGAATTTAGCATGCTGCAGCATTTTGCCAGCCCAATAACACTAGTTTTTTTGTTCATGACTGGGCCTAAGACAATACCCAAAATATCAGATCTCAAAAAGGTGGATATGCCTTATTCAGGCACTTGACATTTTGTGAGTTGTGTAATAATGTATTTCCAGAACTTGCCTACCACTGTCATTAGCAGTTTGGTATTAGGAATTTGTAGCTTTTGTCTGTACTGATCTAATGGTAAACTTTTGATTATCTTATGTCTGTCTCTTTCTTAATGGACCAATGCTAATGACCTGCAGGTGAATCATTGGAAGATGCTTTGAGGCAGCTATACCTCATTGATGCAATTGATGAAAGTGGGCTGATAACAGATGTTGGTCGCCTCATGTCAGGTATCAATTTGAGCGTGAAATCAGATTGTTATTCAAATCGATGCATGCATGAAAATTGCTAATATATTTAAACCAAACCACAAGCAAATCTGTTTAAGAGTTTCAAAGATTCTAATTGGATATGCACCATCAATAGAATAGAGTGTCGTATATTTAGTTCAAAGTGCATATTGAACGTACTCTTCACACTTGGCATATATCTGATTTATTGGCACTACTAGATGATATTCCAGATGAATATAGAAACAGGTCAGAATCTAGACACCACATTCAGTGTATTGGCACTAGTAGAAAATATTTCAGTTAAGAGGGTAAAGAAACCAACATGCAGACCCATGAGCCAAATGCATTCAAACTGCTGATCAACCCTTATACATGAAGCTCAAACAGAAGCGTAAGAGGGGTTGCTGGTGGAAGCGGGGTGTATCCACAGTGGGAGTTATACCTAAACCTATTTGAAGCTGGGGCATACCGGAAGGTCACCGGTCACCTGTAGAATTGATATTGGACAAATGAATACTCATTGTAAAGCGCCTTTTGCCATTTTCACTTTATTACTTGCCGCATCTAACACTCATAAGCTCCAGAAAGCTCAAACTGACTGATTACACCTTCTCTACTTGAAATTTATAGATGGGTTTATTTTGGATAAGTTTATTTTCTGGTGGTAAATTTTGAATCATCTGATTTGGTTGTTTAAGTTATATATATGCTGTGAAAATTTAAAATTATGTGCAGAGCTCCCTCTTGACCCTTCGCTTTCAAGGACATTGATTGAAGCAAATGAACTGGGATGTCTGTCTCAGGCATTAACTGTTGCTGCAGTTTTGTCAGCTGAAATCACACTGCGGCAAACTAGAAGGTGCCTTTTTTTGTATTATCATGTAGGCTATTATGTCTAATTAACAAATCGTATCATAAACATGTTGCTTCGTATGTACAGCAAGGACATGGAGGGGAAGAGAAAACGGCAAGAGCTTCCTGATGGTTCTGGCTGGGGTGACCATGTGCAGTTGCTTCAAATATTTGAAAGCTGGGATCAAGCAGGCTATGATACAAGATGGTGCTCGGATCATGATTTGCAGGTGAATGAAAATAAAATTGGTATTCAATCACGTTGAGAAGAAAATTTTGATTAGTGAGCACTTAGCCCGTCTTAAGTTTGTGAACATAAATGCAATCATATGCTGTGCCAAGAAGCATATGGCAATTGAGAGTACCTGATTTTTCGTCCCAGCATTCTTTGTCGTCGAAGTCTCATGATTCAACTTATGCCCACCTTTATTTGAGTTTTTCAAGAGGACAAAGAGGAAATAATATTCGGCTCAGCAGAACTGTATCTATATGATGCTGCTATAATATGATTTGATTCCAATGCTTTGTTCAAATGTAAGTAACCATCTAGTCTTCTAAATTGAATGAACTGCTTGAAAACTATGAGATTATCTCACAGTCTTTCATTGTGTGGCAATGCCTAAACCACTGTTTAACGTTTGGCTTAACAGTTCATTGTCCTTCATTCGTTGGGCATTTTACTTAAACCTTGAAGTGGAAATTTAAAATAATTAAAATGTCATGTGACCATCATACGATGATGCTTGCATTTACATAAAGGTAACAGTTTGGCTAAGAAAGTACGATTAAGTCAACGTACATATAATTAATATCTTTGAAAGGTCTTGTGAAGAATATTAGACTTCTATGTTTATCTTCACTACCTGACTTTTACCCACCAGAAATTCTCGTCCTGATCCCTAGATCTGTTTAATCTGGCTATCTTTTCAGGTGCGGGGCATGAAATTCAGCAAAGATGTGAGGAATCAATTAAGTCAGATTATTCAAAAAGTTGCAAAAGGTCAGTTTTCTACTTATTAAAATTCATGATGTAGTACCCCTTTTAAACCCTCGCCTGTTTCCCTTATCCTGAGGCAAGTCTCTCTTGTAGAGCTGCTTTTCAATTATGTCATTGCATGAAGTTATCTAATCTTTGTTGCCCATTGTCAGCATATTTTTTCCCCTTAAATTAAGGATTCATATTATTGAAATCTAACCAGAACATGTCAAATTTTTAGAATGTGTATGCTATCTACTGTTGAAATTTCAGCACATGTCAAATAAGTAACAAAAAGGAGATATTGCGACATCTACACTACAATGTCCATGTCATTTTGAAATGTAGTGTATGTTGACATCCTGCTCTCCCCGAGATTGCTGGAAACTGATTGGAATATTCCTCCTCCATTTTTCATGTTCTTTGAAGTTTGTGTTTTCAAAACGTTGAATCATCTCCCAAAACCTATATTTAATAGCAGAACTACACTATCGAATGTATTCTGGCTGGTATATTACACAACTGGTTATTGGCCCTTTTTTTTCTGGAAATTGGCTCCATTTGACTGATTTTTGTAAGCGGGTTTGCATTTTAATATTCAGGTCCAACAGATTTGCAAGCAAGGAGAGGACGCAAGAGTGACCCTGACTACAGAAAATTGAGGAGAGCTCTCTGTGTAGGTTATGGCAACCAGTTAGCTGAGAGGATGATCCATCATAACGGTTACCATACGGTTGGATACAGGACACAACTTGTGCAGGTATGACGTTGTTATTTTTCTGTTATATTCAGTTAGTCAATGCTAAGGACAAAGGAAGATTGAAACAGTGGCAGACGGAGAACCTAATGCCACTGTATTAAAATCCTTGTGTGCAGACATTAGTATGTAAATCAGCATACCCAAAGCGGGTCTTCGAAAAGCTGTGATCTGCCATAGTGGCATTTAGATCCTTTACACCATTTAAACCAACCACTAGTGAAATAGACCTGGCATTAATTTTTTTAATATAATAATTGAATCGAATGTAATAATTAGTACGTCCTTTTTGTGCATGTCTTGACTTTTGTGGGAACCAGTGAAACTGCCAGTTGCTGCTTCAAGTTTTTAATTGTTTCTTGGCGATGCTTAGTATGTGTGTTGTGGGCATTCAGTTTGTTGCTGCGACATTAGGAAACTATAGCTGTCAAAGTTCTTGTTCAGCGACATATTTAACCTCATATTGTTGAACTGTACCATTGTATTCTTTACCACATTGTTTACTCTACTGATTTTGTTGCACAACTCCGTCAACATCTTTCTCAGTACATTTTTTCCCTTCTTGTAGGTGCATCCATCTTCCGTACTGGAAGGTGATGAATACGGAAAATTACCTGTGTATGTTGTCTACCATGAACTAATAAATACTACTAGACCTTTCATGAGAAATGTTTGTGGGGTCGAGCAGAATTGGGTTAAACCAATCTTAAAGAAGCTTGAGAAGCTGAACATAAACAAATTAAGGTATGGAAGTCATGTATCCGTAATGATGATTATTCTTGTAGCAAAATATAGTGCCAGCTGCACAACTAAACCTCGAGTGTCTCATTGCAGCGGCGGTTCGAGTGCATTGATGGATTCTGAACCTCTAAATGACAAGCAACCAGGCTCGCCGACAAAGGCTGCAGGTGATAAGCAGTCTGATCTGGATAGCAAAATCCAGGCAGCTCGAGAGCGCTACCTTGCACGGAAAGGCAAGAAGTGACACAATTATAGAATTACTTTGAAAGAGAGCGATCCATGATGCGCTTAAGAGGTCCACCGTCCATTGAGCATCATGAACATGAAAAAGAGCACACACAATCGTAACTGAAGTTGGTTTCTCATGTATAGTAATGAATGCCACTGAACAACCTAGATCTTCTGAGACCTTGAAGAGAGTGGAGAATGTTATTCACCCTGCTCCAGTGCTTTTAGTATGTTCCCGCGACGTGCTTGCAAATAGGTTTACGGTAACGTTGTGTCAGGCTTTGCCACAGTGGTTCCAACTTCATTTGGATATGGGGGTTCAAAGCCCCAACATTGCCTCATCGTCGTGCCTTCTACGGTGTGTGATGTTTTGCCACTGCATAAGGTCTTCGCCAATGTTATGTACCGACGAGAGAAAGTTGCTATGGCAATACACACCATTTGGGCTTCACACCTCCGGTGGCTATTCCTTTTCTTAATACAACCCATAGTTCATACGGAGTTTTTAGCTTTGGATTTACCAGCGCGTGGTTAACCCCATGGCATAGCAATGATAGTAACACAGAACGGCGGCTACAACCCTATTAGGCTATTACAGACCAAAAAGACCAAAGCCAAGGATCATAGCATGCCTCTGAAATCACTCATCAACCGATCTTCAAAGTTCAATATAATTATGTCATATCCACATCTATTTCCCTAAAACAGAACTATAACCGCACCTATTTCCTAGCGCTTATTTGAAGCTTTTTTTTTTGCGAATCGTGCTTATTTAAAGCTTGAAAACATGAAAAGTGGAAGAAACACTAGTCCTATCTAAAACATGTGTTGCCTCATTACAAAAACCATTAACTTGAATGAGAGAACAAAATGTACAGGTTGCTCGCTAAGGCCCTCTACAATGCAAGTGTTTAGAATGGTGCCTAGAAAAATAAACCGGGTTTTTCTTAGACATCATTGCTTATTTATACAAGAAAACGCTTAATTAGACACAGTTACTTATGCAAATGCCAAATAAGCACTAACGCATGAGGAAACACTATAGTTTATTTTCATAAAAAAACGTCTCTCTCGACACGTTGCATTGTAGATGGCCTATTGGCCTGAAGAAGCTACCCTACCACCAAGCCCAAGTTTTTTTTTTTGCTTGGTCCGTTGGATAATAAATCATCCTACGGCACGAAAAAAAAAGATTCCTAATTTATTTTCTACGGGCGTGAGGCATAAACCCTAGGAAGCCGCGGGCTGTTCCACCCAAAAGCCCAACACCCTCCCTCTCCCCCGACAGAGCACGCCGCGACCCTTGCCGACCGTGACAATGGCCGCGGAGACCGACGCGACGGCAGCCGGCGGGCTCGTGGGGGAGATGGAGGTCGAGGCGTACCGCCGCCTCTTTCCCCTCGCGTTCCTCGAGCGCCACCTCCGCGAGTCCGTCCGACCCGACGCCCGCCGCCTCGGCGAGGCCCGCCCCACCACCGTCGCGCTGGGCGCCGTCTCGTCGGCTCACGGATCCGCCCTCGTCCGCCTCGGCGACACCGTACGCCCCCCCTCCACTTTCACAACCTTCTCAGGTTCCTACTCCCATATTAGCGTTGCGCGCCACCTGTTTGACGAAATGCCTTGTGCTGCCACAGGCCATGCTCGCGTCGATCAAGCTCGAGGTGATGGCGCCCCCGCGGAGACCCCAGACGAGGGATCTGTCGGTTCGTGTGCCCTTGCTCTCCCTGCAGCTGCTGCTGGTGATTCGGCTCTGTTATAATTTGGCTAACTTAACTGTGCTTCCGCAGCTGTGAGTTTCACATGCCGCCTATCTGTTCCCCGCTTGTAAGACCAGGACGGCCAGCAGAGGCTGCGCCGGTCATTTCCAAGGCCCTGGAGGATGTCCTCATAAGGTTTTGTTGTGTCTTGCTGTTGGTCTATTTCTTGCGTATCTTCACCTCACTGACACAAGGGATGGAATAATACTGTATAGTCTATATCTGCTTCCAGCGAATTGTAACGGTAGTTGTGGATAGTGGGATATGATTAGTTTTGTTGGGTCATTCTTCCTCAGCAAATAAGTATGACGACCTACGATTGTTTCTGTGAATTGAAAGCAATGGGGGTGTGCTTCTACATTTTTGCACAGTATAGAATTCTATTGATTATCTGATTACTTCAAATGCAAGTTAGAGGATATGCATTAGTGTTCTTGCTGCTCACGGCTGCAGGTGAATCTTGTGTTTTTTGTCAAGATTGGGAGACACAAATTCGTTCGATTTAGATGACCGATCACACAAATTTCTATTATCATGCTGTAACACCTCTGTGATTTCTCATATACATACTGAAATTTACTTTATTGTATCCTGTATTGTAGCTCTGGGATGTTAAACTTGAAGGAGCTCTGTTTGATCAGTGGGAAGGCTTCGTGGGTAGCATACCTGGTAATGCAATTTTTTTACTGTGAGCTTATCGTTGTTCATAGAATGAAACATGTGTGACCAACCATATTCAGAAATGATTAGGAAAAAAATTCATGTGATAGTGATAAGTCGATAAGAATGAGAAAGGCTTCCACCCTTAATGCCTATCCAAACTCCCAAGTGTCATTCAGGGTCAAGACTAGCGCTCCTCAATGTAGTATGGTCAGTCTCTGTTGCAACAAACAAGATAAAGATAACACAGCACACAATGGAGAAAATAAGAGCTTTTGCATGATATATCTGTTGTCTCTTTGTTACTGTGCTGATGTAGAAGTAACATACTTCAGAACGGTCGTATTTTTACCACATATCTCTATGTTACAGAACTCGCTAGCATAATTTGATGTTCATGTCTCGCGTATTCATAGATATCACCAGATATATTGTTTCTCTAGAATTCTGCACTGGGCAAGCATGTGTGAGCTGTGCTTGGACATTGTACAGCCCTAAAATAAGTTTGGATATCCGTCTATAAATAAGTTTGTAAAAGAGATTTGTACTTCATTCTTTCTGAACATATCAATTTTACAGGATGTCTATTGTTTGAATGCTGATGGATCTCTATTTGACGCTGCATTGATTTCAGTGGTGGCTGCATTTACGCACTGTAAGTTTAATTTATTTTCACTCTCTTAATTGATCTGATATCCTTCCACTATTCGATTTTCCTATAATTGGAAATATCAGTAGTGGTATTCCATTCTTGGTTACTTTATCTGTGAAGTATGAACTGTTACTGAATCGTTCTTTCTTTCCATTCTTTTATATTGTAATGGGTTCATGGAGTTAACCGAGAAAAAGTATACCATGTTGACGTTTTAATCGGATCTGACCATGATCTTGTTGAGTTTCTGAGTTAGAGAGTTAGAACCTTTTGAAATTATGAACAACGAGAATCCTATAAAATGTAGTAGCATAAATCATATTTTGTGAGTCTCTGGTTTCTTTTCTAACCCGAGCAAATTGCAATGTCATGACTCATGATTGACTTTGTTTTTCAACCAAACTGACACAAGAAGTCCAACTAACCTGTCATACTGAATACTGGTAGTTTTATTTTGTGTTTGGAATGAGTATATTTTAGGTCCTTGGTTCAGTGTATTTTATGTGGAACTTCGGAATGTATCCGCATAGCCTCTCAAGCTGATTTTCTCAACCTTGATAGTTCAGTTTTGAATTGAGAATCGGTTGTATCGTGATAATGCTGGGTTTTTCGATATGAGAATACATTTCGTTTCTTGTAAGCTCCAGCTTAAAGTTGCACACAGTTATTGACCAACAGTATCTGATTTATTTTCACTAACAGAACATTTTCCCCTTAACTTTTGTTAGCTTTTTCTGCAGTCAAATGAACATTTAGGTTCCTGAGCTGCTAATATATCAGTATGAATTTCTACTTTACACAAGTGAATCTGAACACCCTAGTAAAACATCTAAATTGTGAGTGCATGCACCCTAGAGCCTCTACTTTTATGAAGATGTGCAGAAAAAAGTATGGTCACAAATTTTAGTTTGCTTGGCAACCAAGGTGAGTTCTAGATGGTGTGCTGGTCTGTGCTGGCTTTGGTCCCCAATCACACCGGGTGAAAACACCCCAGTAACCTTTTGCTTTGTTATTATTTTATTTTTTTACCAGTGATTCGCAGGTCATGCACCACGCTTCAATTGTATCCTAGAGTGTGTAGGTGGATGTTGATAGATTCTTGTGGGCAGTGAACAAACTCCATGAGATTCCTGTCCAAAAAGGAAGTGCGCCTAGCCCACATGGGCCAGTTTGGATTTGCTAGATTTGACATGGAACGTTGAGGATGGTTTTCACCGTCCAAGTTCTCAACTATGCTATTGTTTGTTGTCATTTTTTGGTTTCGTCAAGTCATCTACTCTTGCTTCAGTCTCTGCTTTATGATTCTATTACAATAATCTCTTAGTTTTCATTATTGATACTATGTTGCATTCACAGTGGAAATTCCTCTAGTATCTGTTGGCGACGATGGCAGAGTATTTACTGTTGGAGGCAATGAAGGCAAAACCAAATATGAATTGGTAAACAGAGAAAAGAGGAAGCTTACTCTTGGCGACATTCCATTTCCCCTTACATGTGCACTTCACAAGGATAGTATTCTAGCAGACCCAACTGCTGAAGAAGAATCAATAATAGAGACCTCTGTGACTGTTGTTCTAGATTCTTCAGGCCGCTTAGTATCAATACAAAAACCTGGAGGTGGAGTGGCATCCATGTCAACTATTAAGGTCTGCTTTCTGATCTCTTTCCCCATATATAAAGGGGAAATAATAGACATCTCCGTGGCTGTTTTAGAATCATGCTTTCTGTGTCATTCAGTAAACATGGTGCTTTTATAGTACTGCAGCAATGTGCCATTAGCTAGGATCAATCTTTTATATTTGATAAAAGGAAATGGTTATATATGATTGCAGTTAAAAGACAGCTTAGATATAAGAAAGTTGGAATATAAGGGGTTCTCATGTCAGCACGATATCTTTTTGGGTTTTCTAGCATTTGGCTTCTTCCTGATGCTGCTATCAGTTTCATGACCGTCCAAGTATGACGATATTTTAACTATTCTCTGTTAATTTTATTTGTCGTAAAACTTGCTATATCCCGTGGTCATGGATGGAAGATGGTTCACAATGGATGTTATAGAAGCGCTAATGACCTTTATTCGTGCAGGCATGCATTAGCTTGGCGAAAGAAAGGGGACAAAAGTTGAAAGAAATAGTCATGGACTCTGTTGAAGCGATGGAAGTCGACCAAGCTGAATAAGTCTGCAAATAGTTCTAATTCAGTGGTTGTACTGCCACTGGTAGTGACATAGAAATTTTGTTGCTTTTAACTTTGGATGTTATTTGTCTAGTTAGATGAATGAAACGATGTAACAGTCTGTACCCTGCATATGATTGATTACACAAGTAACCTTGATTTTATTTGAGCCTTTTACAAAGTTTTAAACTTTTGTTGAATGTTATCTAGGGTATTTCTCTGTGTGGCTGCATTGTCCAGGAATTGTGGTTGTCTCTAGTTATCTGCTCTTCATTTTATTTATCAGTAATCTGATCTTTTTTTCTTCTCGATGATTGTCGATCTACTTCATTTCATTACAAACTTGGGGAGAATCTAAGTATTGTAGCTTTTGGTTGTAGTGTTCTAGGCATACTATGGAATTCCTGAGTACTCTGTAAGGAGCACATATTTGTTTCCTACTGTCACTTCCGTAACTACGTGAGCAAAATTATTTCCTCTGCCCTTCGTGATATTGTACACTTTTTTCGTCAGGTTCTGCTGTAGAGCACATTTCGTTCTTGTTGGTATTTCAATTGTGCAATACAGGTTTTAATTCATGACGAATACATGGTTTGCAAAATCGTCATTTTCCACCGTCAACACCCAATTTTTTGGGTCATCTGGCCTTGCATAAGATTTGGAGTGGCCACGCTGCCGGGATCACTGGCATTTTAAAGACGGTGACAAAAGGACGAGCCCTATGGCTGTCACTATATTGTACCAAAAGATGACTACATACACACCATTCATTCATCCATGTTGACAGATACAATCATCCAAGAATTATCAATGTACGCCACTTGTAATTGATCAATGTTTATTCGTGGAATGCCATACACCTTTTGATCAAGAAATAGCCAACACCCAATGCCCTGTTAGAAGATCTAATTGACGACACAAGTGACGGGATGACAAAAGGATGTGAAGGCAATTCAATATTTAAAGAAACCATCTCCGAACCCAAACTTCTACGAAGTTCTGTATGTGGACTTCTGAACCACTCGATTCCAGTAGATCAGTGGGAGAGCCACATCTATTCAAGCGCTCTTCTTCTTTTTCTTTGACTTCAGCATCACAAGACCGACGAATATACTCAAGAATGAAAGCAGCACTACACCGGCAAACACAGGGATGAAGATGGCATATTCTTGAGGCAGAAAGTACTTGTGGACAAAGTGATCATCATCAACAAAAGGCTAGGCACGAAAAGAGAAACAAAATAACTGTCAATACTTAAATGCAACAACGTCTATAAGAAATGGAAAATGTAAAGCCCACAAGTTACTAACCAAGATTATGACCCAGAAAGTGTAGTAGGTAAAAATGGATAAACTTGTCATCGTCAACACAAAGCCGACCGCCTTGTCTCCCATTTCCATTTCTTCAGAAACTTATGGAGAGCTAATCTTGATTTGAGGTACAAAACCCGGTTTCCTGCATACACATACATGCAAACTTGATGAATATCCTACATAACTTCACATGGTAAGGTTCAATAAATTGGAGGCGAAAGTTAAACAACATCGAAACAAATGGTACCAAAAGCCCTGATGTACTCAGAGGTGCAACATGATAACCCAACAAACTTGAGCAATTATTCCACCACTAAAGCACTAAATACAGTAGAAACAAAATCACGGCCTAACTAAATAGCTAGTGTACTGATTAAATGTGATGTGCCATGCCATATTATACTTTTGGCCTGCATTTAGGCATATAAACATTTTAGTATTTCTATAATTGCTATAATGTGCTGCACTTCTTATGAATATCACGAAGTAATACAACACCCTAAAGCTCATATCACAAGTAAAACAGCTGGATGACTCAGCCTGCATGCAATAGGCAACCAACCAGCAAGCATTTCATTTCAATGTTGCAACAAGCAAAACTTACTCATTAGTATTTCATATATCTTTTAGGTATTGTGGGCACATAGCAAGGATTCCGATCAAATCTACGAGAATGCTCGTCTGTCATAGAATGCTTAGTGAAACGAAACCTCACAATAAATAGATTTATTTTGTATGCCTGATCGACGGTACAGGGAACTTTTGAAGTAAGAAACAAAAAAAATGGATGCATAGTTGTTTCACCCATAACAAATCAAGTGCTTGATTGGCAGGATATACAGAAAATCACAGAAAAAAGGAGCGCAAGAGGGATTTCTGAAAGCAATACTTGTCTATTCATTGTCAACAGAATGTACAAACATCAACGCTAAAACTCTCATATGATTAAACACCGTGTACAGTCACCGTTAGACCATGCAACAATTAAGGGGAACACAAAACTGTGAAGATGATTGGACAAGTTCTCTGAGATAAAACTAATCAAAACATTTACTAAACAAAAAATTCATGACAAGAAAAAACAATAACATAAGCGGCTAGCGAGAGCCTTTGCAGACTCTGTATCTATCTCCTCTCCTCAACCAATCTGAAAAAATTCTGCATCTACACGATTTCCCCAACATACCACTTCCTCAATCAATCCAGGCACGTAATTACGTTTGGTGTGATGGAACTAGGGATATGGGCGGACAGATCTGGACAGAAGGGGCACAAAGTTTTCAATTAATCCATACACTAAGGTTTGGGGATTGGGGCGCCATACCTCAAGGGCCGAAACAAGATAAAGGGTTCGGCGGTGTAGCAGGTCGCCTTTGCTGGCCGTCTTCGTCGCTGGCTCGCAGCCTCGGTGTCGGCCGAGGCTATCGCCGATCGGCTCCGTGCTCTGTTCGTGCGAGAGAAGGGGGGAGACAGAATAAGCTTAAGCGAAGCGGTACGGAACAATGGCAAATCCTCTAGGCTAGTTCATTTTCGGTTTCCACTTTCCAGGCAGCTCCGGCGATCGCTTAAAAAGCCCCGGAAACTGGATTTTGTTATTTTGATTTGATCAAAATTCATATTTTTGTACTCTACAGATCCAAATTCATATAAAAAATGAAAACTAACTTCGGACGGAGCGGAGCGATGCCCGTCGTCAAAGGCTTGGGCCGAGTGGCGCGGAGGCCGAAATTAGCCCATCACATTATTATGCGTGTTCCTGTGTACGGAGGGGGGTGCGGGGGCGCCCCTCGCGGTACGGTACACATCGTTACCGAGTCGGATTGTAGCTAACTTAGGGTTTACCACCTCGTTACCGAGTCGGATTGTAGCTAACTTAGGGTTTACCACCGATATATAGCTCTTGTAAGCCTCCGGATGGGATAGGTTGTAAGTTGTAAATCCCCGGCGTTTGTAACCTCACCCGATCATAGTGAAAATTTGCTGGCTGACGCTCGTGATTTTTTCTCTTCCAATAGTTTTCCACGTTAAATATCTTGTCCCCGTTGGTTGATCTTGCTTTGTTCATCATTTTCTTTGCCTATCGTTTATAAATTATAACAGATTTGGAGCCCGAGCTAAATGAAGTTTGTATTCTAAAAAAAATTGAAATTGAAATTTTTTATGTATTTTTTTTAAATGGAGGTAGATAATGTCGAGATCTACCCAGTACAAATTTTCAATGCAAATTTGTATTAGTTTAGGCTGCACGGAAATGACAAGTGTGCCAAAGTTTCCAAATTATGAATTTGAGCACGGCTCACTGTCTACAAATTTGACTTTTTTGCCCAGCCCAAAATACGATGATTTTTCATTGAGATTTTGCACAGGGGTGGATCTTGACATTATCTACACCTAGGAAGTTTCTTTTCAAAAAAATTGAAACATAAAAATGCCGTTTTCGAATTTTTCAAAAAACAAGCTCCCTGGAGGTTGGGAGCCATTTGCCCTCTCTAAAAAGGCCCTCCTAATCTGGCATGGAGTTTTGGTACTCAGGTGCACATGCTCCTGTTATTTGGAGCACCGAAATGTGTGTTAAAATATGTGCATGACAGAATAATGAGTCAGGCCCGTTTGGAACAGAGGATTCTTGTAGGAATTTCACAGGATAGGATTCTTGCAGGAATTTTTCCTTCATGGCATTTGGAACTTAGGAATAGGAAAAGGAATACTACAGGATTTGGTTCCTACGCTTCACGTTTTGTAGGAAAGAAACATCTGGTCGGATCTATTGGAATTTTTCCTGCGTGAAGCACAACGCCTCGCGCCAAAAGCAGCCATGCAAAAAGGGCTGCTCAGCGCCGAAGAAAAGAGCTGCCATCGTATATACCGTAGTACCAGGAGGACAGAAAAGGAGAGGCCACGACCAATTCCGGCCAAGACGGCCGGAGCGCACAAAAGGTTCGCAGTGTCCGGCCGCCGACGAGCACACATGTGCGGCTGCGCCGACGATCCCACGTTCAGATGTTAGCAGATTGATGAAAATTGCCATAGTTCCTTTGTTATGTCTGCACATGGCTAATGACTTCTTTGATTTGTAGGAAAGGAAATTCAAAGGAATAGGAAAGGGATAGGGATGGGAAAGGATGGCATGTTCTAGATCCAAACGGCCACTCCTCTAAATTCCTGTGTTCTAGATCCCCATAGGATTGGTAAGGTATGACATCTCAATTCCTTTGTTTTTCCTTTTCCTGTGTTTATCCTATCCCGTGTTCCAAACGGGGCCTCAGATACGAGCACGAGTAAATAGGGAATATACACTTTGGTATTCACAGTCCATACGAAGGATGGCTCGCAGCAACTGTCAGGAACGGGCCCAGAAGAGGTGGAGGTGGTGCCGACGAAGGATGTTTTCGGTTGTAGTTCCGCTCCCTGGGCATCACCGGTAGTACCGCTCAAGGACCGGCGGTAGTACCGCTTCCTGGCAAGTTTGCGGCGGTGGTGACGGATCTTGGTGCTCGAACGGAGAAGGTTATCGGGCGGTAGTGCCGCTCCTGGCAGTGGGGCGATAGTACCGTTCGTCTAGGGTGGTAGTACCACTCTTGGTGCTCTGTCTCCTTTCTTCTCTTCTTCTTCATCAATCTCTTTGCCCTCGTTTTCAGCGCCTTCCATTCTCTCTTGAAGATCATCATAGCCCTCGAACTCGAGCACACATAGCATATCGGCTTGTTGTAACGATCCCTTCAAGGGAAGGTCGAAATCACCTACTCATATCATTTATAAAGTCATGTCTCTTATGTTGCAGTGCACTGAAGAAGCTCCTCACGCAGTTGTGGATGCCACGACGACCTAATAAAATGGCATCAAAGACGATGGATCGGTCCACTTCTGCTGCCCAGGAATAAGTTGGAGTGAACTCCGGTGTCTTATATCGCTTGTCTTTCTGCATTGGACAGTTTGGTCAGGGTATTGTTTTGTGCTACCTGTGTCTTTGTCAAAAGTTTGCACTCGTTCTGAGTTGTCTGCATTGAAATTGCAAGCTTGACAGCTTGTGATGTGACTGTGATCCCAGCACAGCAGGGCGCTTATGTTTTACCTCATGATACAAGCTTGGTCATGGTCAGATCAGTTCGTGCGCTCCCCCAGGGATTTCATTCCGACACCATTACCAAGCCAACCTCTCGTCCTCCGTATTGGAGATATTAGGTTTGCTAGGCTATGTCGAGATTTGATCAAGAATTCAAGATGCTCGACACTAGCGTTCTGTAAACCAGCATCAAATTCAATAGCGTTCTGTAAACCAGCATCAACTGACTCTGTTCTGCTAGTTTGTCACCGGCGACAAGACTGGGTATTGTTGTGTGGTTGGGAATGGGAAAGAGAGCTAAATGCGAATAGTTGACAGGGGAGGTGATCTTCACGAAAGAAAAAAAGACACCTGAAGAAACGAAACGTCGCTAGATTACCAATCTGCGGGCATCATCACCGTACAATCATGCGTCCACCGCGTTTTTTTACACAATTACTAGGAGACATGGCAACTATCCAGGATGTGTTTATCAAGCATGAATGACTTGATGTTCCCCTCACACATACTCACATGTTACAGCTTTGCGCTAATCCGATGCAGTGCTAACTTCGCCAAGTCCTTCCGCAAGACCTTGCCCGAAGCATTCTTAGGTATGGAATCCACGATGAAAACACGGTGTATTCGCTTATAGTGAACGACCTGCGATGCATGACAACCCATTAGGCTGGGCTATGTCTACACATCATATCATAGACCCATTAGATTGTGAAGTAGCTGTGTCAAACATAGGTTCATACCTGTTTAGTGACAAAGTCTTTGATCTCTGCCTCATGCAAGTTGCTTCGAGAGCGTCCTACAACAAATGCTACCGGCAGCTCGCCAGACTGATCATCTGGGTATCTGCATGAGAAATAGTTAGCATGTGCTTCTTCTCATGATGCTTGATATGCAGGGAAGATGTGCGGTAGATCTGTTACATGTTCTGGTGTATACTTACCCGACAACCGCAGCTTCGTCGATGCCTGGGTGTGTCTGAAGAAGATCCTCCAGTTCTGCAGGAGCAACCTGCATGCAAGCAAGGCCATCGTCATGGAGAATGTGGAGTTCACATTAGCAGTCTGTATGTAGGTGGCCTTTTCCAGATCCTGGTGTGGTTATCCGCAATTTTAGAAATAATAGTAGGTACCTGGTAGCCGTTGCATTTGATTATCTCTTTCATCCGATCAACTATGAAGAGGAATCCATATTTTTCGATAATACATATATCCCCAGTTCTCAACCATCCCTCAGAATCCAAAACCTTGGCGGTGGATTCCTCGTCACCAAGGTAACCTGTAAAAATGGTTGGAAATAGGTGGAGTCTGTGTGGAAATTTTATCCACTACTAGGTGATAGCTACAGAAAGTTAACATGAGACAAATCTGCTGACTTGTGGCATGGACAAAAGAATACACTGAATCGGCAGAAAGCAACATCCATTAAGACTACGATACTAGGATGCTGACATGCCAACTTCACCATATAAGTATACAAATTGCAAATAATCTTCGTTAATCAATGTCGTTTGCTACATTATTGTACTGGAGCAAACTCGCATGGTCGCTAATATACATTATAGATGGATTGCTACGCTCTCTGCATTATAATGGCAACATAATAATCATTGTTTTTCAGGCGAGTAGGTTGTATTGGCCGTACCTTTCATCACAAAAGGTCCTCGCACCAGAAGCTCGCCCGGCACACCCGGAGGCAGAGCAACCCCTGTTTCAGGATCAACAATCTTTGCCTCGGTGCCCCACGAGAGACGCCCAACTGATCCTGTTCGTCGACTTTCTTGTTCTCCAATGCAACGGCAAAACCCAGCTGTAGTCTCGGTCAGCCCATATCCCTGTTGCAGATAGAAGTTAACTCATCAAGAAGCTTATCTTCTTGTTAAGACAAAAGAAGCATCAGTTATCCCAGAAATTCAGTTTTAGTACGAAGATAATCGTAAGGAGTGATATCGTCCAGTCCAGTAGAACAGTTTCAATTCCTAGCTAATCTACTCTCACGTAATAAGAGTAAAAGGCCAACCTGTACAAGAATGACGTGGGGAAATTTCTGCGAGAACCGCCGTACAAGCTCTGGCGAGAGGGATGCGCCGCCGCAGAGCACCGTCTGCAGCATCGCCGCGTTGCTCGTCACGCTCTCGTCGTCCTCAGCTGCTCGCGCAATCGCCAACACGGACGGCGGCGCCAGGGCTAGCCGCGTCACCCGGAACCTCCCCACCGCTTCCAGCACCCTCCTGGCGTCAAACCTCCTCGCCGTGTGCAGCACCAGCGTGTACGAGGACATTACAAGCCTGAGGCAGAACACGAATCCATAGACGTGGAAGACCGGCACGGTCAGCAGGAGGGCCTCCGTTGCCGGCGGCGCTGCAGCAGCCATGATGCGCGAGGCCATGAGGTTGCGGTGCGTCAGCACGACCGCCTTAGCGCGCCCGGTGGTGCCGGAGGAGTAGAGTATCCCCGCCGGGTCCGACTGGTGAATCACGGTCGCGTCCATGACCGAGGCGTCGCCCGGTCCCTGCAAGAAGGAGAGGAATCTCGGGGAGTC
This sequence comes from Poa pratensis, assembly GCA_947311845.1. NCBI lineage: Eukaryota > Viridiplantae > Streptophyta > Magnoliopsida > Poales > Poaceae > Poa > Poa pratensis. Next base: position 119,746,893 of record CAMZMU010000096.1, read on the forward strand.
GAGGAGGACGACGGTGCTGAGCCCCGGCGGGAGCTTGCTGGCCGTGCTCGAGACGGCGAAGGCGAAGGAGGGCTTGGAGAGCGCGGCGAGGTGGGCCAGCTCGCCCTTGGTCAGGGCCGGATTGGCGGGGGAGACGACGGCGCCGACGGCCATGAGCGCGAAGTAGAGCACGGGGACGTGGAGGCTCGGGGGCGCGAGGACGAAGGCCACGTCGCCGCGGGAGACGCGGAGGTGGGCGCGGAGGGCCGTGGCGAGGGCGCGGACCTGCGCGAGGAAGGCCGGGAAGGAGACGGCCTCGCCGGTGGCCGAGTCGACGAGCGCGGTGTGGGAGGGGAGCGGGGATGGGAGGAAGGAGAAGGCGAAGGCGGGGAAGGAGAGCTGCAGGGACGGCGGCGGCAGCGGGATGGGCTCACGGAGACTGTGGAAGGTCCTCGTGGCGGCGCAGTAGCCGCTCATGGGGTCGACGGCGGCGGCAGTGGACGGCATGACTGGATCGAGTGAGGATGTTCGGGCTAATCATTGATTATACGAGTACATAAGCGCATCGGGCGCGGCTCGTCTGCAGTTCCAACTATTACTGTACGCTTCAGAAAATCAGCCGTCCAATTCCATCGAACAGTTCCAACTATTACTGTACGGTACAGTTCTTCAGAAAATCAGCCGTTCACCGGACATGCATTCTTTATTTATTTTTCCACGCGATCCACGTGGGATCGATTTATGAAAGACAACGGAAATACAGAGGTTCAGCGGTAGCATCCATGTGCACATATTTTATAGAACCTGCACTCTTTATGATTTCCGTTCCTCTAAATACTTTTATGATTATCCTGCATATCGGGTTTAGTTAAGGTTAAACTTTATACGTTTTGAACAAACACTAGAAGGTGTAGGCGCGTTTTGCTGCGCCCGTGGAGCATAACAATTGAAAATCTAACATTCACTATTAATCCAAATTGTAAACATTAAATCATTGTTATACCCAGATTTCTGGAAATATATGAAATAAGGACCACGTCGCTTGCCACCGTATAAAACAACCAAGAAAAAACAATTAGCCAATAAGTATACTGCACATATTATGCAAATTGTAAACACTGAATTGCCATTAGATTTTGTATTCATACTTTCACAGATGAATGATAAGGAACATAAGCATAATGTTATAGAACTTTTACAATTTACTGATACATAGGAACCTTGCATGCCACTGTCCAAAACTACCAAGAAAGATACAATAATCCAAAAGGCATACTTCAGCAAGCAAAGATGAATCAGTTGGGGACGCTCCTCTTACTTTTCCCCTCTCGCTCCACCGACACAGCCGCTTGAGAGTCTCTCGTGTGTTCCCCCGCCCGGGCCGTCCCCGGATCTGCTCCAGCGGCGCCGCCGGCCGGAGTAGAGATGGGAGAAGTGCTCGTGGCTCATCTGTACATAGTAGATCTAGAGTTATAGCTTTGCCCTTCGTGGCGTTGTGGCGTATGCCGTCCTTCTTTTCTAGGCGCCTGGTCGTGTGGCGTATGCCGTCCTTCTTTTCTAGGCGCCTGGTCGGGTCGTCTCCGAGCGACGACCGCGGCCTGGAAAAGCTCCTTTCTGGCGACCTTCCATGGTGGTGGGCGTGGTGGGGGAGGGATTCTAAAGGCGCATGCTTGAATAAGCTCGAAGAGATCTCCATCTTGAAGTGTGGCGATGTGGATTTTCCTCTGGCCGGCCGTGGAGGCGAGGAGAGGGATTGGTGTCATCGCTTCATTGTCAGATTCGGAGGTGCTGGTAGGGGTCTTGTGTCGCAGAAGTTCTGGAGCCTCTTCTGCTTCGCGGCGGAGAGGATGAAGCAGTTCACTAAGTTCCAGAGGACGGAAGAAGCGAGCGGCATCGTCATCTCTACAACCTTTTCAATAAAAAGGTTCGTAAATCGCGGCTCTGGTGGTGATCAGACCTGGCCACCTGGGCTCGTGCCAGCGGGCTGGCCCGTGAGCACGCGTGCCCGGCCCGTCATGGGCCTGGCACGGCACGTGCCTTAGCGGGCCGTGCTCGGCCCGTGGCCCGCTTGGGGCCGTGCTGGGGCCTGGCGGGAGAGCCCGCGTGCCGGCACGGGCACGGCCCGTTTACCGGCCGGGCACGCGGAGGCCCGCGGAGGCACGCGCAGGCACGCGGAGGCCCGTTAAGGCACGCCGGGCCCGCTAAGGCACGCATCGCCCCGTGCGGCCGATTAGAGCCCAACGGGCAGATTTCCTGCCGTTGGGAGGCGCGGGGTGGCCGGATTAGAGGCCCAACGGTCATATTTCGGCCCGTTGGAGGTTTTTTAAGCGAAATTAGCCCATTTTAAGCAGAATTTCAAGAATATAGCCGTTGGAGGGCTATTTTAGGCCAAAAAATGTCAAATTTTTGCTATAAAAAGGGCTGCCCACCCCTCTCATTTCTCACACTCAAACATGGCTGATCACAATATGAATACCACCTTCAACCTCGGTGATCTCGACCCCGATTTTGTCGTTGATAACTGATCACTGCACTGAGTGCATGCATACAGAGGAGTAGTCAAATCTTGCCGGTGGCCGCATGCACTGCAAATCTTGCCGGTGGCCGCATGCATTATTGAATGCCCTGAGTGCATGACATTGCTCTCAATTTTTCCTTCTCATTTCCTGCTATAAAAAGCTCTCACCACCCCTCTCATTTCTCTCACACAACTACACACAACCTCACACAAACACACACACACAGTCACACACCATGGCTGAACCTGAACCCCAGCAAAACAACCAGTTTGGTGGAGCTGGATTGCTTAGGCCTCGGCCTCCCCCGGTGTGGCGGCACTTCGATGAAGTAATTACCGTAGTGGATGGAGAGGAGCAGCTCCAAGCAAAATGCAAATTTTGCTCGATTCTGCTGCACGTGCAGAGGCGTGGACCAACCGGCCACTTAACTCGGCACCACGACGCGCATCTCAGGAGAGGAGATGTAATCGGCTAGTTTTAGAGCAAATCTAGCAATAAAGCTATAATCCTTTTCCTATCTAGAGATAGAAGGTTTTAACGAGGCAGCTAGCAATAAAGCTCTGTTTTATCATGTATCGCATTTTACATTTTTCTATATTTAATTCTGAATTTTTCGCATTTTTTTAAACAAAAACAGTCAAAACGGGCACGTGGGCCAAATCGGGCCCGTCGTGCCTACACGGGCCCGTGCCGTCACGATTAGAGGAGGGGCCGTGCCTGGGCCTAATGGGCAGGCCCGTGTGCCGGCACGGCACGTCCCGTCTAGTAAACGTGCCCTGGTGGGCCGTGCCGGGCCGGCCCGTTGGCCAGGTTTGGTGGTGATAGCATGATTCCGGTTGCTGCCTCTGTTGCTCGTCGTGGTGGCGTGCATGGAGATGGTCTCCAAGTCTTTGCTTCTCTGCTACTGGATTCGCACCAGGGGAGGAGTTCTTCTTCTCCAGGGAGATGCCTCACGGCGGCGCTCTTCTCGTCGTCGTTCAAGATAGTCGAAAGGCGACTTCTCCCACCTTTCTCGTCGGCGACGGTGTTTTCCGGCCGACGTTGCAAGGATCTTCATCAACCTCCAGGCCTTGTTGCCGATGCGGAGGCCCTGGCTAGCAGTGCAGTATGCTCCCCCTCCACCGCCCCAAGTGGTTTCGTCCCCGGAGGCGATGTAGGTGACTGCGCGGCGGCGTCAATCTGCGGCAGAGAAGGAGCAGGCCTTGATTGTAGTTCTTATCTTCATCTTGAGGTCCTAGGTGCAAAAATTGGGGACTCGATTGTAATTTCTGTTTTTCTTGTGTCCCTTATTATAAAATGTAACTCTGCCGCTGAGGATTAATGGAAACTCCAGGCCCTTCGGGGCCATTCCCTGTTCAAAAAAAAAAAAGGCATACTTCACATACCGACAACGTGATTCCTGATTGGCGGCTGATCAAGAAATGTACACTCCCTTTGGCTAGATATCAACATGAAAAATGTGTTTTTGATGATTTGTCCGCCTTCCTATCGAATGATGGCTTTGGCTGATCTAAGTACCTTTGTGTGCACTCTCAAGGAGGAGCAAAGAGAAAAATGTGAAGCTCTGCCCCTAATTTTTTGGAGCAAATTCGTATCATATATCCTTACTGTGAAAAGTAAATTCAGATATGTGGTCGAGGGGTCACAGCATCCAGAGCACAAACTTCCATATTTGCTCCACGCAGATAGTGTTCGAGGGTTACTTTCATGAAGCTGATCAACACATTAGGTGATTCTTTTGTTTGAAGATGGCAGCTGCGGCTCCCCATGAACAACCATCCGCAAGCAACATATCCACCAATTGCATTCTTACCAGAACTCGCCACAAGCTCCACAAATACAATGTTATCTTCAAGGAATTTAAAAACATGGACGTGTATATTATCTTTATAGAATTATTACTTCGAATAAGTACTGCTATTTTGGAAGTCAGAGCCCCAGCTAAATTGCATAGCTTTGTAACCAAAGCATTTGTCATCTTTCCCACTATATCTTCAGTAAGATCGCCAAAAAAACACTCATATTGTTGCTTCCTCATCATCCGCAATAATAATTTGTATATGCACACAAAATAAATGTCAGAGAGGCAGGATAGGAAGCATACAGAAGCATAGTTTCAGGGCCATCACAGACCTGAGTTGCATGTTTTATCATTGTATTAGCAAGCATCCCTCCTGGAAGTAATCTTCCTGTCATCATCGACTACATTGTAAGAGTCAGCAGCTTTGGTTATGCGCTATATCACGTATGTTATAATTTTGCACCTAACAATCGTACTTCAAACACAAAGCATGATCAACCTCAATGGGAACTGATAAGGAATCAAAACAGATAATATATGCTTATGCTAAGAATTAAGGGACAAAAAAGCCCTTTTCCTATAACTCTATACACATGTAACCTTACTCTATACAGCATGTAACCTTACTCTATACGTCATGTCAATGACGTTTATTATCATGGTGAGAAGCAAGTGACAACGGAAAATCCTTCACAAAAATTCTATATCATGTAACACTATCATGGCAGTAACTTCAAGGATAATGAAAAGTATTGGCAATCACTTGGCACATTGACATATTTAAGGTAAGTAAGAAAGCACAGGATGCTAGCAACATGAAATATTTGAGTAACCTGCTTGAATCAATGTGAAACACATTGTTTCGAATGCCTAGTATGTACTTCCCTGGGAAAAAATGATGCCTGATTCTCACTACAAATTTTGTGCAAAACTGCTACAATAAAAATCTCAAGTAGACATGAATAATCTATAATCTGGTAGATAAAATTTTAAGGTCATGCTCACTCATCTAGTGTTTAATTCCAAATCTGGCATCCGCTGGTGAAATATTAAGTAGACATTATGTGCGGTTCATAGATAAATACTTAGAAGAGATTAAAGGCTCCAGACAAGTAAGACTGATATGAGGTTGCACATTGCAATATTAAGGAGATTGTCAGGTTGTGCATGTTTGCCATGGTTGAATAGGATACACCAATTGGTATTTCAAATGTGTTTGTGAGAATACCTGGCTAGGAATTTTCTTCATATATGTTGTAAAATAGTAACAGGACACATGAACCTTTATAAGACAACTTCTGAGTATGTTTCAGAGAGCTAGTTCTGGGGTTTACATGGGAAAGAAAAGGATAGGGAAGAGAAACCCATGTTCATCATGGCTGAACGATTGGTTTGACAACCGTTGTGACTACTGCCTGACAGTGACAGACAAGTAACAAGTTGTATAGAAGTTGTACTTTGCAATTTCAGTCGCATGAATATTATTCACTAAATGAAGACAAATCTAACGATACTGCACTGTACAAAGCATGTCAAAGAGAAACCATTGGTTCGGTCAGCAGCAGTAACATGTAAAATCATAGTTCTTGAAATTACAACCATATCAGATTTATCTAATGTATGTATGTAAGAGTTAAGAGAAACATAACAAATTCAGGTATGATAAATATACAAGCATTCAATCTGATTCAAAGAAATAAAAATCAATAATATCACGGTACCCAAGTACACCTCTTGGTCAGTTGGACATTGGTTACTATATATTCAAGAGAACCTACCGGCTATAACAATTGAAGTTGTTACCTGCATTTAGAAGCACTACACAGGTATGCTTGTATGTTCATGATAATCATGTCGCAGTGCAGGTACTGGTTGGAGAACGGTAGAGATAGTGAAGGCAAGGACCAGGTAGCAGCCGGCTCGACCAAACATGGAGCGGAGAACCGAAAAAATGGCGAGCAGTTTCAACTCTGGATGAATCAGAGAAACACACGGCATATGAAATATGAGGTCGACTAATTCCTGTCAGAAAGGAATGGCAAAGACGTGAAGCACGTCGGCAGCCGCGGAGCGGAACCAGCCAGTCCAATCGCTAGATGAACCTGAACTGTCCGGGCGGAGAGCCGCGGCGGCGGCAAGGAGGAGGCGGCCAACTGGATTTTTTGTAGGCGAACCCGTCCGGGCGCAGAACAACGCAGAGGAGGATGCGAGAGGCGAGATCGACCAGGCCCAGTAGTAAATAAAGGCAGAGGTGCTGAGCGCGCTGGCCGCCGGCGCCGCGACTCCGATCTGGCCAGATGGATTGCTTTGGCGATGGACCCTCCTCGGGTTGACTGGCCGGAACGGAGACAAACAGAAAATCAAAAGAAACAAGAAAGAGGCAAACTAAGCGAATGAGTTAGCCGCCGGCGAGGAGCTCGGCGCAGGGGCGCACCAGCGAAGCCTAAACCCATCAGCACCAACCAGCGGCCAACACACGGTCGCAAGTGGTAGGAATAAATTAGACGAAATCAACATCAACCTGCGCAGCAGGAGCGCGGTCGCCGCAACGGAGGCCTCCGGCGGAGATCCAAAGCGCGCACGAGGTTCCAAATCCCCCAAGTGCAGATGCAGACCTAAAAAACAAGAAGCGCGCGAGGTGAGTGAAGAAGAAATCGAAAGAATCCCACGGAAAAATTAAGAGAGACGACGCCGGAGACGCAAAACCAGAGGCGGCGGCACAGGACACGGACCGAGCGGCAGCGAGGAGAGAAGACAGAGCAGCCAACCTACGCCCACGAACCGACCCGGCCAACCGACCAAGACGGCGGAAGCAAATGACACAAGGAAACCCACCTATGCCCACGAGCAAACCTGGCCAACGGGCCGGCCTGGCACGGGCCCGTTTATGTCTTGGCGGGCCTGGCACGGCACGGCCCACCAGGGCACGTTTACTAGACGGCCGTGCCGTGCAGGCTCACGGGCCTGCCCATTAGGCCCAGGCACGGCCCCTCCTCTAATCGTGCCGGCACGGACCCGTAGGCACGACGGGCCCGATTTGGCCCACGTGCCCGTTTTGACTGTTTTTTTTTAAATGCGAAAAAATCAGAAAAATTCAGAATTAAATATAGAAAAATGTAAAATGCGATACATGATAAAACAGAGCTTTATTGCTAGCTGCCTCGTTAAAACCTTCTATCTCTAGATAGAAAAAAGAGTACAGCTTTATTGCTAGATTTGCTCTAAAACTAGCCGATTACATCTCCTCTCCTGAGATGCGCGTCGTGGTGCTGAGTTAAGTGGTCGGTTGGTCCACGCCTCTGCACGTGTGTATTCATATTGTGATCAGCCATGTTTGAGTGTGAGAAATGAGAGGGGTGGGCAGCCCTTTTTATAGCAAAAATTTGACATTTTTTGGCCTAAAATAGCCCTCCAACGGCTATATTCTCGAAATTCTGCTTAAAATGGGCTAATTTCGCTTAAAAAACCTCCAACGGGCCGAAATATGACTGTTGGGCCTCTAATCCGGCCACCCCGCGCCTCCCAACGGCAGGAAATCTGCCCGTTGGGCTCTAATCGGCCGCATGGGGCGATGCGTGCCTTAGCGGGCCCGGCGTGCCTTAACGGGCCTCCGCGTGCCTGCGCGTGCCTCCGCGGGCCTCCGCGTGCCCGGCCGGTAAACGGGCCGTGCCCGTGCCGGCACGCGGGCTCTCCCGCCAGGCCCCAGCACGGCCCCAAGCGGGCCACGGGCCGAGCACGGCCCGCTAAGGCACGTGCCGTGCCAGGCCCATGACGGGCCGGGCACGCGTGCTCGCGGGCCAGCCCGCTGGCACGGGCCCAGGTGGCCAGGTCTGCCCACGAGCGTACAGACACCGACAACAGGGCCCACACAATCCCGGCCCACGAGCAGCGAACGAGCGCGCACAGAAACGAGGAACAGGGGAACCAACGAAGTCACTAAATTGTGGGCCCAAAACATAGATTAACCAGAAGCCAACAATCCTAGGCAGATTGTATGTTGTAGTGATATAGAAAAATATCAATATTCACAAATGCTAATACAACAAACATTATGGATTGATATTTTCCCCCTATATGTTTAGTCTTGATTTTAACTAAACCCAGAACACAAGGAGAATCACTACTCTCTCAGCAACTTATACAATGTTTTAGGTTTTTCCCAACCCGCATGTATCTAAACGAGTTTATGAGTTTAGTGTGTTAATTCACTCATTTTAGTCCCTACCTGATTTATACTGAAATATCTAAAACGTATTATAATTTGAATTGAGTGATAATTATCTGTAACCTCTTCTTACATTGGGTGGTCCACTTTACATGGGGTAGAACTAGTGAACTACTACCGGTCTCGCTACAAGACACTAATTGTCTTCTTGACTTTTGACTTTTGAAAGGGTTGTCTTCCTTACGACTGTGTCCATATTCTGACAATTCTAAGGGTAACTCTAGTCGATCTCGTTAAATGTCATATCGCAAAAGTGGTTTGCGGTAAACCACAAACCAATTTGGCGATATGATGTTCAATCTTATCAAACAAATCCTACAATTTATACTACAAATTTATTAAAAAACTGTTCCCATTGCTTTTCACATTGAAAAAGATTGGTCATATAGTATAATAATTGCAGCCAGAAGATTTCAATAAGCCTTTCTTCTTTGAAGTAGTACTAATTGCTTGTTGGCACATTTGGAAACAGAGAAATGCAGCAATTTTCGAAAATATCATGCCCAATTTCAGCTTGGAAGGGTGCCTTCATTCCGGATGTCTATTTGCATAAGCATAAAGTCAATGACAAACATCTTCTTTCTTTGTCAATATGGCTTGACAACTTAATGTATTTTTTTGTTTTCTGTCTTTGGAGGATCCTTTCCTCATTGTATATATTGTGCTCCTTTTTAATAAAATATTGTAGGGGTTTTAAACTACATTTTCATAGTCAAAAAATAATACTATATACCCTTAAATGTCCAAAAATTGGTCCCGCAGAAGTAAAGAGGCCAACATTGTCGCAACCTACATGAATCACCGAGCACGAAATTAATGGCCCAAGACTCGGCTGCTGACGAAAAGAAATCAATCGACTAATGTTTAGCAAAAGTGGAAAAAAATACACAAAGGGTGGAGCATATAATGCAATGAACGGATAGCCTAGATCTTTTTTTTTTGAAAATGACCCTGTCATTAAAAGAAACACCAAAATACAAAACATCTTAATAAAATTAAAAATTACAACGAGATCCTTACATCCTTCGTATTCAAGAAGTCGCCGAACTAGTCAAAGAAGACCACATCCGTCCCAGAGAAAAGAAAGGATGAACCGCCGATGAAGCTTCATGATGATCCGTAGAACGCCACCGCCAGAAGAAGTCATTGATAACCACACCACTCACACAAGCTTCTCGACGTCGCCGTCGAGATGGAGCTGGATCCGGGGGAGACATTATTGTAAGAAGCATCGCCGCCACCAACAGAGCGCCGTCCCAGCAAATCTGGACACCGAAATCAGAAAAAACGGAACCCTCCCGCCGACGAGGGCCGAGATCCCCGCGCCTCCTTGGCCTGAAGGCATAGAGGCAGGGCAGATAAACGATGGCGCGAATGGCCTAGATCTCACGGTTTAGTGAGATTGGATGGCAGTGAGGCGGCCAATCTGGACATCCCTCCAGGCGCCGAAATCGTTGCTCTAATTTATGCTCCTTCCTCAAAAGTTTGAAAAAAAAGAGAAGCAAATTCTTGTCTGTTTTTTTTGTCTGGGCTGTCTCAGACTTGGTCAGTGGCCTGGACTGGGATGTGGACTGTACTACAACCTGGACCGGGCTGCAGGTTAACTGGGCTGTAGGTGTGGCGGGAGAGGGCCTGAGGGCATCGAACGGAAATAAAACCGGCCTTTTGGTGTTCTTCTTCCTTGCCCTTGGTCTCTGAGTCTCTCCTCTCTCCATGGCTCCATCCCCTCGTGTCTCTACTACGAGTATGCGAATCATAACCCAGTCTATCGTCCAAGCACTATCAGTCAGTAATGACGACAATGTATCAGATTAATTAGTCAGGATCCTAACAGAAACAGCCGTCGGATATTTTACCCTGAGATTTCTGACGAAATGCGCTACCGACCATGGTCAATCCGCCGTGCAGCAGCCTCCGTTTGTTCTATGGTAATCGCCCCCACAAGTTTCCAACTACCACGCCATTCGCACGTGGAATCATTCCCCCGGCAGGCAGCTAAACCAATTCCTCGTCATGTAAAACTAATGGTAGTTTCAGTGCGGAACACTATTTTTCTAGAGATGTTCAGGGATGAGCATAGTACCATGCTGCTCGCGTGCCGATTACATAGTATCTCGTGCGCTGCAGGGAATGCCTTACTAAAATGGTGCTTCAAGCTCAGTCTAATGGTATGTTTGTTGGTTTAGAGCTCCTGATTTTGTTGAAAACGGTGTTGCTATCTTACAATACGCGGATTTGTGGCTGTGCCAACTTGACTCATGCTTGTCAGGGTTACCTTCTTACTATATGTCGATGTTTCTGAGCAAAACCTTCATTGAAAAGCTTTATAAACATAGGAGGAGATTTTCTAGGAAGGTATCTAAAAGAACAGAACGTATTACATAGTAAAATGAGAAGAATTAATATGTAGATCTAAAACTAAAGGGGGTTGTGGGTAAAAGAATTAAGGAAATAGAACATAAGCCTTTTGGTTAATGGTGGTGGAAACTTGACACACAAGACGGTTTATGGCAGGATATTGTTAAAGCTAAATATTTGCGTAATCGCTGTTGCTAATGTTACTGTGAGGTTTAATGACTATTGATCTGGAAAATCTTATGAAAGTCAAAAAGGTTTATATGGCTGGGAGAAAAAATAAATATGAGAAAAGGGAACCTGTTGAGGTTCTAGAAAGACCTTGGATGAATGATAAATCCCTTATGGAAGAATTCCCTCTCTTATGTGATACTTGTCAGGAACAAAATATTCTTTCTCTGATTGTGCGATGATTTTTTATTGTATCCTTCATACGTAGTCACGTAGACTCATGAGCTACTTAATCAATGGAATAAATTCTGGAGAAAGCAAGGGAGGTGACCCTCTCTAAGAAACCTGATCAGGTGTGTTGGATCCTGAACAAGAACAAAAAGTTCTCCACTAAATCTATTATAAATATTTGGAGAAAAACGGTGGTTGGTTGGAATTACAAAGCTTTGGAAAATAAAATTCCTTTGAAAAATAAAGTTTTCATGTGGCAACTCTTGCATGATTCAGTACTAACAAGAGAAAAAAAAAAGAGAAAAAGGAAATGGAAATGCCACGACGTTGATCAGATTGAAATTGGTACCCATTCGTTCTTCTCTTATGCCACGACGAAAACTGTCAGGGGGTCATTGGGAAAGTGCTAGACACTTATACTTGTCCACAATATCTCTGGCAATGCTTTGCTTGGTTTTATACTTTTTGGCCAAATGGAAAGAAATTCTTTACCTTGTTACTTGCTGCAGTTTGTTGGTCCATCTGGAAAACAAGGAACGAAGTGACATTTTACAGATATGGGCCGCGACCCTGTTACTATTGTCTTCACAGTGTGTTCTTGTCTATAGTATTGGGCAGGGCTTTACTCTGGTGAAGATCGAGAAGCTATCTCTTCGGGAGCATCTCAACTCAAGAAGATTGCGATGGCTTTCGTGGACGAAGAGGTGCTAGTGGTGCAACGACCATGAAGTCGCCTAGAGAGATGATGCGCCTGACGAATGGTGGATCTGGTGGGTATGTTGTGGATGCTCGGTCCAGAATATGTCAGTTTGTTTTCTTTTCTTTTGTTTTGTGCATGCTGTTGTGAACTTGTATGGATTTTTTGTGGATCCCTTGGGTAGGTTAGTGGGGGGATAAATTACTGTAAGGTTTTTGCCTCGTAGGGATGTTCGAGGTTGAACATTGGCAGCGGGTTTTCTGACGAGTACCTCACTTTTAGACTGACTTCTCCTGTCCCTTGCTTTCTTCGTCTGCTTTTGTAAGAACCATTTTATTCATATTATTATGAAAGTAATAGAAAGGGGCTTAGCCAATTTGGAAAAAAAAACTTTGCGCTGCATCGGCCGTTCCAAGTACCAACCATGCCACCATGGGGATCGAGAACGCAGGATGACACGTATGCCTCCATACTAGCCCGTCAGCTTGATTATATTCTGCATCTGCTAAGGAAACAGCTCAGATTCTCAGGTCTATTTCCATAAGCTTCTCGTCAGTTGCTACAGCAACAGACAGCCTCACCTCACCACCTCTGCCTGCACCAGTGCACCTCCCACCAACTCTTCCTCGCCTCACTCACGTGTTCCCCGATCAAAAAATGTCCAGCGCCGGCGAAGGCGGAGCCGTCGACGCCCGCACCGGCTACTGCGCCACGACCAGGTCGTTCCGCAGCATCCGCCCGCCGCTGCCGCTGCCGCCGTCGGACGTCCCGCTCACATTCCCGGCCTTCGCGCTGTCCATCCTGCCGTCCCCGCTCCCCGCCAGCCCCGCGCTCCTCGACGCCGCCACCGGCGAGGCCGTCTCCTATCCCGCCTTCATCTCCCAGGTGCGCGCGCTCGCCGGCGCCCTGCGCTCGCGCGCGCTCCCCCCGCTCGGCCGCGGCGACGTGGCCTTCGTCCTCGCCCCCGCGCGCCTCGACGTGCCCGTGCTCTACTTCGCGCTCCTCGCCCTCGGCGTCGTCGTGGCCCCGGCCAACCCAGCCCACACCGCCGCCGAGGTGGCCCGCCTCTTCTCCCTCTCCGGCGCGTCCGTCGCCTTCGCCGTCTCCTCCACCGCCGCCAAGCTCCCCGTTGGCAAGCTCCCCGTCGTCCTCCTCGACTCCCCGCGCTTCCGCTCCCTCCTGCGCGACGAAGACCAATTCGGCAGGGTCGACTCGGCGGCGCCGCTCGACGCGGGAGCGGCCGTGCTCCAGTCGGTTACGGCGGCGATCCAGTTCTCCTCCGGGACGACGGGGCGGGTGAAGGCGGCGGCGCTGCCGCACCGGAGCTTCATCGCGATGGTGGCGGGGTACCACGCGCTGCACGTGACGTCGGGGAAGAGGAGTCGCGAGACGACGCTGATGGGCGCTCCCATGTTCCACTCCATGGGGTTCTGCTTCATCCTCAGAGGACTGGCGCTGGGGTTCACGACGGTGGTCATGCCGGAGGCGGCGGCGCGGGCGGGGTTAAAGGGTGTGCTGGAGGTGGCGGAGCGGTGGCAGGTCACGGAGATGTTGGCGGCGCCGCCCGTGGTGCTAGGGATGGCCAAGGAGAGGTGCCGGCTGGCGAGTCTGGAGAGGGTGATCTGCGGCGGCGCGCCTCTCACGGGATCGGTCGCCGAGCGGTTCCGGCGGCTGTTCCCGCACGTGGACCTGTGCATGGTTAGTGTTTCGAACATCCATGTGTCGTTTTCCGTTTTAGAAACGTATCTGGCGTCATCTTTCCCTTTTTAAATGCGTACCGTATATGTCGTTTACTCCGTGTATCTCTTTAGCTGGATTCTAGCATAAATGTTTCCTTTTGCCGAATTTCGGCAGAAATATTTTCCAAACCAGTTTTTAGTTTGCTGCAGCGTGATCTATTTTAATTAATTTATGGGAAATTGGCTTCTAAAAACAAGTTAAAGGGCTCCGATGAGATGTCAAGACACTCCTAAAGAAAAAGTCTTGGACAAGGATCCTCTTGGTTGCAGGATTTTGAAACGTAGCAGTAGAAAAGAATTCCCAGGATTAGACAGTATTGTATATATATGTGCAAGATATACAGAGGATTGGAAGAAACATATATTTGTGTGCAATCTTTCATGTTTGGTTCGCATGACTAAACAAAATACTCAAACCAAAATCAAACCACATCACTACCCCAAACCGTGAAATTCCTGACGGCCATGGACCGTCGGGAATAGCTACAAAACCGTCAGGAATATGTATTCGTGACGGTGCCCGTCAGGAATGAGCCGTTGGGAACAACGTGTCAGGATAGATGTTGATTCCTGACAGGAGACCGTCATGACAGTTATTCCTGACGGTGTTTCCTGACGGACAACGTGATTCATGAAAGAAGGTAAAGCCGACGGTTGGGCCGTCAGGAAATACCAGTCAGGAATCGGGGCCGTCAGGAACAAGAAGCAAACCTGACGGTACAGGACGTTCTGGGGACCTGTCATCATGTCCGTCAGGAATGTTTGTTGAGGCATTTAGGTATTTCAAAATACAGTAGCAAATTCATTTAGAATTATATGAAATTGACAGCAATAATTATTTAGCAAGAGAACACACTTTTGATTCAGAACCACATTCAATATATAAAATTCTTTAGTAACAAGATCACAAATAATACACAGCAATCAATATTTTGACAACAGAAGTATACATTCACTCTAGCAACACGCAGGTTCACAAGTATTGACAAAAGAAAGGCAAACTACAACATGCTAGCTACATATATAAGCAATTATTATGCTTATTCTTCTCCAAACATGGGTGAATGATCCTCCTGTGCTCGGGTAGCAGCATGATGGCCTGATGGGGTAGAACCACTTTGTTCTTCAACATTAGACTATCGTTAATGGAGTACTACAAGTATGCACATGGGCTGGGTAGGATCCATTCACCTACAAGAAAATGGCACGAGTATGAAGTACTTGCATTGTTCAAACAAACTTCAATCAACGATGACAAAAGGAGTGTATCAGTTGAGTTTGTGGAAGTCAAATATAGTACAACAAATCATGCAAAAAAAAATATTACAGTACTACTAACCATTCTAACTGAAAATTACAACCTACAGTTGGCTGCTCTTTGATTTCAAAGTAGCATGATTAGTTTCATTTCTAAATAGTACACTTTAGTCACAAAGCTCTCACATTTCAGTTCAACTGCTATTCTATCTGTAATGAAGTAATGAACACCCAGATATGCTATATCTAGAAGTAAACATTGCCAACATCCATCTTGCCATTGTAGGGCATAACAGAATCAGGAGTAATATCAAGGGAAATATGCGTACATACCAGATCAATATAATACATCGGACCATCTTCAAAGGCAAGGTCTTCGGGTACTGGAAATTCAACCTTGTCATATATGACCTACAGTGGCATATTCAACCAGATTATTAACAGGTGAAAGATGACTCGGATAGCAAAATAAGCATAATGCAAGATCACTCAAACGCATATATGTATAGCAAAAGTTGCTCCACTCCATTAACAAAAACAGTTATATTCTTTATGGGAAATAAATTTATTGCTGAACTTGAGGTCACCGTCAATAGGATCAATACTTGTAAATTTTGACTTCTTGAAGGTACTCAAGCGAAAACAAATCTAGGCTGTTATTTTTCTAGTATATTTTTAACTACTTGTGCAATCCAAAAGAAAAGGCACCTTGTAGCCTAACAAATAAGCTAGCATATTACTTCATACCCGGTTTCCAATGAAAGAAAGTGAATTTGTGCATAGACAATCAGGAGTAGTAGCAGTACATACCAGACCACTGATCTGAATCAAGGCTAGCTAGCCTTGGGGCAATGTTATATATTGCACCTGTCAATGGGAGAGGGATCTGAATTATTTACTACACACAATCAGATTGTACATCCCTAATTTGTTACTTAGTTTGCACTAGGATGATAGATATATCATATGGATCTAAAGCCCTAATTTGTTACTTAGTTTGCACTGGGATGATAGATATATCATATGGATCTAAAGCCAAGGATGGCAAGGTCACATTTGTCTCACAGAAAAGATATTTAGTTTGAATCAGAGTGTTACACGAGAAATAGCACATAAAAATGCAGAAAGTCACATTTATCTCATCATGTTATTTGGCAGCTATTTTGTTCCCTGGTATTAACTATAGCAGCACTTTCTCCCATAAACAATTTATCCCTCTAGCAATTAAATTTGAAGGGAGCAGAAGAAGCACATGAACATATAAAATTATACCTCATAGTAACAGTGTCCTCATATTTCACGTATCAACCGGCGAATCATTTTGCCCTTCTTCGGTTCAGCTACCAATGAACTGAACCTATGGTGAATAGAACATATTAAATCAAGTCATAATCAGACAAGACAAGCAATAAATACAAAAACTTAACTTGGTGATTTTGTACTAGCAAGTAAACTACGTACACTCGTGAAGAGCTTGTATGTTGTCGTGTCCTACAGATCCAGTCACACTTCCCGGTGGGGAACATATGTGTAGAGCAGCTCCATTGCTGCACATACAAGAAACGGAAGGGTCCTCCCGACCATCTGCAAATGGAAGGATAAAAACATCTAGTCTACATATTAATTATAGAAAAGCATGTAGATTTGTGCTTGCAATCATAGAGAAGTTGGACACTGCGTGACTTTATGCGGAGAGAGGCGAAGCTAGAATGGACATGGAGAGATTGAGATATTGAGAGAAGATGCGGACAGAGAATAACAGGAGAGATTACCTGGGAATCGTACAGATCGACGTGGATCCGTAGAGTATGCGGACGCACGAGCTTCGCCGTAGATCGAGGGCGCCGGCATCCGTCCCCGGAAGATTGGAGAGGAGGCGGCAGGGTAGATGTGAGAACGGGGAGCAGATCCGGAGGAGAAGAGAATGCGGCGGAGTGCGCCGACCAGGGCTGGGCATCGGGGCGGCTAGCCGGACGAGAGCTTGGCGGCGGCGCAGTTCGCCCTGGTGAGCAGAGGCGGCGCAGTTCGTGTGGGGGAGCGATAAGTTGGGGGAAAATACTCGGCCATGACTGGTTTATTGACCAAACTGCCAATTCTTTCCTGACGTTGGGCCCGGTCCACGTCGGGAAAGCCCAATGTTTCGCGCCTACGCCCCAAAATTTCCCCCCATTCGCGCGCAGACGGCCCGTGCAGGAGCCAAAAAACGTTCGTGACGGCCAGCAAAGTTTCGTGTGTCGGCCCAGTGAACAATCGTGACGGTTGGAACGGTCCGACGCGAAAGAATTAGTCGCCCCTGACGGCAGATGGAATTCGTGACGGCGGGAAGCCGTCACGAAAACTGGTCGACTTTCCTGACATGATGGCATCCACGTCAGAAACATGAATCTGTCCCGACGGAAGCCTCGGGACCGTCAGGAACGTGTCAGGCCGTCAAAAATTTCACCCTTTGGGGTAGTGATAATATGGTACAGTATATAAGGATGTTGTGCCAGCGTTGTATTTTTTTTCCGTCAGAGCGCCACGCGCTAGCTGCGTAGCTGACAACGTCGTCCCTGCTACGCGAGCTCCCCGGCCATGCGACCATGACCGGGGAGGTTTAGTTTAGGAGTCACGTGGAGCACGCGTGTCAATACTCAATACTAATGTATATACAGTAATAATGGAAGTCCATACGCGTGGCCATGCAGTAGCATATCGTATGTTTATTTATCTATCTCCATGAAACCCCGCGATGACGACTATAGGCAATAACATAACATACTACCAGTGGATGCATGGTCCAATGGTCGACCAGGGCTGCATGTCGTGGCCCCGTGAATACCCTACACGTCCTCAGCGTCGTGCACATACTGGTTCTTGCACGGTCACGCATGTCACTCATCAACCCACATAATTAATTTTACGTAGAGACAGAGAGTTCGCGAGAAATTATTTAAACGAAAGGTCGCAACCGGCGTGGCCTATTTTGCAACAGTATAATTGAGTATAATTGCGTCCCATGATCCTCGCCTCGCTTGTGATGATGTTGCTTCAGCACTGGCTGGCAATGGCATGAATGATGAGTTCGAAACCATGTGATGGGATTGGGATCGCACAAAGGGCGTAAAACAACATCGTTGACGCGCGTCAGGTGTCCCGATCATGACCTCCGACGCTTTTTGGTTGCGTTACTTGTACATCACTGCATGCCACTTGTCCCTCCTGTTGCATCGGCAGCAATTGAAATTGGCAGTACCCCTGGAAACTTGGCAAGAAATGGGGAGTAGGTCGGATCTGAATCCGGCGGATCTCTGTAGTAAGTTGGCTTACCGCATTTCGTAACCGGGTCGACGAGAGAGGAGATGATGCGCCGCGCCGCCGTGAGAAGAGCTCACGGTGGCGGAGTCAGCAGCATGGGAGGAGGATGCGACCAGGGAGCGGCACATCTGGGGCCATCCTCCCGTAGCTGCTCCTCCCGACGTTGACGACGTCGCCCGGCCGGCATGGGAGGAGCCTGTGCCGATTTCTGGAGCCATCATGTCAGGTACTGCGTCGGCAAGAACCACGGCGCGGCCATGCTTAGAAATGTCGCTTATCGACATGCGCTACACATAATCTAGAAATTTCGCAGTATATACGAGGCACAAATTTTACCCCCTCTCCCCTACTAACGTAATAATCATATAGTAATAACCATATATATATGAACTTTATCTAGCGTTTGAATCATTCTAACACTATGAAATATTCAAACTTAAAGATACAAAGAAAGAGAAAATGAAGGAAACAACATGGAGACTGCGAATGGCAACTCCCCGCAGCCTACGACATATCATGCAGCGCTCAACTAAGCACTTTTGGAGCCTGTGATTATGGTAACTCTGATAGAGGTTCTCTAGGTCGTTTGGTCTGTTCAGTTGTCCAATCGCGACAGGTTTTTCCTGGATAATTATTTTGATGTGTCCTTCTTACTTGAAAAAAAAAATACTAGCACCGGGTGGCATTCTTGTTGTTACCCACGAACACTGAAATCCCTTTATCGGTATGAATAGTCAAGTGAGGAGATTAAGGCATCAAGCACAAAAAATGAAGAGTTTGAGAACTTGTGTGGAGCTGCTTCTAAATAAATATAATCCATAACATCTAGTACTCACCGTTGTGCAAGTCTAGGAGATATTCAGTTGATTCTCTAAATTCTTTGTTGTCAATCTAATTATGTGTTGTCAATCTGCTTCAGGGTTATGGCTCAACAGAGGGTGGTGGCATATCCATCATGGTCGACCGCGACGAGTGCTCCCGCGTAGGCTCCACCGGCCGAGTCTCCCATAACGTAGAGGCGAAGATCGTCGACATCGTCACCGGCGAGCCTTTGTCAGTCGGCCAGAAAGGGGAGCTGTGTGTGAGAGGTCCTGCCATCATGACAGGTGACCACATGAACATTTCTACTGCAATGCCCATGTTGTGCCTTAGTTATTTCCATCAGTTTGTAACGCTGCAGTGAGATTGCTTACAGTTCGATCTGTCTCCATGTGGTTTGCAGGTTATGTCGGCGACGAGGAGGCGAACGCGGCCGCTTTCGATTCAGAAGGCTGGCTCAAGACCGGCGACCTCTGCTACATAGACAGGGATGGGTTTCTGTTCGTGGTAGATAGGCTCAAGGAGTTGATCAAGTACAAGGCCTATCAGGTCTGCTCTTAGTTTCTGATCAAAGTGCTACTATGTAGCAACCTAAGTTTGCCTACATCCATCCTTTGTTGATCCTTTTGTCCGATGAATACTGCAGGTTCCACCAGCGGAGCTGGAGCTTGTCCTACAATCGTTGCCAGAAATTGTTGATGCTGCAGTAATGCCGTAAGTCCAAGAGTAAAGACAGAACGATGCTATATGAAGTTGCTCTTGCAGTGGTGATCATTCTGAGGATGTTGCAGGTATCCTCACGAGGAGGCAGGACAGATACCGATGGCGCTGGTGGTGAGGCAACCGGGAAGCAAGGTGACGGAGGCGCAGGTGATGGAGCACGTAGCCAAGCAGGTGGCGCCATACAAGAAGATCCGCAAGGTGGTGTTCGTCGACTCCATACCCAAGTCGCCGGCCGGGAAGATCTTGAGAAGGCAGCTATCGCACCATCTCCAACCGTGTCATGTGTCGAGACTTTGATCAAGCTTGTGAACCAGCGATCGATCGGTGAGAGTGTCTTCAGTATGCGCTTCAGTGGGCAAAAAAAGAAGAAGATGATGCAATAAAAGGGATGGTAAATGACATTCCATCCCAGTGTAGATGCAGTATAGTGGTAGATTGCAACGGTGGACCGTTCAAAGTTGATGCTCAAACCATGTAGTTTCGTCTTGAATCATGTCGCCAAGCGTTTTCCTTTTTCTTCGTCCGGCTGTATTCTCGGAAATGAGTTTGTGCAACTCATATGGCGCGCAACCCGTATCTGGGCCGTCCGTTTCGGCGATCCGACGGCCCAGATTCGCCGTTGACCGCGGACAAAAGTATTCTTATCACATATCAGTGACTTCGTGGACTCATCACAACAGTTCGGGCATGGGCGGACGCGGGGGAGGGCCGGTGGGGCCATGGCCCACCCAGAAATTTGGAAAAAAAATCGTATACCCCCAATCTCACGGCCCAGTTTTCCAACAAACAGAAGCACGGATGGACCTTGCTTGCCTTTTCCTGTCGCTACTCGCTAGAGAGGTTCAAGTCGTGCGAGCAATGAGCGACTCGAGAGAATGTCTGCCCCGATTCTTCTCTCTGCTGCAGGCGAATGGAGAAGCGGCAGAAAACCTAGCGCCGGTAGCCGCCCCTCCGAGTCTCCGACTGACCTCCGCTCCACTCCTGGCCTCCCCCGCCTAGATCCCCTCGCCGCTGGCCCATCGCGGCCTCCTCTGCTCCCAGCCTCCTGCTTCGCTCCCTTGATTTCTCGCCAGCGCTCCGCCGCTCACTGCCTCGCCGGGCAAGCGCAGAGCAGGAGCAGAAGCACATCAGCTAGAAGCATGCGTGTGTTTTTTTTTTTATCATGTTTCTTAATTATTCAATATATTGGATTTCCTTATAAACGTCATGATATGCTTCTAGATGTTAGCTCAAAAAGCTTTGGAAGCACTTGAAATGGGTGAAATTCAAAGTGAAAGTGGATTGAATCAAGAATTTCCCAAATGATGTATTTTTCATTTTAATTTCCCTAAAGCTCAAAAAGCTTTGGATGCTCTCATAATTTTCTTTTTATGCTATATTTCATCATGTAAAAGTTTTTTCATGTGTTTGAACTATTTTGCATTAGGGTCACACACATTTAAAACATATGTATTGTTCTACAATGTCCGATTTGCTATTTATATTGTTCATTTGGCAACTTTTAATTGTCATGTGAAAAAAAAAGTGTGATCACCCTCCAATTTTTTCCTACGTCGAGTCTTACCATACGACTCGCCCGCGTAGCTGTGTTCCGCGATGCGGCCCATTAAGGCGCGAAGGCCCATTGCACAACACAACGACCGAAAATAAAAAGCAAATGGCGTTATGGCGATGCCTGGGATTCGACCTCGCGAGCAACTACAACGAACTAAAGAACGTAACCAAAACATCCTGTTTCACAACGTCACGAAGTAACGTGTACATGCTACTTGTACACGACACTCGCACGTTTTTCTCTTTTTCGTTTTCATTTATTTTTATAGTTTGATGATATATAATGATTAATTTTATAATTATCCATATTTGAATAATGATCGATTTTTAAAATGTATATATTTTTATTAAAAACATATTTTTCGAAAAAATATATATTTAAATCAGAACCATTCTGAAAAATGAACATTTTCACAATTAGAATCATTTAAAAAAAGAACCAATTTTCAAATGTAACATTTTCAAAAATCAGAACCATTTTCTAAAAGAAACCATTTTCAAAAATCGGAACCATTTTAAAAAGGAACCAATTTCAAAAATCGAAACCATTTTCAAAAATCGGAGCCATTTTTTAAATCGGAACCATTTAAAAAAAATCGAAACCATTTTTAAAATCGGAACCATTTTCTAAAAGGAATCATTTCAAAAATTTGGAACCATTTTTAAAAGGAACCATTTTTAAATAATCAGAACCATTCTTAAAATCAAAACCTTTTTTCAAATATTGGAACCATTTTTTTAATCGGAACCATTTTTAAAAATTGGAACCATTTTCTAAAAGGAACAATTTTCAATAAGGTTGTTCTGTCCACGGGAACGGTGATACTTCGTCACGGCGAGAATGCCACCATAGATTATGGGCTTGTTTCTGGAGATGGGCCCACGGAGATGTGGTGACTAATTTTACTTCGTGGACTCATCACAACAGCTCGGGCATGGTTTAGGTTGATCCTATTTGACGCCCGTAGCGTCCACTACGGGGTCAATGCGTTCCCTCCAGCGAGCGAGGATGTCGGGGTAAGTGGGATGGCCCAGGTAGATGGTTTCACCGGTTTATTTCGGTTTTGGGAAGCTTCTAGTAGCTTCATGTTGGTTTTTATTTTTTACTTTTTTGGTCGATTTTTTTTTGTTTAGATTTAAAAAAATCAGATTCAAAATTTTTCTGTTTCGAAACTTGTTCAGTTTGGAAAATTGACCAGGTTCAAAAATTGTTTAAATTTGAAAATGGTTCAAATATAAATATTGAAAAATGTGTAGATTGGAAAATTGTTCAGTTTTAAAATTATTTAGATTTTAAATTTATTCATGTTCAAAAATTGATTAACTATGAATTTTGAAAATGTTCAGATTTAAAAAATGTGTAGATTCAAAATTTGTTCAAAATGGTTTAGATTTTAAATTTGTTCAGATTCATAAATTGTTCAGTTTCGAAAATACAGACACATCGTGCCAGTTATGGGCTGGCCCACGTAGCCTCGCGCCTCAGCGTAACGGACGCAACGAGCGCCAAATGGGAGCTCCCTGTGCTTTGGACTGAGTACCTACGAGCTCTCCCGCATGGGCCGTGGCCTAATAGCTCTAGATCACAATACTTAATGGTAAATATTACTCCACCTATCTGAGGCCAATGGGAAACAAAATTTCGGACTGCTTCAACACCGTCAACGTCATTTCCATCAAACGGCCAAGATTTTCTCCTTTTTTTCCCCTCGTTAACCACAGGACAAATCCAATTTAATTCCGCAAATGACGCTAGGTCTCCTGTATCTATATGGCTGTATCCCCAAATCGCTCCCATGAGCACTACCCCCGACGACCCGAAATCGAGACAGGACGACGCCATGGATGCAGCTTATCCACCCGCGCGGGTAGCCATCAGCAACAAGCCCCCGGCTGCTCCGCTCTCGTGGCTGCGCCTCCAACCCTCGCACCATGCATCTGCATGCAGCGTTCCGGGCATATGCGAAGCACCTGGCCACCGCGTCGTCCGCGTCGCCTGGAAGGGCGCGCCGACGCAGCATGCCCACGCCATGAAGCTTGGGCTCGATTGCGGCGTCCGCGACGAGTGTGGGACCCCTCAGACTATCAATCCGAGGTGCTCACGTTATGTAAATAGATCACGATCCCAATGATCAATGCATCGCGATCACATAACCAACATGGTATACAAAGTTATATCATCCAACTCGATTAGTACAAGACTTACATAAATGATGGTCACACGACCAAGCCTGCAACCATCGTCACGCATGACGGAACTAGCTATGATATAGCGGAAGCTTTCGGCTAGCGTCGGCCCTCGTCACAACCGGATGCATTCCCACAGAGCAGTTGACCGGTGACACTCAGTTGGCGTAGTCGTCGGCGTACTCCTCCTCCTCGTCGTTCATCCCCTCGTTAAAATCTGGACGTTTGAATATCCAGGGGCACAGCCATATGAGTACATTTACGTACTCGCAAAACCACCTCAAGGCTTAATTTTGCATGGTAAATGCAATAAAACATTTTCAAAAACTGGGACAGCTGCTATATAAAACTATAGGGCTAATTTTTCTCAAACGATGTTTTTAGACATAGAGATTACAACATCTCTATATCCTTGTTAAACAAAATATTTAGAGATGGAATTCTCTCTTGTAGGAATAGCATGCACTATTTCCACATTCTTGTAAAACTCTTGGTAAAACTTTTCAAAGACACTAGGATGGGGATACCCCTTTTTCCTTTCCACGAGATCAGACTGAGTTGTCTCCCCGAGACCAACCATCTTCTCCCCAAATCCGTACCTCCCAGGTACCTTTTTGATGCCTCCTTGCTTCCACCGGGAAACCATTTTTCTTTTGAAAACATAAAATTGCCCATACGCCTAGATCGGTGGTCTTTCCAACCGTCCATGACCGAGGACTCGGCTATTCGAATAGATTTACACTCTGCAGAGGTGGTACACTTTCACCACAAGATTCGGATGGTCTGCCGTGGATCAACCACGGACTGTACAGAGACAGCATGCACACATCAGACGGCCGATCCTAACTTCCACTATGTCAGTGCTAGTATAAGAATATCCTCTTCGAGTGGGTTTGTTGTCCCCGGCACTGAGTGAGCTAGCCATATCGATCCGGTTTCCCCTAGCCTCACACCGCCATGACAGGAGACCCACCGTTGCTTCCCGGTGGCACACGAAGTCCACACTTTGTATGCCCATTCCCTTACAGCATTCGGTTCCGGGGACTCTAACCCCGTCTAGCCAATTGAGGAGTATTCGAATACTAACACCAACAAGTTTTCGCTAAGCCCCGTGCCCATTTTGAGGTAATGTGGTTGTACGGGTTAATTGTTCGGGCGGCCGCTAGGGCTGTACTTTATTTTTCAAAAACATCTCCACTGCCGGCTGCTCCCAGCAGCTCGGTTTTTCGCAAACTCACCGAATGCTCCCAGCACTTCGGGTTTTCTTAAACATCACCATTTGCTCCCAGCAACATGGGTTTTTATAAAACACTTTCTCGCCGATCGCTCCCAGCGACTCGGGTTTTTCCTCCGGAAATATTTTCATCAAATCCAGGCTCCCATCCTAAGGTTTTGAGGTAAGAGTATAAGGATATGCTACTAGAAAATATAATTTTCTTGATAGCGCCTTCAGTAGAAGGCTTCTCAAGTAGGAACGTATTTTTATAAAACCTATTATATACTAGTAGATATATACTTGGCCAAACAATAATTTTTGGAATATAGTTTTGGGGTGACAAAATGCCACATAAAAGGTAAAACATGCACTATTTTATTTTGAAAACAAGACATGCTTTGTACAAATAATAGGAATTCAATAGGGTGTTGAGGTGGCTTGTCTGGCTCAGCAATATGTCCCTGGGTCTTGATCTTGATGTTCCTCAGGTTCACTCCTCACTTCCAGTTCCTTCCCGATCGTATCTAACGTCGTAAACAGAAAAAGGAACAACACTCAGAATACAGGACAATGCCACAAGGACATAACAAGCATCAATCATTTGCAGAAATCACTAAGCTAACAATCAACAGCAAGCAGTTCACTTGGTTAAACAACCACAAGCAATAAGTTCATTTAGCTAAGACAAACAACAAACACACCTAAGAAAATATACACAACAACCCTAATAGTTAAAAAGGTGGTTTTAACTAAACCCTAAAACAAAACACTCTTTAGGGTGATTAGGTCATTTAACAAGGTGGCTACGGTAGTTTAGGAAATATTTCAGACAAAAATATCTCTTTAGTTTTCAGGAAATACTTCAGACAAAAGTTAAGTTACTACTTATTTTCTATTATTAATTTAATTCACCAAACTAAGATAGAGACATTATCAAACTACTCATGCTAGTATTAAACTCAAAGACTACCAAGTTGAACTAACAAGGCAAACATATTAAACCACACAAACATGTTTGGCAACTACAACGCAATTTATTATTTATTTATAAATAGGGTTAAGGTGATAATTAGATAACCTTTTTGAATCACTTTCAAATGGTAAAACTAAACATCACTAATAAACTTAAAACAACTAGTAGCTAAGAAGAACTTTATTAGTGAAGTTTACTTTATTTCACTAATCAAGAAATTAAGCAAACAAGCATGATTAATTCATTTTATTTTCTTAGGCACTAATAGCATTTTACAACTATCTTTATTTTGTTTTTACTTAAGCACTAACAGTACTAACATATTAAGAACAACATTATGTAGCGATCTACAGTACCTAAACATTTCACAAACAACAATAGCCACAATTTCATAAAGGAACAAATATTTATTTTATCACTTTTAATAGGCAGAAAACACCATTTTTAGAGTTTATTAAGTCCAGTGTGTTCTGCTCAACAAAAAGTTATGCAAAGATAGGTTTAGGTTCTATGTAAGTATTTTAAACTAATGCAATTGGATTTAGTCCAAACTCTTATTCACGGAAAATTAATTAAATGCTAGAAAACCCCACTGGTCAAAACTACCAACACATGCCATTTCAAAACTATGTAACACAAACACAATAGGTAAAATTCTACTGAAAGCTACAGTCACAAGTATTCCAGAGTAATTGGATTTATCCATTTTGGATTCCTAGAACTCAAGTTAAAAATGATTCTTTGATTTAAGCCAGTGTCAGTGCAGTAATTATCAAGCACACACAACTTAATATTTTTAGGATCTGCAAGTTGGAAGTGGTTCTAAACTCATTCATTTATCACTGTGATTTTTGGTTTACACAGATATGGAGTTTAACTATTTTATTTTGAATTAAAGCTGTAGCACAGAATTGGATCTACACAGAAAAGAATAAAATTGAAGAGAAAAACAGTCATGGGCCAGATCTGTCCGTGGCCTGCGCAGATCTGGGCCGCGAGTGGCTCAGGCCGGCCCAACACGGCACCGCGCGCGCACTCGGCGTGGAAAACGGTCAACGTCGGCGGGGATTTAAACTGGGCCATCTATCTGCAAATCGACGGCTCTCCTTCATCTTCACCGACACGACGGCGCGCGCGGGCGACCTCGGGGCAGAGAGAAATGGCGGCGACGGGCGGCTCACCTAGGGGCTCTGCATGCAGCAGAGGAGGGTTGCAGAGAGTGGAGTAGGTCGAGGGAGGGGCGCGGGCACGAACGGCGTCACCGGAGACGGCCGGAATCCATGGCGCCGTCGACGGCGGGCTCCTCGGGTCGAGGATGGCTGCGAGCTCCACAGGCAACCTCTGGGGGTGGAGTGAGCTCTAGATGAGGGGAGTCTAGAGGGCCAACAATGGCGGAGAACGGGGCAGAGGAACGACGGCTACGGCCTTCTTCTCCTGACGGCGATCCTCGGGTTTCTCCGGCGTTCTCGAGCAACAGAGAGCACGGGGACGGGCAGGGCTTCTAGGGTGGAGAGAGGTGGTGTATGTGCGCGTTCTGAGAGGGGAATGGAGGGCAGGGGAGGTCGGGGTCGAGTTTTTGAGCAACTCACCCGATCTAGGGTTTTTAGGACAAGGGGGCTGGGGGAGAGGGCTAGGAGCATGGGCATTGGTTCCTGTGGGTGGTGGGAGGTGAGGACAAAGGGGTCCTGGTCAGGAGGGATGTGTCCTGGCCAGTGAGAGGAGAGGGAGTGAGCTCGGGTTGGGTAGAGGGGAAAAAGGTGAGGGATGAGTGGAGGAGAGGGGTGACTTGAGGATGACAAGTGGGCCAGTGCTGACTAGGACAGGCCCACAGGTCAGAGAGGTGAGGGGGTGACCATTGGAGTGAAGGGGGGCTGGTTTTCGGGTAGGTTTAAGGTTTAGGCCAATTTCCACTTTTGTTTTATTTCTTTTATTCCTTTTCTGTTTTATTTTCCCCTAAATCAACCAAGCCTAAACTCAACCATCACACAATGCTAAGCAAAAACATGAGATGGTTGACCTAATGATGAAGAAACAAAAAGGTTTCAAGTCTAAAAGACAAAGAAAGTATTTGAAATTTTTTGCAAGAAAGGAAAATTGACCAAATGGTCACTGATTTTTATAGACCTAGACACCTAGATGGTTTTATGCTAAAACAAGGTTTCAAAAGTTTTACCAAGGCATAAACCGAAGATACAAAGACCAAAGAACAAGTGGGTCAAGATGCATGTCAAA
This sequence comes from Poa pratensis, assembly GCA_947311845.1. Taxonomy (NCBI): domain Eukaryota; kingdom Viridiplantae; phylum Streptophyta; class Magnoliopsida; order Poales; family Poaceae; genus Poa; species Poa pratensis. Next base: position 119,774,868 of record CAMZMU010000096.1, read on the forward strand.
AGTAACTTAAGGATTGCTTAATCTAGGGCTCTAGATTAGCTATGTTTTAATAAACATGAAGATCATTAAATTTGATCTAAACATGCTAAATTTGTATTTGTGTTACTATCAAAGTATACCACCAATTCAATGAGTTCAAACAAAACAATAAGCTCGCACATTCCAAGCATAAACATATTGTTAACTCATTAAATCACTTGCTCATTTTCAAGCCACATAATCTAATCATAAGCAGAGAGTTTCAAACAAACAAGCAATTGAACAAATAACCAAACTTGAAGATTAAACAAATATACACTTTGTGAGGTGGTGATCAATACAATAATGACAAGATTTTGAAGAAAGAAGGTTAAACCACTTCCTAGTAATAGTTTCCAAAGAAATATTAAATTAGGAGTTTTTGAAATAAGAGTTGCTAAGACTAGCAACATATTAAACTCAAAATATATTAGGACTTATTATATGGTCCTTTATAGTGTTGCAAACATATAGCTTTTGGAAAATAATTTTATTTTCTCGGATAAAAGGGTTTTTGGGTAGATGCTAAGATCAAACCAACAGGGTAAAAGAAGTTGGGTAAAAATAAGATAGGAGAAGGTTTATGGGCTAGTTTACTTGTCATTACTCGATCACAGGGGTCAAATTATAACTAGGTTGAGTTTCAAGGTTGATAACAAGAGAGGTCATTCACATAATCACAAACCACATCAAGCCCCACAGAGCAAACATGAGTGAAACAAAATCAATAAACAAGACAATTCAAAAAGTTTTTGTTGGTCCTAAATTTTGGGTCTTTTGTAATTAAGTTTTTTCTGGCTTCCAAAATTTGGGGCGTTACAACGAGCTCATCGCACTCTACTACGTGTGCGGCCGGCGCTGCGCCACGCGCCGTCTTCGCCCGCGGTGGCCCAACGCCGGACGTGGCTTCTGGACATCCATGTTGACCGGGCACACACGACTTGGCCTGTTCCGCGAGGCCGCGACGGTGTTCCTGACCATGGCCGACGCTGTGGCGCGATCATGGTCGATGCTGTGGTTCCCGACGGGACCTCACGCTGGCCAGGGGAGGTGCACCTGCGCGGGAATGCTTCCAACATTAGTTCACTGTGCTTCCTAGCCGTATGAATGAAGGTTCTAGCTATGTGCTTCCATATATCCCGTTACACATGACACATTTTTTGAATTCTACATCCAAGAAAATCCACTCTGTGGAAGAAATATTTGAGTATCCACAAAAACATAGTTTCATATGTTCAAATAAATAGTTAATATTGAAGCAAAATTCGGTTGTAATCAAAGCAAGCATTAGAAACAAAGGAAGCAAATTAATAACATCGGGAACACAAAATTTGCTTCCCACAAAAGAAAACCTCCATGGCTTATATTTTGCTAAAGTGGCTAGTTCCCTTTGAAACATGATTTCATTTCCTAAATATTTTGGAAGAATTAGATCCAGAAGGAAGCAGTTGCGTATCCCCACAAAATTTAGGGAAGGCTGGAATTACGGAAGCATGCATTAGGAAGTATGCAATCGGGCCCTTATTTCACGGTAAGGGTAGTGTTGGCCTCGTTATCCAACATTCAATGTGTTTCCAAATCCAGCGCATCAATTACGGGATCGGTTTTAACAGAAGCACAAATCACGGGCGGTTATGATGGGAAACTAGACGCGTGAGTCCAGCTGAAAATCGGATGGCTGGTTTGCTTCCAATCCGACGGTAAAGTTAAGGTCCGATGGGAAGCCAACTATCGGCGTCTGATTCCTAGTAGTTAATGAATTGTTTTCCTTTTTCCTATGTCTGTTTGTTTAATTGTTTTCGTTTCTTCAGTTTCCCATTTTATCTATTTTTTGTTTTCTTATTTCACTTATTTTATTTCATTTCTTGTGCATGTTTGTTTGTTTGTTCTCCTTTTTCTTATGTTCTCTTATTCTTAGGCCATGCCGTACGCCATGTTGTCCCCCTATTGGGAAAAGGAGGTGAAGGCAGAGTACGAAATGACACCGCCTTTGGAGTGGTGGTCCTCGGACGAACTCCTCTCGCCTATGCGCTCTGACGACTCGGACACGACGCCGAACTCCGGCGAGTTGTACCACCGACAGCCGGGTGAGGTGCCTCGTGACTGGCCTACGGAATAGGAGGAAAGGAGGAGGAGGAATGGCCCACCATAGACTAGCCCGCAATGTAGGCCGCTATTGAAGCGTCCTTGACAGGAGCTCCACCGCCTCCGCCTGCACCCGGCTCCGCCAACTAGCTTTAACTTAAAGTTTTTTATTTTATTTTATATTAAGTTTTCATATTTATGTTTAGTTTGAATGAATATCAACCAAGTTCGAATGAACTTTAATTTGAAGAAAAAATATCTACTGAGAGCTCCCCCATAAGCAGCACCTTGCGCAAGCGCCCCCAATAGCGCGCTCATGTGACGCTGCTGCCAAACATTGTATCGGGGTATCGGGGGGGGGGGGGGGAGTGGAGATGATCTTAGTTCTGTTGCCAGGCTCCTCTGCCTTGCATGGTGCGGAGCAGCCACTACTTTGTTCGTGTCCGGAACCTGTGTAGGTAGGTCGTCGGGTGGTTGGGAGGATGGCATAGTGGCACATGTGTCATCCCCCATGGCACACCTACCAGTGGGCCTAATAACGAATGTACAAAGAAATGACAGGATAATACTCTCTCCGATTTTCTGATTTAAAATAAGTGCCTCGGTTTTGAACAGAGTTACGTAAAAGATAGATATCGCTATCGTAGATGCCCTGGGCCACAAGCATGTTTCATATTTTTTTCTTGCATGCGACATGTCTGGTGCAATGCGCATATTAAATATTAAAACTAAGCCAAAGTGGAGACTTCTCACGTCCTCAGCTATTTTGGTCGTCCGATCGCGAATCCTGGCTGTTTTTGGCCGTCCGATGCACTTCAAATCACGACCTGGGCCAGTTGTCCCTAGGGGGTGCTAATCTGGGATCAAATAGACCTTCTGTGGTGAATTGAAAAAAAAAACAGTAAAGCCCACTTAGGAGTCCAGCATTTTAGTCGAAGACGCAGGAAAAAAACCTATTGTGGCATCTTTCTCGCAGTGCCTCCTCTCCTCCTGATCTCTTCTGCCAGAAACGTAGAGAAAGGAAATCGAACGGCTGAAAACAGCCATATCGTGAGGGATGCTTCTCTGGGCATCAAATTGGCCCTCTATGGTGTATTGGGCCTAGCTAGGGAATTATCTCAAGGCCAACTGGGCCTTGATTAGCAACGCGATAGCGACACTTTCTGGTGTGAGTTGTTTTTGGAAAACGCTTCGATACATACAGGGGATCGCACGCCATGTTTAGCGTTGGCCCTCGGCCTACACACACGCACGCTCCATTCCATCTCACTCTCGAGTCCCGACCCCCACTCTTGATCCACTTTCTCTCTCGGCCTCCTACGCTATCGCTCCCCAACCGCCAGCACACCGCCTCTGCCTGGCTTGACGGCTGGCCGACCTTGCGTGCTCAGGAACGCCTCCACCAGTCGTGGGCGTCGCTCCTGGTCGCCATGGAGGAAGGGCTTCAACCGCTCAAGTGAACCAGAGAGGACCATGGAGGCCGCCTATACCCTCACGCCGGATTGATCCGCCGCCCAACAACTCGATTCACTCCCCGGCCCTGGATGCCCATCACCAAAGGCTCATCCCTTCCCAGTCGTGTCTCTCCCCATAATTTCCACTTTGTTTTCCCACAATGGCGTCCATGGAGGACGCCTCAACCTAAACTCACGCCACCATCTAATAGGCCACGAGCGTTGTTTTTTCCTAGCCACGCGCCAGCAGGCAGGCGTTGCTGCGAGCAGAAACCGCTGGTGCTACCATGTACCGTATGTGGTCGGAGATCCCACCAATGGTTCTCGGTGTTGCTACTAGTCGGGGTCGGTGATGCTACCATCTAGGGTCACGGTTGGGGATATTTTGCTACGGGCAGTGGGGATTTTTGCTGCATAATTAAAATGCAGTGATGTTTTTTTGCACGTGAATGGCCCATCGCGAAAAAAAGTGCTGCAAACAATGCTATAATAGCACACAAAATCCTGCCGCTGGTTACGGCAAATGCTTCCAACCATGTTGGACGGTGCTGCCAAACGATACGGCAGGAGCTACATTGACCGACGACGATGCTATCATGGGCCAGAGCTAGGATCATTTTGCTGCATATTCTTTTCCTTTTTGCGATATTGATGCTTCAAAAATGCTGCAATGATAGTATATGCATTTTAAATCACCGCGGAAAAAAGTTTTACTAGAACAATGCTGCAATAGCAAAAAAATATTGCTACTAAAATGATAAGTTGTTGCTCCATAGAACCAGTGGCGAGATTTTTTTGGAGGGAATTGGACGTGCGACAATTGTACAAAAATCTTACTGAAAACGAAATTTTTCTCTCCATATAACCATTTGTGGGATTTAGGAGGGAACTGAACATTTGCTATAATAGTACAAAACTCTTATTACAAACGAACCATTTTATGTTTCATAGAAGCATTTGCGGGATTTAGGAGGAATTGGAGATTTGCTACAACAGTATACAATTCTTATTACAAATAAACCGTTTTTGCTTCATGAAATCATTTATGGGACTTTGGGGACAAATGAACACGTGCCAGCTCCTGAACCAGGGGATTTCTACCCCAGATCCCAAGGGGATTTCTACCCCAGATCCTAGGAGGGACGCCCAACACTATCCATTGTTTTTTAGGTCAATGTCAACACACGGATGCTAGCAGAGGCCAGACGACCGCGAGCAGGGAGGAGGAGAGCAAGCGCATCGCACGGGATCAGCGATGGAGCTGCAGGACACATTCGACGTGGACACACGGTCCATCAGTCCGGTCCATCAAGCCCGACGTAGTTGGAAGGAGAACCGACGATCTGGCGAGCGGAACGGACATACGCGTTGCGGCCGGGCGGACGGCTCTCAATCGTCATTGATGGTGATGAATTGATGCGTCACTCGACATTAATTTTCAGTATGCAGACCCCTAATGGCAGCCATCATGGGGAAATTGACGCCGGCGAGTGAATATGGTACGTTACTATACTGCCTCTCCTGCCCTATAAAATCTGTTGTCTCAGTTCGTTCCATACCACTTCCACTTGAGCACAGCTTGAAGATCCAATGTCGTACTGCTAGGTTGATTATCCGTCCTGCCAAATCACCATTTTCTCATCAGTGACTGTCTCTAAAATCCAAAATCCGTTTTTCCACAGGTTGTGTTCATCCTGGTTCTGGTGTTTTAATTCTGTTGATTCTTAGAGTTTCCTGCTTGGGCTCGATGCCGAAGGTGACATATTAGGTAAAGAACTGCAGAAACCATCCGACGCCATAGCGTGCGGCAACTGTGCTGGAAAGGATTATTTTCCATCTCGGCGAGGTGCTTGGTTTCTGTGCTGGAGAGTTGAACATTATATGAAGAGGCAAGTGAAGTTTTCCTGTAGATCTGTTATACGTATTATTTTTCTTGACCTGATTAGGGCTGTATTGATGGACATGATAATCTTAGGGAGCTGGCACAAAGGAAAAATGAAGTGCTCTTTTCCATGGCATTTTTTTATATTTTGGATTTGTACTGTTTGCCAGCTTCATTGAGTTCTCTATCTACAAGATGTAGAATGCCAGAAATATATTATTCCAGCAGAGGTACAATTTGCTTGTGAAGAGGAAAAGAAGAACAGAGAGGTACATTCCGTTAGCCGGGTGATTTTTTGTTTAGAGTACTTCTACAGTAGTTTGATATTTCATCTACATACACCAATGTGTTTGGATTCTTCTATAAATTTCTTAACAATGCATCTATAACTTATGACTGTAAAACCATATATTTTTCTCTTTAGTTTTCACGCTCTCTTGGTATTGAGTGCCTTATATATACCATGTATTTATTTTTAGAGGGATGCCAAGGTAGCAACTGAGCAGCAAATTCTTTCCAGCGCAACATATCATTCTGGGCTCGTGCAAACTTCGTTTAATATTCTGACCTCGAAGTACAGTAGTATTTTCCATGTACTTTTAATACTTACCTTATGCTATTTTCATGCATTTTTCTTCCCCTCAGCTGCTGATTTAAGTGACTGAAAGCAAAGTAATGTCTATATATATGCAGGAGTCAGCAAACTATCAATTACAATATATTGGAACCTTTCAGAATCTTACCTTTTTGTTGCACTATACTGGAGTATATCAGTATCCAGAATTTACTTTTGCCAATCACATTGATTATATATCTCTAAATCATGTAGACAAGTTTCAGTGTAGTACTACATGATGCTAATACATGAGGCCATAGATTGGAACTGTGATTGTATAGGAGATTGTATTCATCTACATTATTTTGGCTGCTGCATAGAAGATTGTATTCATCTACATTATTTGGCAAAAGTAGATATACAATGCAGTTATCTGTACAAATACAGAGAAAAATATGCAGAGACTAGATTTAGAAGAATTGCTAAAATAAAATCGTAGCGACATTATATATTGCTGATATCTTGATCTCCATCTGAATCTTGAGTTATGTCAACTTGCTGGTAGCAGGTTTGACTAGAAAGAAGTAACCTCTGAAATCTGGTATTAGAGATTAGAGTGCTTGATGGAGTTTCAGTTTTTTTTTTTAGAGAGAGTTTCAGTTTTGCTGTGAATGTGTGAAATGTGCTAGATCGTGATACTGTGCTCTGTGAGGGTAAATATGGTCCACTTTGAACAATAATATGCCATAAATATGCAGTTTATAATGTTTGATGCTAGGTTAGTTGCATGGTCAAAAACTATTTTTCAGTCTCAAGTATTTGCTTCATACAAACAATCTGACATTAACCTTCCTGGAAGATTAGGAGTGTCACTGCCGTCGTTGTCACTACCCATAGAGAGAGAGAGAGAGTCTGAGGACAATGGTGCATGTCGCAGTGGTGAGCTTGGTAGACCATGAGTGGCGCCGCCGATCCGCCTAACTCGACCTTGCGCGGTGCACGCGGCGACTTATTAGTTCGTCCGACGGCAGCACTCTATTCCTTATCCACCACCACACAACATTGCTATGTTATTTTCCACGTTTGACCTGTTCTCTTCAGGTTAATTTGTAACATTTTCCACATTGAAAATTGTAATATATTTGCTTGATCTTTATGAGGCCAACTATGTTGTCATGTTCCCGACAGAGAGATCAGTTCGTAGATTTAGTTGCGAGTTACAGAATGCAGACCGTTCAATTGTGTTGTATGGTTGCTGGCTGTGATAAGAGTACCTATCTGTGAGGCTTTTTTCCTGGTCCTGAAACTTTTGTGTAGCTTTGTGTTGATGTATATTCGTTGTACCAATAACTTGTCATAGTATTTGTGGTCGTCCTTCTTTTCCAAATAGTTGTATTAGCAATGACTCCATATGTAGTTGAGAGAACAAGACTTTGTATGGATGGACTTGTTGGAACATGAATATGACACACATACGGGAGATGATAGCTGCTACTTATTTGAAGTCTATTGGAAAGCTTGTACTTGATGACAAACAAAAAATGTTTCAGCCAATTGCTAAATTGCGTGTTAAGTATCGAGGGAGTAAGACTTTCTTAGGACCAGATAAAATATACTCAAAATACACTATACTTTAAATATATCAAACTTCTCTCATCAATTAACGATATTCTAGAGTCCTAATGGACGGGCGCAGCAACGCGCGCCTATATGATATAGTCTTGCTTTACAAACATGCACGCTTTGGCATCGGAGCAGGCAGAGGCAAGTGACCCTTTTGCTGCAGTGACAAAACCGTCTCGTACAAGCTTTCCCTCACAGGAGTGAACTCCAGACCCAAGTCCTTGAGCCTCTTGTTCGAGAACTTGTAGGGCTTAACCATCGGCTTGCCGTTGCCTTCGTCTTCATACTTTGCGGTGACGGGGTAGTGCGGAAATAGGTCCCGGAGCAGCTGGACGAACTGGGCGCGGTGCAGCACGGCGCTGAGGCAGAGGTAGCGACGGCCGCCCTGCGGGTCGTGGAGCTCATAGACGAGGGCGTGCGCGCGGGCGACGTCGCGTACATCGGTGTAGCCCGTGACGGCGTTCTGGTAGGCCGGCTTGGCGCCGGTGAGGAACCGGACCACGTGTCTGTTCTTGACGGTCTGCTGCTGCAGCATCGGACCCACCGTCAAGGCCGGTACCACCACCGCCAGATCGAGGCCCCTCCTGGCCGCCTCCTCCGTCGCTGTGATCTCCGCCATCATCTTCCCACAGCAATATAGATTCTGCAAATCAAGATTGGTAAGTTTACAGTTGGGAGAAATGTTGGATGATGGAGAGGGGGAAATGAGCTTGTTACGCCTGTTTGCTTGCAGAAGTCGTAGTCGCTCCAGCACGTCTCGTCAACGACCTTATCCGGGCTCCGCTTGGGGTCCATGTGCACGGCGCCGTAGGAGGAGGTGAACACCACTCGCCGCACTCCCGCGTCCGCCGCTGCGTTGATCGCATTCCTCGTCCCCTCCACGGCCACTTGCATATCTTCCTGCAAGCAGCTCGATCAGAGTAATCAAGTGAGTAGTCCTTAAAATCGTCTCAAGAAGGAGCTAGCAGAGGTAGTGAACTGACGGGGTGGTTGGACAAGGGGGAGGCGAGGTGGAAGACGCCTCGGCATCCCTGGAACGCGGCGCGGAGGCCGTCGTAGTCGAGGACGTCGGCGCGGCACAGGGTGAGCCTCTCCTCCGCTCCATCCAGGCCAAGCAAGTGAGCGTTCTTCCGGTCCGCTTCACAAATTAACCGCACCATTTGACGGGGTCGATGAATCAGTTAACCAGGAATTAATGACACGGCAAGACAAGGACAAACTAAAGGTGTTTAGATTTGTTCTTACCAGGATCCCTGGCGGTTCCCTTAACATGGTAGCCACGGTCCAGGAGCTCCTTCACCACCCACGACCCGATGACGCCTCCCGCTCCGGTCACACAGACCAAATGCTTCTCGTCGCCATTAGCGTAAGCCTTGGAGCTGGACGACATTGTGAGTTGGGGATCGGAGTCCGTTTGTCGTCGATGATGCAGTCCTGTAGAATGAGATCGTCATTAATTAAGCTTGTGATTAACTAATAGGGGCTCGTGATTAGATGTGATTCAAATTGGATCCACATCACGATCGACAGGCAAGTATTATAATAATATATATGCTTGCAGTCAGCCGGGCTACAGCACATGCTCAGCGCACAGTATGAAAAAAAAAAGCACCGATATGGATCCGGATCATACGGATTTATGCATCAGAGAAAAGGAAGAAAAATGAGCAGAAAAACAAATCGAGCAAGAGGTGGAGCACGAGGAAGAGGCCTTCCTTCCTGCGCCGGAGGCAGCCTCCCTACCAGTCTCGTCGGTCGCCGGAGCCGGACCTTCCCTTCCGTCGCCGTTCGTCGGAGCTCGCCGGCCGAGCTTGCAATGGTGGAGAGGTCAGAGGAGGCTGCTCATGATTTTCAGTGAAAGTTGGAGAGACAGAGGAGAGTGAAGGTAGTGGGGCGGTCGGAGGGCTGGCCTAAACTACCCCGAGTAAATATCTTTCCATTAGAGTTAAACGAGCCACATGTGCGGGCCCTGGCATGGGATTGCGTTCACATGGGAGGAGCTAGTCAAAGATGCTGCACGAATCTCCAACAGGCTTGGACGGCTAGGATAGTTGAAGGAGATCCTTGTAGTTGTGGTTTTGCATTTTTGCCACTCCTCGCCGCAGTCACAATTTTCATTGTCTCGAAGATGTCCAGCTCCCACGACGGAAGCAGCGGCGCCGTCGACGCCCGCACCGGCTACTGCGCCGCAACCAAGTCGTTCTGCAGCCTCCGCCCGCCGCTGCCGCTGCCACCGCCGGACGTCCCGCTCACATTCCCGGCTTTCGCGCTGTCCCTCCTGCCGTCCCCTCTCCCCGCCCACCCAGCGCTCCTCGACGCCGCCACGGGCGAGGCCATCTCGTACCCGGCGTTCCTGTCACAAATGCGCGCGCTCGTCGGCGCCCTTAGCTCGCGGGAAGTACTCCCGCTCGGCCGCGGCGACGTGGCCTTCGTCCTTGCCCCGGCGCGCCTCGAGGTACCCGTCCTCTACTTCGCGCTCCTGGCCATCGGCGTGACCGTGTCCCCAGCCAACCCGGCCCTCACCGCCGCCGAGGTGTCCCGCCTCGTCTCCCTGTCCGGCGCTTCCGTCGCCTTCGCGGTTTCCTCCACCGCTGGCAAGATCCCCGCCGGCATCCCCACCGTCCTCCTCGACTCCCCTCGCTTCCGCTCCCTCTTGCACGACGACCAATCAGGAGAGAACGAGTCTTCAGCACGGCTCGACGCGGGAGTGGTGGTGCGCCAGTCGGACACGGCGACAATCCAGTACTCCTCCGGGACGACGGGGCGGCTGAAGGCGGCAGTGTTGCCGCACCGGAGCTTCATCGCGAGAGTTGCCGGGTTCCACGCGCTGCATGTGGAGTCGGGGAAGGATCGCGAGATGACGCTGATGGGTGCTCCCATGTTCCACTCCATGGGGTTCGCCTTCGTGCTGAAAGGAGTGGCGCTGGGGCTGACGACCGTGCTGATGACGGAGGCGGCGACGCGGGCAGGGCTGAGGGGGATGCTGGAGGCGGCGGAGCGCTGGCAGGTCACCGAGATACCGGCGGCGCCTCCCGTGGTGCAGGGGATGACGAAGGCGAGGTACCGGCTGGCGAGTCTGGAGCGGGTGATCTGCGGCGGCGCCCCTCTGCCGGGATCGGTGGCGGAGCTGTTCCGACGGCAGTTCCCGCACGTGGACCTATCCATGGTTAGTGTTTCCAGCACCGATGTTTTCTTTCCTTTTGTTTTAGACCATCTCCGCCCTCTCCCCGCACAACGACAGCCATTGGGATTCATGGCTGGAATCGACCTTGGCGGTGGCGGCGGCGAGGATGGCACCAACAGCAATTTTTGACGCACGCTCGCCGATCCCGATGTTGATCTCCACGTGATTTTGGTAGCGTTACTTGTACATAACTACACTGGTCCCTTTGATGCCCTGCAAACTTGGCCGGTAATGAGGTGGAGGTGGGCTCTGAATCCGACAGATCTGAATCTCGTCAGCTACCGCATTTTGGCAACTGAGTGGCACACTATAACATAAGCACAAACATGTGCAATTTATGCATTATTACTCGGGGGAGACTTGTCACTTGTATAGTTTATGCATTATTACTCGGGGGAGACTTGTATAGGATCTCTCATTTAGGTGAGATCCTAGGATCAGGTCATAAAATCATATTTAGAAAATGTTAAAAAATCTAAAAAAAATTGTACAACACACCTACGGGCTGTTTCTACAAGTCCAAGAAATTTCAGCACAAAATTTGATCTACAGTTAGAGAAACAAAAATGCTAAAGTACACTATGAGTAGTGTTAGATTTGGGTGGATAGTGTGAAACACAATTCATAATGAAGTTTCTGTTTTTTGGCTCTTTAAGTGTAGGTCGAAGTTGCAGCAGCAAAATTTTGCCGTTGCGTTGTATGTTGCCAATTTTTTTGAGAATATTTAAACATGTTTCGTCTATTTTTAAAAATTGATCTCATAGATCCTATGTGAGATCCTACCCAAGTTGCCCCCATTATTACTCTCCTTCTGTTTCTTTTCTTTCGGTAAAGGGGTATACCTCGTCCTCTCTCCATCTGGCTGTGTCCATTTGATTGACTAAAATCTGAATTTCGTTACTGGTTCTAGAATCAACGAAGGGTCTAAGGCATGAAGCACAACTATAAACAATTTGATAATTTGTGTACAACTCCTCACAAATTGTATGGATTGCAATTTACAGACTTATGAACTCGGTGCATGAAGCACACAAATTAAGAATTCGACAAATTGCAAGGAGCTCACATCGGCTGCAATTTGGAGCTATAGGATCTGCTTACCTTGTCTAATCTGACAATTCAATGATATTTTCTGAAGTTTGCGGTATAAATATTCTTCAGGGTTACGGCTCAACAGAGGGTGGTGGCATATCCATTATGGTCAACCGTGACGAGTGCTCCCACGTAGGCTCCGCCGGCCGTGTCTCCAATAACGTAGAGGTGAAGATCGTCGACATCGTCACCGGCGAGCCATTGTCGGTCGACCAGAAAGGGGAGCTGTATGTGAGAGGTCCTGCCATCATGACAGGTGACCGCCCACGGTTGTTTCCATCAGTCTGTAAGACTGTAAATCTGAAGTGAGATTACTTACAATCCTATCTCCATGTGATTTGCAGGTTATGTCGGCGACGACGAGGCCAGCGCAGCCGCTTTCGATTCTGAAGGCTGGCTGAAGACCGGTGACCTTTGCTACATAGACCAGGATGGGTTTGTGTTCGTGGTGGATAGGTTAAAGGAACTGATCAAGTACAAGGGCTATCAGGTCAGCTCTTAGTTTCTCACTCAAGTGGTAGAAACCTAATTTTTCTTCAATCTATCCCCGGTTGATCTTTTTCTTGATAAACTGAATACTGCAGGTTCCACCAGCAGAGCTGGAGCTTGTCCTGCAGTCGTTGCCAGAAATTATTGATGCTGCAGTTTTGCCGTAAGTTCACCAAAAACACCTATTATAATTTGGAGTTGTGTATCTTAGCTGGAACGATGATACAGTATGAAACTGTAACAGCACTCTCTTGCAGAACTGACCATTCTAACGATTTTGCAGGTATCCTCACGAAGAGGCAGGGCAGATACCGATGGCGCTCGTGGTGAGGCAACCCGGAAGCAGGGTCACGGAGGCGCAGGTCATGGAGCACGTAGCGAAGCATGTGGCGCCGTACAAGAAGATCCGCAAGGTTGTGTTCGTCGACTCCATACCCAGATCGCCGGCCGGGAAGATCTTGAGACGGCAGTTGTCAAACGATCTGCAGTCGAGTCATGCATCGAAACTGTGATCAGAGTTGCTGCCCAAGTCTAGCTCAAAGGGGTCATAGTGGGTGTAGTTTTTTGCTTAAAGACCTCTTAATACCAAGAGCTCATCAGCAACACGATGTAGTCGAAACGTAGCTTGTAGAAGCATGAAATATTTTCTCCCTATTTTCGGTCAGTTTTCGTTGTCTCCGAAGCCTGTCTATACCACTTAGACGGTTATACCTACATACTTCCCTGCGTCAGCTAGATCGTTTCCTTTTTCCTTTTTGTTAGTTTTTCTTTTTCTGTGTCTTTGTGTAATTGTTTTTATTTTTTCCATTTTCTATATCTTTTTTCTTATTTCATTTTTTTCATGTCTTCATTTCCATTCTATTCTATTATCTTCTTTCTCTTTTATTTATTCTTCTTTTTTGAAACCCGCAAACATTTATTTTTGGAAACCCTGAATATTTGTTTTAGAACCATTGACTTTTTCCAAAAACAAATGATTATGTTCAATTTGTACGAACAATTATTTTGAAAACATGAACTTTTTTATATAGGTGAACACCGTTTTTGGAACATGGGAATATTTTTTTCAAAAAATAAATATTTTTAACAAATGGGAACCATTTTAAATGTACAATAATAGTTCTTTTTGTAATAGGACAATATCTTTTTGATATATATGAACATTTTGTGATTTAAAGTTTTTACCATAAATATAAATTGATCGTATCAGATTAATAAAATAAATATTTTCCAAGATTAAATATAAATAAAATTGTACCTGTCAGTCGGGTGGAACAAATTCTGCCCATTATGACCGTTGCGGGCGGCCAAACCCTAGTCCTTCGTATAAGTGAGACATGGCGGGGGTGGGGGACTATGGTCCCTTCTTGTGTAAAATTCTAGAGATAAATTGAAGTCAAAAAATACTAATGTAAAAGTTGTGGTACATCTTGATCTCTAACAAATGGTTCAATGTATATAAATTATTTCTCACTATTTTCCAGATCAAATCAAATGCGTAAAATCTAGCTATAGTAACTGAACTGGGACTATGTGCTAACTTTGGTTAGTAGAATTTAGAGTTGGATTACACGAATTATGGCCAGTGGGATGGCTTAAGTTAAATTTACGGTTGTTAATTAGAAAACATATTATTTTTTGATGTGATGTAGAATAAGATTGGGCATGAAATTTTTGCAACTCATGATTGCACGAATCACGAAGAAATTCAATGGCCAACCCATGTAAAAGTAGTAAAATCACAGTTATAATCCCATGTACAACTCATGGGACGCACGAATAGTGATTCAAATATGACGGCTCTAGAGTGTGATCTCGCTAGCGTGTGATCTCCGAAGCTAGATCTTGAACCAGAACTAAAGCTTCTTTACACCAACGGCCATAGACATCACACATGCCAATCCTTTTCCTTTCTTTAACGAAAATAAAAGGATGTCAAAAAATGATTAGGTCCCTAGCTGGTCCACACACAAGGGAAAATGGACGAAAGCGGTCTTAGATAGAATATCAAATTCCAAACTTAATGCGGCAAGTAGGAGCCGATCAACCAGATCAAGGCCAATAACAGAGTGCTCTGCTTGGCCAGTTTGCGATTCCACTACAAGACTCTTGCAACTACCAATCACAGAGCATGACCCAAGCCGGCCTCCCTTTCCATTTACTAGATGACCCGTTGCGCGACTGCGCAACTGCCGGATGCAACTACCACACTATTTCAACATCATTTGATTTTAAAAGTTTTGGACCTAAATTTATTTCCATGTATGAATTAACAGTGGAAATTTGAAAACTGCACTTGCACTACGCAACAGCTGAAAGCAAGACCACATTGTTATCATTGTTCTTAAGTTCAGCTGAGTGAATACTATCTATGGTTAGTACTTTAACCTTCTGTAGGTAAACCAGAGCATTAAAGCAGGCCGACTGTATTGCTGCATCAGTTGTTTGGGACCAGTCTCCATAGAACGTCTTTATCTCCATCCTTGCCACACAGATATGTGGAGGAACATTGATCTGAATAGCAGTCAGTATCTCATTTGATTCATCGTCGCGGGTGGTCGTTTCATGCATAGAAAATCCTAGGGCTTCTACAGCCTGTTGCAAAACACGCCGTCTGCAAACAAAAATGGAGGTTGCGCAAAGCTGTTGTATCAACAAAGAAATTTATATTAGTATACTAAGTGGCATAAAGCTTACAACAGTGGATAGCAGTAGATCAAATTTGCACTACATGAAAAATCAATTATCTGTATTTGAAGGTATTGCATTCAGACACTAAGGACCAACTAGAGTAGGCATATTTCAGTACACCTCACTGTTACATTTAGACACTAAATAGCACATGCTCTTACCATCTCTGACACATTAATATCCATATCATGTTTCTCTTCTCAAATAAGCTAATATAAACACCATACTGCCTATATTTATTCCTGAACTTCAATATGAAGGGGCATAAAGGGTTCATAAACAGATACCCAAAATCAGTCAGGCACAATGACAGTGCTAGGAATAGAATGAACTTAAGAAAATAAAGATGAACTTCATACTACTTATTTTTAGCTGCTGCACATATGCAGGTTTAGGGATTTAACAGCACATAAGAGCCTATATCAGAGGATATAGCATGAATGAATCGATAAGTAAAATAGCGAGGCTATACTGACTAACCATGGGAAGCATATTCACGAACAGGTCGCAATCCTGGGGAGAGGTGCAGGCAGATGAGATTTCTGCGGAGGAACCAATGTCTTCGTTGTCCTCATTCTCCATCTGGTGAAGGATGCTCTAAGATAAATTCATTATGAATTGGGAAAAATATTGGGTCATGGGGTGCAAGAGACATGAACATAGATTCAGTTGAAAGAAACAAAGCACCACAATTAAGAAAAACGCCATGGGATTCAGGGGGGCAAGAGACATGAACTACATAGATTCAATTGAAAGAAGCAAATCACGACAACTGAGCAAAATGCCACGGGGTTCAGCCTATATTCTTTACACACTTTACCTTTTAAAAAACATTATATATGACCAGCATCCATTCCCTGGGTACCTCTGAAAATCAGCATACTTCTTCCAGCTAGACTATGAATTAATTAGCATGGTTCGGTTTGAACTAACTTAGGCTAAGATGTTAACTAATGGAGACCTGATGAAAGATATAGTGTTTGTACTATAAAAAACAATGAGAAAATAGCACATCGAAGTGCAAATTACATATAATGATCAGTACATAAACACCCTATGAAATATGTTTGTGCGGCAATTGGCAGAAAAAGGTCAAACCTTTGGAGTAGAATAAGCTCTTCCTTTTACCAAAGAATCACAAACCTCTGAGGCCATTAAGTTTGTGTATATCTCTACAGCAGAGGAACCACACATTTGTTGGTTGACATTATCTTTGTCAATATCTATGATGCTTAAACCAGCATAGTTTCCTGGAAAAAAAAATCTTTAGCTGATGCCCCACTAAACACAACACGCAAAGAATATCTACAAGTTTCTCGGAAATGAGCAGTGCAGGGGAAAATTATAGTATACCCAGAATATGACCAAAGCCAGCTAGCAGCGAGGCGTAACATTACACGTGGAGAGAAGTTTTGAACAATTTTCTAGACTTGTAACCTATATTTAGGTCCAAATGATAGCAATAGAGAAAATACATGAACTTAACTAACCATTCTTTGACACAGTTTCAGATTTATCAATTGTGTTTCTTCCCTGAAAGAATACCTATTCCGTTCAATATTTTTATTTTGTAATGACAATGACCCCTTGTTTTCAACCAAAGCAGTGGGCTCATATTTTGGGGCAAAAGTCTGTGCCTTCTAAGCCTCCTCATAATCATTCACAATTTAAGCTTCACTATACAACATAGATAGTCTGATTATTATTCCCTCCGTTTTGAAGTGTAGTGCATAATTTGAATAAGTAAGAGCTTTGACTGCAAAATTATTTATTACAAAATCACAAGCTTAAGTGATATTGAAGATATAACAAATGCTATCACTTGTGTCTAACACAATCCATGTCACATCAAGATAAGTCCAGCTAGATATAGAGAGAAGAGAAGAGGAGTTGCTGATATGTCCTATTTCTAGGAAATGGAAGAAAAATACCGAGACTGCAGCACACTAATATAGTCTGCAATGGACTACTGTTCAACCCATAAATGTTTTACCATATGTTTGTGAGCTCCAGTCTAGCATAACATGGTCTACTGTCTCGATAAAGTAGTCAACATATCAAATTATCTTGACATCATGATTATAAGCATGACATTTGAAGCTCTTTTTAAGAAGAAACATGGCAAAATGCTCAAGATTTAGCAAGAAGTAAAAAACAAACACTTGACAACAAAGAAAGCACCATACACATACAAAGTCTAACACTTCCAAGGTCTACCAGCATCAGTGAGCAAATTAACCACAAAATGCAGCTTAAACATCAATAGATCTTTATTAGGCTAGGCTGGCGATGGCGCTGCTGTCGTTGCATCTGTTAGCTAGGCTATATCATGGAGAAGGAAAAACAATCCACAAAGTTATAGATCAACTTGTCCCAAGTGAACCTGCAAAAATGAGATAGCACCAAAGAATCAGCTCAGGCCATGTCTCAAGTTAAAGATGAAATTTTCTGTAGTCTTTGGAAGACCCATCAGAATTAGGACAAGCAGTTTTAAACCTAAAACTGAGCATTCACCGCCGAATATTATTATTAGGTATAAAACAACCACCATCTTTCGAATAGGGACTGTCCTATGCATTATATCACAAATAGTTCTAACATACAAGCGAAAACAGAGTAATAAAATACATATTGGAACAAAATTGATTCATCCATTTTGTTTTCAAACCATATCAGTACTATCCTTTCCTTCCTGTAGCTAGCTTCTCTCAGATCCCGTAGCAATAAAATTATCACTTCCCCCTCCTATCAAAATAACCACAAATACTTCAGATCTAGCAAATAATACACATGCGCAAGCACATCGACAACTAAAAAGACCAATCGTGAGATATATCTGTCATAGGAGGCTGGCTAGGGGCGCAAACCAAGAAATCTCACTTTCCTCACTTGATTTGCTGAGAAGAGAAGAAGGGCTCTAACCTCTGGCTGCTTCCCTCCTTGTTCACGAACAAACCCGTGACCACAGAAAGTGCCCAGCTTAGTTTCACGAGCAGGCCCATACTTGAAAAAAAATGAATGATTGATTAAAGCAAATGAAACTGTGAGATGAACAGGGAAAACTTCCAAGCATAATAAATCCATAATAGAGTGGTCCAAACAAAATAGAAATCCTTAACATTCATACATGATCAATCAAAAGGCCTTTCATAGACCGAGAGCACAACAAACAATCTTGTAGCCATGAATTTGAAAAACAGGACAATATGCTACTGCAGAACTGAATAGAAACCAAATAAACATATAGACAAATTAGTAGCTCAATAGTTATGTACAGTACACTGAGCGGATAATTTTACAATTACCTTTAATTTAACAACCTTGAGAATTACAAAGCTTGATGATGTTGGATGGTCGTGAATGGATTTAGCGTAGCTTGCAGCCTTGCAGGTATAGAAGCGATGCAGAATATAAATAAACACGCCCAGACGCATCATGATCTCCTTCAATACCTGAAATGCAAAATTATGAATAGGTAAATGACTACTAAACCTTGGTATCATTGACTGGAGCAAAGCTTCAGAAAAGGGGAATTACCTGGATTATATAAATTAGTAATCTGTACAAACAGAGATGAAAAGATCTAGCGATTAAACCACTGCAATCCAATATGCTCGTCGGTTGCTGAACAAATCAAAATAAACAATAAAGTGAATTCCCTGTGAAAATACATATAAAAGCTTGTTCCAACAACACCAGTAGTGGGAGGATGAAAGGATGAGCATACCTGCAGCGGAGCATCAATTCTGGTAGCTGTCACCATATGTTCTCTATGAACCTCCTTGACATCAAACCCTATAAGCAAGATACAATAAAACTAATCATGGGAGGCATAATACACCAATTAGAATGGACAAGAATTGCGAATTAGCAAAGGGAATCATGACATATTACAACAGTCCGAAAATCCAAACAGCTATAACCAATCAGCCTATAAACAGCTGTTCTTCAATCTGTAGACATAATAATCGAGCTCCTAATTTGTCGAAAGAATAAACACCCAACAAGCAGCCAACAAGCAGCAAATCCAA
The DNA here is from genome assembly GCA_947311845.1 of Poa pratensis. NCBI lineage: Eukaryota > Viridiplantae > Streptophyta > Magnoliopsida > Poales > Poaceae > Poa > Poa pratensis. The sequence continues at coordinate 119,793,973 of CAMZMU010000096.1, forward strand.
CGGAGCAGCAAGTCAAAAAGAATAAACCAAAAGATAAACAAGAGATGGGAAGCAGGCCGCCACCTCCTTGCCGTCCACCTCCTGTGCCCTGTTGTGCCGTTCAAGACTAAGAGGAGAGAGAGACACCCGGATCTTGAGCGGGGAGGCCAGGGAGAGGAGAGGATGCGTCAAGCGTGCTGTCGCCCTCTCTCCCTCGATGCGGACCACATCGGGCAGGTCATATCGTCCAGCAGCCGGTGCAGCTCGTTGCCGTCGCGTCCAGCCGCCGCCGCCTCCCTGCCCGGCCGCCGCCGCCTAGGTCGCCCGCCGCCGCCATGCCTGGCCCGGCCGGCGGTGGTCCGCCCTCCGTGCTCGCTCTTGCTCCTTCTCCCTCTCCACCGCCCTCCCCATTTTCTCCTCCACCCGCGGGGCTGCGTCCGACGCCCTCCAACTGCGGCTGGGGGATCTGGTAGGGGCGGGGAGCCCAGGAGTGCGAGCTGGAGGAGGAGAGGGAGGGGTGACGGCGGATGAGCAGGGGAGGTGCGGCGCGAGGAGAGGCGGTTGTGGAGGAGGAGAAAGGGGATTGGGTGAGGAGAGAGGAGCAGGGATTGGTTAGGGTTTCAGCGCGGGTCTCGGTTTTGTCTCACGCGACGGACGCGACGCGATTGGCGAGCACGGACGCGAAGAAAACTCGCTGAAACGGCTCTTCGTGCGGCCGAGCAGACAAGCCCTCCGCGCACGGTCCGCTGAACGCCCGGCCCCAGAGGAAATTGGCCCCAGGTGTCATGGCCTGTGCCCCTCAGTCGATTAGTAGCAAAAAATTTGACAGCATCCAACGGTGAAGTGAAACACGGATGCTTTTTACCCTGTTCAAACCGGATCGCATGCACAGGAATCACCGGGAGGGGCAAACCGGGGCAAACGGCGGGTAGGGCTTGAGCTTTTATAGAAGTAATTCCTCAGCTTATCCTCATCCTCCAAAAGCTCATGTCTTCCTTCCCGCCACCTCTCGCCTCCCATCATCTCTCCACCGTCGTCAGGCGGCCGCACTCCAACTCCAAGGACAGGCTAGCCGCATCCACACATGCAACGAAGCCTCTCACCCTCTCGCAGCCAGGTCTATATAAACCAGGCTTCGCTCTCTGGTTATTGCATCGATCGGTTTAAGCCGCAACAGTGACAATGTGGAGGCGCATGATCTTGCTCGCCGTGGTGATCGCAATGGCGGTGGCGCCGGCGCCGGCGCTGGGCATCCCGTTCACGGAGAAAGACCTCGCCTCGGAGGAGAACCTGCGGGGGCTCTACGAGACGTGGAGGAGCCACTACACCGTGTCACGGAAGGGACTGGGCGCCGACATGGAGGCGCGCCGGTTCAACGTGTTCAAGGAGAACGTGCAGTACATCCACGAAGCGAACAAAAAGGACAGGCCCTTCAGACTGGCGCTCAACAAGTTCGCCGACATGACCACCGACGAGTTCCGCCGCACGTACGCCGGGTCCAGGGTGCGCCACCACCGCTCCCTGAGCGGCGGCCGTCAGGGTGACGGGAGCTTCATGTACGCGGACGCCGATAACCTGCCGCCGGCGGTGGACTGGAGGCAGAAGGGCGCGGTCACCGCCATCAAGGACCAAGGCCAGTGCGGTACGTGCGTACGTTGTTCTTGATCCTTCTTTCATTCGTTCGATCTATATCAAGCTGCGTGATTCATTCGACTGTGCGAGACAATGGACCTTTGAAGGGAGCTGCTGGGCGTTCTCGACGATCGTGGCGGTGGAGGGCATCAACAAGATCAAGACGGGGAACCTGGTGTCGCTGTCGGAGCAGGAGCTCATGGACTGTGACAACGTCGACAACCAAGGCTGCGACGGTGGCCTCATGGACTACGCCTTCAAGTTCATCCACAAGAACGGAGGGATCACCACCGAGTCCAACTATCCGTATCAGGGCGAGCAGAGCAGCTGTGACCAGTCAAAGGTGAACAAGGGCAGCTCTAAACTTTGCCCTGCTGTGAATTTCAATTCAGAAATTTAAATTTTTGAACATCAAAGCTCTTTCTCGTCATGAAGTTCACCATTTTTGGATTGCATCAAACGTTATGTGTTTCAAGTTCCTACAGTCAGTTCATTGATCTGTAGATTTTAAGTAGGGACATTCTCTATGTTGCAGGAAAACTCTCATGATGTGTCGATCGATGGCTACGAGGATGTCCCAGCCAACGACGAGTCTGCTCTGCAGAAAGCGGTCGCGAACCAGCCCGTGTCAGTCGCAATAGACGCCAGCGGCAACGATTTCCAGTTCTACTCGGATGTGCGTAACTCTCCATGCAACTCATCAATATGAACTTTATAGCTTGTTCTGGTGTATGCCATGTTCAGTGACAAATATGGATATATGCATCGAATCACCCTGCTGATTACTCCAACGAACTCAGGGCGTCTTCAGCGGAGAATGCGGCACGGATCTCGATCACGGTGTCGCCACAGTTGGGTACGGCACTACTCGGGATAAAACCAAATACTGGATTGTCAAGAACTCGTGGGGAGAGGATTGGGGCGAAAAGGGTTACATCAGGATGCAGCGCGGTGTGTCGCAAGCACGGGGGCTGTGTGGCATCGCCATGGAGGCATCTTACCCAACAAAGTCGGCAGCACATGCTACTGATGAGCTCTAGATGGCATCTAATCCTTCGGGGTACAAGCTCTGTGCTAAGGGAGAACTAAATCTCCCACAGTTATCTTATGTATTTTGTGCGAAATGTTATTACAAACATATAATAAACGTGTTCTTCCTTCGAAAAGAAACACGGCGATTTGGCTCATAGGAGCATCTAGTCTCATTATGAAAAGAAATTTTTAAAAATTATTTAAAATGTCAAAAAATCTAAAATAAAATTCTGGGTGCGTACCTCTTAACATTTTTTGTTGGCACATAAAGTTTCACGAAAAAAATAATGTTTTTTGTGTCCTGTATAAAAAAAACAAATTCGGTGCTCAAAAATAACTTTTTACTGGACATTTTTTTGTCTTTTTTACACAGGGCACATAAATGTCTTTTCTTGACAAAAAATTGTGTGTCTACATAAAATGTTGGTATGTTCATCCGATTTTTTTTTCAGAATTTTTGGACATTACGAACTATGTTTTTTCATAATAGGATCATCTAGACCTACGACTCAAAATGGATTTCCGAGGACCTCTGTCTTTGTATACTCGAGTGCATACAAATGTGATTTTATTAAACAAGATGAAATGCATCAAAGCCAACACAACATGTTTTGCTAAGTGATTTTTTGTGACGAAATTTAAAACAGACCGATGGATGTGATTAGAGGAGATGATCAACCATCTTTGTCTAATGATTTTTTTAGCATCGTCTAATGAAAAGGTAGCTTGGTCAGATTACCACCTCCTATCGGATCCCTTCCGTTGCCCCTATCCAAGTGTTGAAAGCCCACTACGGACCCACTAGGTGGGAATTGAACATGACCGTCCCGCCAATAACCCAGTGCGATCTGGGTGACGGCACAGAAGGAAATCCCTTCCCATCGCCCGAGCGATTCGGTGCACCCATTTCGCTTAAGGACTTGTGGTTATGGGCTCGGCCCGTTCATGCGTTTCGCTACCTTCGAACGTGACAAGCAGCAGGACATGAACGACGTGGTTTCATATACGCTGGTTGGAATTTTCGGTTTGTTCATCTGTCCGAAAGAGAAGCAGAACAGCCACATCCACGTCACCAACTCGAATGTTAGGAAAGGAATGACGTGCCTTTTCCACGTCTAAGTTCTGCTCCTTAGGCTCTACTTTCTCTTCTTCTCTTTGTCTTTTTCTTTTTCGTTTTTCCTTAGTTTAGTTGGTTTTGACAACTTTTTTTCTTAGTTTAGTTTCTAATATTTGTTCAATTTCACGTTATGTTTCTCCCATGATTTATTTTTTCTTCCATTTATTCTAAAATTCGTTTATCTTGTACTAGGGGCGTGTTCCACGCTCTTTTTTTTTCTGTTCCATGTAAGATTCTTATTTAATTCACGAGTACTAAATTTAGCGAAACATTCGGTTCCCAAATAGTTTTGACATTATGTTCCTTGTGTACTGAAATTTTGTTCCTCTCAGTTTAAAATGTTGTTCCTCATTGTGACCTGGTTTGTTCCACGGGTACTTTTTTTTCGACCTAGTGCAAAAATCCATTCCAAATAGTTTTGACTTTTTGTTCCTCGTGCATCGAAATTTTGTTCCACACAGTTAAAATATTGTTCCTCTATAGAAGCTGGTTTGTTCCACATTTATTTAAAAAATCCATGCAGTGCAAAAATCCATTCCAAATAGTTCAGAATTTTGTTCTCCGTGTACGGAAATTTTGTTCCGTTCAGTTTAAGATGTTGTTCCTCACTGTGACCTAATTTCTTCCATGGGTATTTTTTTTTTGTTCCACGTAGTGCAAAAATCCATTCCAAATAGTTTTGACTTTTCATTCCTCATGCATCGAAATTTTGTTCTGCACAGTTTAAAATGTTGTTCCTCTTTGTGACCAGGTTTGTTCCACGGGTACAAAATTTTGTTCCACGCAATGCAAAAATCCATTCCAAATAGTTCCAATTTTTGTTTTTGTGTACTGAATTTTGTTCCGCTCAGTTTAAAATGTTGCTCCTCTTTGTGACGTGGTTTGTTCCCCGGTTACTAAATTTTTGTTCCGTGTAGGGCAAAAATCCATTCTAAGTGGTTATTTTCTTGTTCCTTGTGTACTGAAATTTTGTTCCACACAGTTTAAAATTATGTTCCTCTTTGGAACGTGCTTTGTTCCACCATTAATAAATTTCCGTTTCATGTAGATCAAAATTCTGTTCCAAATAGTTGCGACTTTTTGTTCATTGTGTATTGAAATTTTGTTCTACATGGTAAAATGTTGTTCCTCTTTGTGACGCGGTTTGTTTCAAGGCTACGACATTTTTGTTCCATTTAGTGTAAAATTCTGTTATAAATAGTTTTGACTTTTTGTTCCTCGTGCATCAAAATTTTGTTCCTCTTTCTGACCTGGTTTGCTCCACATGTACTAAATTTTGTTCCACGCGGTGCAAGAATTCATTCCAAATAGTTCAGAATTTTTGTTCTTCGTGTATGAAAATTTGGTTCCATTCAGTTTAAAATGTTGTTCCTCATTGTGACCTGGTTTGTTCCACGGGTACTTTTTTTGTTCCACTTAGTGTGAAAATCCTTTCCAAATAGTTTTGAATTTTTGTTCCTCGTGCATCAAAATTTTGTTCCACTCAGTTTAAAATGTCGTTCCTCTTTGTGACCTGGTTTGTTCCACGGGTACTAAATTTTGTTCCCTACCGTGGAAAAATCCATCTAAATATTTTAGATTTTTTGTTCTTTGTGTACTGAAATTTTGTACCCAATGTTGTTCCTCTTTGTGACGTGGTTTTTTCCCACGGGAACTAATTTTTTTCCGTGCAGCGCAAAAATCATTTCTGAATAGCGATTTAGTTGTTCGTTGTGTAATGAAATTTTGTTCCACTCTGTTTTAAATGATGTTCCTCTTTGGAACGTGCTTTGTTCCACCATTAAAAAATTTCTGTTCCACGTAGTGGAAAATTCTATTCCAAATAGTTGCGACTGTTTGTTCATCGTGTATTGAAATTTTGTTCCACGCGGCTAAAATGTTGTTTATCTTTGAGAAACGGTTTGTTTCGAGGGTACTAAATTTTTATTCCACTAAGTGCAAAATTGTTCCAAAGAGTTGGGACCTTTTGTTCCTCATGTATGAAATATTGTTCGGCTCAGTTTAAAATGTTGTTTCTCTTTGTGACGTGGTTTGTTGCATGGGTAGTTTCACGTAGTGTAAATTCTATTCCAAATAGTTGCGAATTTTTACCGCTCGTGTATTGAAATTTTGTTCCGTTCAGCTTAAATATTGTTCCTTTTGTGCCCTAGTTTGTTACAGTGGTACCAACTTTCGTTCTGCTTAGTACAAAATTTCATTCTATAATAGTTTCGATTTTCCGTTCCTCGTTTGTTTAATATTTGTTTCACTTAGAAAAAAAATATTACTCATTTGTGACGTGATTTAATACATTAATCTAAAATTATTATCTATTTTTTTCCACCTGCACGTGTTATTTATTAGTTGGATAGTGAAATTTGTTCTGTTCTGGCCAAAAAAAATCCCAGCGTGATTTTGTTCCAGGTTTGCTAAAGTTAGGCTTCTTTGGTCTTTGATTTATGTTTCCCTTTTATTCGTGAGAAAACTTTGCATGTGCCAGTTCAAATAAATGATGCAACCACTCACGTGACATATTTGCCACTGCGTATATAAGTGTGGATACAATTAAACAACAGAGCCAGTAGCGCACAAGAGCAGCGACAGTTACAAAAGAGCACATGCGTCAGGTGGAGTTCTCGTTTTTAGTCCCACCTCGGGAGATTAGGAAGAACACTACCGACTTAAATATAGGCTCTCCCTCCAAACGGGAAGAGAGGTAGCGTGTGGCCAGCACATCGCTTGCCAGCTACCAAAAACGTACAGCTCACAACCTCACAATACATGCAAGCTGGGCCGGCCCAAATCGACCAAACTTGAGCGATCTGGTGGCAGGGGATCGCCCGGGCGCCAGGGAGGAGAGCACCTGCACAGAACCCAAAAAACTAGGGGCCCAAATTTCCTTGGCAACCGAGGCCACTATCCCGTACCACTTTTGGCCCAGACCAAAGTCCCCAGCGTACATGTCCAACGAACTGGGCCGTAAATCTACCCAGTCTGCAATCCCTCACGATCCGGTCTGTAGACAGCGGTCGATCCCCTTCAACAACTGCTATATAAAAAATTCTTCCCTTAAAAAAGGCGTCGTATCTTGTGCATCCGGTGCGTTTGTGTATCCCTGCATCCGAAGACCTTCAGCCAACCGATCTAAATCGTGCGTCCCAACTCGATCTCACACGATTTTGCACTAAACCGCCCGCGTGCAGACCTTCATTTTGCAAATTACCCCCTAAACAGGTCCAATCCTCTCTCTTATCCCTAAACAACACGGGCTGGTTATCCTAATGGCGGCGTCGACGAGCTCCGCGATCCCCAATCGAAATCCACCCGTCACGAGCCATCGCCGGAAGCGATATGCCATTCGATGGCCTCGACGCAATCGGCTTCCTCGCACGCCCACCTTCTTGCTGGTCCCCGCCGAGTTCACCGGCGTTCGCAACCTCTGCTCCATCGGCTTACACTACATGCTTGTCCCGTGGTTGCCCCTACTGAACTTCTCACAACGGCGGCCAGCTACAAGGACAGCTCAGGAATCGTTTAGAGACGAGTTGGACCCTCTCTTCTTTTCCCCTGCTACAGGAAAAGCGACTTTTGGGCGATCCCCGTGCGCATCGGTGCCTCGCCGGCGATCCGCGGGATTCTTCGCCTCCGGCGGCCGCTCCGGCGGCGGGAGGTCGGGGAATCCCCGGATCCAGGCTATGTGTATTAGGTGTGCGTGAGGAGTGTCGTCGGCGGCGTTGTGGTGGAGGTGACGGCGTCGGTGCTGTTTGGTGGTGGTGGATCTCTCCTCCGTTGGTGCGGCTCGGTGAGCTTCGCCGCGGATCTGCCGCTAGGCCTTGCTCGCGGCTCTGCGGAGTCCTCGAGGAGGCGTTCCCCTTTGCCGGTGTCCTTTGCAGGTGGATCCGGCGATTGACGACATGGAGTTCGCGATTTCTGAAGACCGAGGTGGTGCCGCCGGCCGTCGTGCGCGGTGGAGGTGTTCCGGCACCGAGGAGCGTCGACTCTCTGCCCACGGGGGCCTCCCAGTCCAAGTTTTTGGAGGTGGTGCGGCAGCGTTCGCCGGCGCAGCGTCGAGCAAGACGAAGACGACGCCAGAGTCCAAGAAGGACCTCAATGTAATTTTCTTGTTTCTTGGGCTTATCTGTAAGATTCTCGGTTGGATGTAATTGCAATTCCCTCGCAAAAAAAAAAGGACAGCTCAGGAAATTGGCCGCTGCTCAAGCTCTGATTTTTCCTTGTGTTGTGTACTGTATGTATCCAGTACATGTAGAATAGCCTCCTGAGCAGGCTAATGGATCGTCTTTTCCTATTGTTTGGGTGTGTGTGTTGCTTGGGAGATTACGGTATGAATGTACACTGAGATTGGGGATTGTTGATTTTTCAGATAGAAGTGAGTGAAAGTTGTTGTGAGTGGAAATATTAGAATGAAACAATTGTGAAAGTCTGATGCATATGTGCCGGTTGACTCGGATCGTACGACTGGGTACTGCTGTACACTAAGACTACAGTTTCCAGTGAAGCTTAAAGAGGATGTGAAGGCAGTATAATTGAATTATTGTCCTCTCACATATCACCTCATGTTCAAAGAAGTAAAGATATATTCATTTGCAACTAGAATAACAAAAATGGAAGCTCTAATTTACTCACCACTAAGACAAACAGTTGGACAAAATAAAAATTCAGATCCATTACACAAATACATTTTTAACACCGAATAAATTAGTACTCTTGATAAGCTCAGATTTTTCTTTCATCATGTTGTGTGCATGTGTAGTGGCAGAGTATAAATCAGCATTCTTTGATTTTAGCTACCACTCAACTCAAACTGAACATGCTATGTCTAAGCATTCTCATAATTTAATGCTTTCCTGGAGCAATGCATGCTTTAAACCCAAACTGAACAATATAAGTCGAAAAAGAGAACTTTATTCATGAATAGAAAGAATGTGTTTACAACCAGCAGTTACAATAGCATGAACCATTTCACTAAGGCAAGTCATTCCTGATCTTGATCACTTGAAATTTAGGAAGTACATACAACCAATGCACCCATCTTCAGCTCACAGGCCAAACTGGGCAAGTTTGTGTGCCAAGTCGTAGCTGTTGGTTTGCAAAGCATGCACCAAAGTCTGTAGTCCGACTCATAAATCACACGATGCAGACCAAGAGCAGATGCACCTTCAGTCGCTGCTGCACAAGGTTCAGTCTCCGCTAGCAGAGCATTTCGCAGATGTTGTATCTTCCCTGCTGCTGTCGCTATGAAGTTGCCTGAATCGGAGCGAGCGATCAATCCCCAAGCATCAGACTTCGTGCTAGCATCAAAATTGACATTGACAAAATTCAGCGCTGATCTGGACCAGTTTGTCATTTGGTTAATTGAACTGCTACACACAGCAGGAATCTTTGAGACACCACTGAAACACATTCGGACTTGTTAATTGTCCTAATCTCCTGGAAGAGGTCGATGGCTTCTTGGTTGGAGACGCGGAGGTGCTTCTTGGTTGGGACGTGGAGGTAGCCATCCTGATCTGTGTCGTGGAGGATCCAGCGCATCCACCGGCAGCAGCTCGCCGCCGTCGGCCGCGGTGGCGCCGAGGCTCTTCCGCTCCTAGCGCCAGAGGGTCTTCCGGACCATGTATGAGGCGGCGCCGGCCTTGAAGTCTCTCGGCGCCAAGGAATTATGAGGAGAGGAGGACGACGGCCGTGTCTTCGTTGACCTTGCTCGGCGGGGAAGCCATGTTTATCTGGTTGTACGGGGGCACGAGGTGGGGTATCGTGGATTAGAGTGTTAGAAATCGAACTCGAGAAAGTGGTTTTGTGCTGCGTAAAACTTGCAGCGTTTTCCGTTTTCTCTATTACTTATAGCAAACTCTGAAACTGAAAATAGGATCATGTCCGAGCTATGCGGCCGCGCCATCCCACGGCCACTTGTCCACGTCCTAGCGATACCGCCATGCGCGCTTGACTTCGTGCCATCCCACGATACGCGCACAGCAGCTCGATCTACCTAAACTGAAGGAAGAAGCGGTCATGGCACAAACAGACTCGTGTTCATGCCGTATTGTTTTTTCTGAAAACAAAACAAACTATCCTAGATACAAGGACTGCAGGATTACATAGTCAACAAATCACCCCCTAATCCTGAAGTCCATCTGAAACTTCCATGACGCCGAGCTTCAGTCTCATCTCCGCGAATTTGACACGGCCCAACGCCTTGGTGAGAATGTCAGCAAGTTGTCCATTTGTGCTCACATGATCAATGTCCACCTTGCCGTCCTCAATGCACTCACGAATGTAATGAAAACGAGTGTCGATGTGCTTACTTCGTTCGTGATGCACTGGTAACCCTGCTCAGCTCGATCGCGGACTTGTTGTCCACGTACAGCTTCACCGTCGCTGGAGGCTTGCCGACCAGCTCTCCAAGAAGCCTGCTCAACCAGACGGCCTGGCACGCTGCCTTTGCCGCTGCAATGTACTCCGCCTCGCAAGACGATAGGGCCACCACCGGTTGCTTCTGAGATGTCCACGTGATGATGCCGGAGTCGAGGAAGAACACGACGCCAGTGGTACTCTTCCGATCGTCGACATCCCTAGCGAGATCGCTGTCGCTGAAACCCATCAGAGTGGGCTCGTCTGTGGTGCCCTTCATGTACCTGCACCCGTACCCAGCCGTTCCACTGATGTACCGCAGAATCTGCTTCACTGCAGCCCAGTGTGAAGCAGTGGGTGCCTGCATATACCTGCTCACCATCCCGACGGCGTGCGTGATGTCAGGACGGGTGTTGCAGAGATACCGGAGACTTCCGACGAGACTCCGGTAGCTTGTGGCATCCAGCACGTCCCCGACGCCCTCCTTGCTCAGCTGCAGGCGATTCTCCATCGGCGTGTGGCAGGCGTTGCAATCTGCCATGCGTGCAGCTTCCAAAATCTTGCCCACGTACGCGCTCTGGCACAATGTGATCGTGCCAGCTTCCTGCCTGACCTCGATCCCAAGATAGTAGCTCAGGAGACCGAGATCGCTCATCTCGAACCGCTCGTGCATTTGGTCCTTGAACGCGTCGATGTCGTTGGCGTCCGTGCCCGTGATGATCAGATCATCGACATAGACGCCGACGAGCAGCGTCGCCGTGCCGCTGCTCCTCTTGTACACCGCATGCTCGAGTGGGCTTCGCTCGAACCCAAGCGATGCCAGGGTGGCGTTCCAAGCTCGTGGTGCTTGGCGAAGTCCATAGAGCGCCTTGCGCAGCCGGAGCACCTTGTGCTCGCCGTCGGGGTCGATGTAGCCTGGTGGCTGGTGCACGTAGACCTCCTCCGCGAGATCGCCGTTCAGGAACGCGGATTTCACGTCCATGTGGTGCACCAGCCAACCACGGTGCGCGGCGAGCGCTAGCAGCAGCCGCACCGTCTCCATGCGAGCCACCGGCGCGAACACCTCGTCGAAGTCCACCCCCCGCCGCTGCGCGTACCCCTTGGCGACAAGGCGTGCTTTGTGCTTGAGCACATGACCTGCAGGATCTTTCTTCACCTTATAAACCCACTTTAGCCCAATGGCTTTGTGGCCGCGTGGGAGCGTGACGAGCTCCCAGGTGTCGTTGCTGCGGATCGGCGCCAGCTCGGCGTCCATGGCGTCCTTCCAGCACGCCTCGCTCAGTGCGGCGTCCACTGATGCAGGTTCTTCAGCCGCCACAAGGCACAGTTCATCGTCGAGCTCCTCCGCGTCAGCCTTCATGACGTAGTCGTTGTAGATGGGGTTGGGCTTGACGATGCCGTTGCGAGCTCTTGTGATCATCTGGTGTTGTGGCCTTGGTGGCGTTGGCGGTGCAGCACTTGCGCCTCCCCTTGCTGAACCTGACGAAGATGCAGCAGATGTCCATGGCGTGGTCCATGGTGTACCCCAGCCCGTTGCAGGACTTGGTGGTGGCGTGTTGCCGCCTTGTGCCGTTGTCTCCTGCATAGCTGGGGCCTGGACTGGTGTGCTCTGCTCCCCAGTTTCAGCTGCCGTGGATGTCGCTGCAGCTGGGTGCGTGAAGACCTCGACGTGGAACGGCGCGGCGTCGGCAGCCGTCCCGTTCTTCTTCCAGTCCCACCGTGCACCTTCATCGAAGATGACGTCGCGTGACACGTGCACGCGATTCTTGACTGGATCGTAGACGCGATACGCCGCCGATCCTGGCTCGTACCCGAAGAGCACCATGGGAGTGCTCCGGTCGTCCAGCTTCGCCAGGTTTGGCTTCGTCACCTTCACGTGTGCCACACATCCAAAGACACGAAAGTAGCTCACGTCTGGCTTATAGCCATGCCATACCTCGAATGGAGTCTGGCCGTCAACGCTCTTCGTCGGCGATCTGTTCAGGAGGTACACCGCGGTGGTCACGGCTTCACCCCAGAACCTTGCGGGTACATCCATTGCCTTCATCAAGCTTCGTGCCGTGGAGACGATTGTCTGGTTCCGTCGCTCGACAACGCCGTTCTGCTGCGGCGAGTACGATGCAGTCAGTTGGCGTCCGATGCCCTCGTATGCGCAGTACTCGGCGAACGTGGCCACGGTGAACTCGCCACCGCGGTCAGTCCGAAGTAGGCGCAGTTTGCGCCCCGTCTCCACTTCAGCTCCTGCCCTGAATCGCTTGATCGCCGTGGCAGCCTGGTCCTTGGTCGACAGCAGCGTGAGCCACATGTACCGGCTTTTGTCGTCGACGAGGAGCAAGAAGTAGCGTTTTCCGGCAGGCGTCGCTGGCGTGATGGGACCACACAGGTCCCCGTGCACCAAATCAAGGATGCCCTCCGCGCGCTTCTTCGCCTGCTGAGGAAATGGCGAGCAGCGCTGCTTCCCGACCAGGCAGCCATCACAGAGCTGCTCGACGTGGTCGATGTGCGGCAGTCCTCGTATCATGCCATGGCGTGCAAGCTTCCTTAGCGCGTCGAAGTTGAGGTGGCCATACCGTGCGTGCCACCTCCAGGAGTCGTCGGAGTTCACCGCCGCGAAGCACACCGGCCTCGCAATATCCAGCGTGACGATGTACAGCCGGTTGCGCGCTCGTGGCACCTTGGCGAGCAGCTTCTGTCGCCTGTCGAACAGCTTCAGAAACCCATTGCACAGGTCGATGCGGCACCCGTTCTCCTCGAGCTGCCCAAGGCTCACGATGTTGCTCCTCAGGCGTAGGATGTAGTACGCGTCGGTGAGTGCACGATGGTCGCCGTTGCCGCAGGCGAACAGGATTGTCCCGCGTCCCTTGATCTCCACGACAGACCCGTCCCCGAACTTCACCGTGCCTCCCACGGTGGTGTCCAGCTCGGTGAAGACGTCGCGGCGCCCGGTCATATGGTTGCTGGTGCCGGTCTCCAGGAACCACGTGTCGTTGTCCTGGTCCGCGGAGGTGAGGAAGACGCGGTTCACGAGGTTGACGCGCTCCGTCGTGCCGGTCATGACCGGCATGGGTGCGTCCGTCGTTGCGACCTGGTGCGTGGTCGCCATCAGGAGCGTCGGTCCCTCGTCATCGCTGAGGGTGCACACCTGCGCCAGGTGAAGCGTAGGCTTGTCCTCCTCCGCCGCGGCCAGGTAAGCTTGCTGCTGGTGCCCCTTTCGTTCTCGCCGCGGCTCTGGACAGTCGCGAGAGATGTGCCCTGCAACCTTGTTGCAGTTATAGCACTTGATCCCCGACATGTCGCGTCCGCCGTTCAAGCCACGACGGTCGTTGCCGTGGTTCTTGTTCTTGCCGCGGCCGTTGTCCTTTGCGCCGCCGCCGTTGGAGCCTGAACCTTGTCCTGGCTCCTTTTTCTTCCCAAGCGCCATCCACTGCTCTTCTGTCAGAAGCAGCTGGCTGCCCGTGTTGTTCGTGCTCCCCACCTCTCCGCCGACGAGCGCAGGCGTCCGAACAGCTCCTCAACGGACATGCCGTCGAGATCGAGGAGAGTCTCGATCGAGCAGGCGATCTGCGCGTATTGAACAGGTACTTCACGCAGAAATTTCTGAACGATTTTTACCTCGTCCACGACATCGCCGAGAGATCGCAGGTTGTTGGCGAGGTTGGTGATCCGCATGCCGAACGCGTCGAGGGTCTCGCCGTCCTTGCAGGCGATCTGTTCAAACTCCTTGCGCAGACGCTGCGCCGTGGCCTCCCGTGCGAGGCTCACCCCCATCCTCATCAGCTTGATCGCCTCCCACGCCTCTGCCGCCGTCTCCTTCACCGCGAGGATGGGCACCATCTCCTGTGGTACCGCACGTAGCAGCGCTGAGAGCGCCGCCATGTCCTCGCGATCGCCCGACACGCCCATGCCGGACACGGCGTCCCACAGCCCTTGTGCGCGCAGGTTGATTTTCATCACCAGCGCCCACTCGATGTAGTTCGTGGCCGTGAGGGAGGGGTAGACGATGTTGCTGCCGAAGTTTGTGCGCTCCTGCACGACGCGCTCGTGGATGACGACCTCGCCGCCGCCACCATTGGCACCGCGCCTGACGAGGCTGCGGCCTCTGGCCCGTGCACAAGGTTGCGCCGCCGCCGCTGTACCGTTCGCGGCTGGGGTGTCGTTATCGCCGTTTCCGCCGTTGCCGCCACCCCCGTCGTTGGGCGGCATCGCCGGCGTGCGTGATCGCTCGTGCGACATGATTGTGCCCTTGGATCGCAAACGGCTCTGATGCCACTTTGTTAGAAATCGAACTCGAGAAAGTGGTTTTGTGCTGCGTAAAACTTGCAGCGTTTCCGTTTTCTCTGTTACTTATAGCAAACTCTGAAACTGAAACCCATTGCGACTTTGGATGGTCGAGACTAACACTTGTTATGGCTCGCGGAAGGACCCCCATCACTTTGATTGAAAGGTACCCCCATCTCCACCGCATCAGAGAAGGGGCTTGGTCTGGAACGGATTGAGACGGAAAGCGGTAATCAATCGCCGCGTGGTGGAACGCTTGTTGGAGAAGGGTAAGCGCCTCCATGTCGTAGGGGTGGGTAGGCCAATAGAAGACTAGGGAACTTAGCCTAGCCATCTTTCTCTTAAAATGACATTAGTTATGCTTTCTTCAAGATCATCTAAGACCTATGTCTGATCCCGTCCAATAGCAGGTTTAGTGAGCACCACAGACCAATCCACCTACTTTGATAGCAAGCCCTCGTTCGGGGACAACCCATGTAAAAACACATGCGCAGAGCTTGGAGAGCAGGATCATGTCCGAGCTATGCGGCCGTGCCATCCACGATCACTCGTCCACGTCCTAGCGATACCGACATGCACGCTTGACTTCGTGCCATCCCACGATACGCGCACAGCAGCTCGATCTACCTAAACTGAAGGAAGAAATGGTCATGGCACAAACAGACTCGTGTTCATGCCATATTGTTTTTTCTGAAAACAAAACAAACTATCCTAGATACAAGGACTGCAGGATTACATAGTCAACATAGAGTTAGGGGGTTTCGTAAACATCACATTGGTTAAGTTTAGAAGCGGGCATGTAATTGCAAATTTTCTGGCAAGTCCACGCGAGGCACACGATTTTGATCGATGGACCGAAAATGTTTCAGATGCACGGATGCACCAAACAACCGGATTCACAGGATACGGCACCCTTAAAAAAGGTATAGCGGTCGTGCTTAAAATTTGATTGCTCCGCCAGCGCTGTTAAGCGAGAACGCCGCACCACCGCCAGGTGACATCGTTTGTTCGTCTCTTCCCAATTTTTGTCTATTGCTTCATCTTCTTTGCATAACAGGAGATTTTATTCATTTAAGAGCTTTTTACAAAGAACACGCAAGATACATCAAGCTATCAGGCGCGCCGCAGCTTCATGTTAGATTTTGGGCCCATTTGGGCAGCCCAATAAAAATTCCTGAAAATTTCAAATTGGCCCATGTGCATGGCAGAATTTTGGAGGTGCAAAGTGGTGCTAAAATTTAGTCCCACATTGCTAGTTGGAGGAGACAAACACCACCTTATAAGGTGGAGTGTTGTACCACTTGGTGTGCTAGTTGAGAACAGAACACTCTCTCGTGCGCACTCCTCCTCCTCCTCCGCCGCCGCCGTCCGTTCGTCTCGTCACGACGCGGGTTGCGGGAATGAGCCGATGCCTATATTTTTGCTGTTCAGGAAAATCGAGTCGTGTTAGCGTACGTGTACAGCTTAGCCAATTCGGATCGCTACCGGATCGTGGGCTGCTGTAACCGACTCGAACGTGTGCGACATGGCCGGCCCACGTTGTACCCGTTAGGGTTTCCCGAACCGCACTATATATTGCCGTGCACTGCGTGCGCCGTCACACACCGAACCAATCTAGGTTTTGCCAATCTCGTGCCTTGCGCCGCCACTGTAGTCTACTCCATCCCGTGCACCGGCGAACGGGACAGCAGGTCTCCGGAACCGCTCGTCCTTGTGATCCTGTACGGGAGAGGGCGAATAAGGTTTTTGGGAAGCGCTCCGCGCGACTGCTTTCAAGTTCTTCATCACGGCTCGACTTCCTGGACGATCTCCGGGTCGCGGGCGACTCGTCTCCAACATCGTCTTCTTCGAGCTGCTACTGTCGCCGCTCAAGCTGCTGCCGTCGCTGCTCCAACGACTACTTCATCTACAATCGTTCGGTACGTTCGTCACGTTCCGATGGCTGTGTTTGTAGATGTCTGCTGCTGTTCATGTTAATTAATACGTCTAGTATTTTCGAGTTTAACATGTTAGTAGCTGTTGCAATCATGTTTATATTCTGGAATTAATCATGGAAATTATGCCTAATAATCCAACAATCCAAAAACCTTATATTTGTTATAGGCAATTTCCTGAGTTAAACATGGGACATCTATCTGATGCGCTGAGGCCGGACAAGTTTACCGGTGTGGACTTTAAGAGATGGCAGTACAAGACCACACTGTGGTTGCGATCTCTGAAAGTGTTCGAGGCTAGTGAGGGTTTACCTGAAGGAACTATATCTGACGAGGATCAGAACAAGTTCAAGGAAACCAATACTGCCTTTGTGGGACTCGTTCTGAGTGCTCTTAGCAACAAGCTGTTTGATGTGTACATGCACATTACAGATGCCAAAGAGCTCTGGGAGGCACTGAACGCTAAGTTCGGTGTAGCAGATGCTGGCAGTGAACTGTACATCATGGAGAGCTTCCATGACTTCAGGATGGCTAACAACCGTTCTGTAGTCGAACAGGCTCATGAGATACAGTGCATTGCTAAGGAGCTTGAGCACGCTAAGTGTGCCTTACCTGACAAGTTTGTGGCTGGATGCATTATTGCAAAGTTGCCCTCTTCATGGAGGAACTTCGCCACAACTCTCAAACACAAGAGACAGGAGATATCGGTTGAAAACCTGATAGCGTCTCTTGATGTTGAGGAGAAGGCTCGGGCTAAGGACACTGCTGAGAGATGTGGTGAAGGTCAGTCTAGCGCCAACATGGTGCAGAAGAACTTTCACCATGGCAAGAGCAAGGCAAAGAGCAAGCCTTCCTTCAACATGCCTACCAAGACTACTTCTTTCAAGAAGAAGAAGAAGATGCTGAACAAATCTGAGCTAAAGTGCTACACTTGTGGAGAGCCCGGACACTTCTCTGTGGACTGCCCAGATCGTGCAGACAAGAAAGGGAAGGCGCCAAAGCATGTCAACGTCGTGACCGCTAGCAATGCTGATGGGTACGGTAATTTACCGATTGTGCTTTCAGTATTTCAATCTCCATGTTGGTGGATTGATACGGGTGCTAATGTTCATGTATGTGCTGACATCTCTATGTTCACTTCTTATCAGGTCGCAGATTCAAGCGTCTTAATGGGGAATGGATCACATGCTTCTGTTCGTGGTGTTGGCACGGTAGATCTGAAGTTTACTTCGGGGAAGATCGTGCAGCTGAGGAACGTGCAGCATGTCCCTACTATGAACAAGAATCTTGTTAGCGGCTCCCTTCTATGCAGAGATGGGTTTAAATTAGTCTTGGAGTCCAATAAAGTAGTTGTGTCAAAGTTTGGACAATTTATTGGTAAAGGGTATGAGTGCGGAGGCTTGTTCCGCTTTTCATTATCGGATTTTTGTAATAAGTCAGTAAACCATATTTGTGGCAGTGTGGATTCGGATGCTAATGTTTGGCACTCTCGTTTATGTCATGTTAATTTTGGTTTAATGAGTAGACTTTCCAGTTTGAGTTTAATTCCTACTTTCACCATTGCCAAAGGTTCTAAGTGCCATAGCTGTGTGCAATCTAAGCAACCTCGAAAGCCTCACAAGGCAGCCGAGGAGAGAAACTTGGCACCTCTAGAACTCGTACATTCGGATCTATGTGAGATGAATGGCGTGTTGACAAAAGGTGATAAGAGATATTTCATGACTTTAATCGATGATGCTACTAGGTTCTGTTATGTATATTTGTTGCACACTAAAGATGAAGCTTTAGACTACTTTAAAATTATAAAGCTGAAGTAGAAAATCAATTAGAGAGAAAGATCAAACGTCTTAGGTCAGATCGTGGTGGCGAGTATTTCTCCAACGTATTTGATGAATTCTGTGAGGAACATGGTATTATTCATGAGAGGACGCCTCCCTATTCGCCCCAATCAAACGGGGTTGCCGAGAGGAAAAACCGCACGCTGACCGACTTGGTGAACGCCATGTTGGACACTGCTGGTTTATCTAAGGCATGGTGGGGGGAGGCTTTGTTGACTTCGTGTCATGTCCTGAATAGAGTTCCTAACAAGGATAAAGAGAAGACACCTTACGAGGAGTGGTCTGGGAGAAAACCATCACTTTCTTATTTTCGTACTTGGGGATGTTTGGCGAAAGTCAATGTTCCAATTCCTAAGAAACGAAAACTTGGACCGAAGACAGTGGATTGTGTCTTTCTAGGTTATGCTCAGCGGAGCATTTGCTATAGATTTTTAGTGGTTAAATCTGAGATACCTGATATGCATGTTGATACTATTTTGGAATCTCGTGATGCAACATTTTTTGAGAACACGTTTCCTATGAAGGATATGCATAGCATTGCTAGAATTTCTTCTGAGATATTTGCTGAACCTAGTACATCTGTTGATCATTCTGAACAACCACATGTTGAGGAAGTCCTTGAGAAGGATGACAATGAATCAGCTCCCAAGAGGAGCAAGAGACAGAGGACTGAAAAATCCTTTGGTGATGATTTCATTGTGTACCTTGTGGACAATACTCCCACGTCCATTGCAGAGGCATTTGCATCTCCTGATGCTGATGACTGGAAAGAAGCTGTCCATAATGAGATGGACTCGATTCTTTCTAATGGAACTTGGGAATTATCTGAACGACCCTACGGCTGCAAACCTGTGGGTTGTAAGTGGGTGTTCAAGAAGAAGCTAAGGCCTGATGGTACTATTGAGAAGTACAAGGCACGGCTTGTAGCCAAGGGCTACACCCAGCGCGAAGGCGAAGATTACTTTGACACCTATTCACCTGTTGCTAGACTCACCACCATTCGAGTACTACTTTCCCTGGCTGCCTCCTATGGTCTTATCGTTCATCAAATGGACGTAAAGACAGCTTTCCTTAACGGAGAGTTGGAAGAGGAAATCTATATGGATCAGCCTGATGGGTTTGTAGTAAAAGGTGAAGAGAGAAAGGTGTGCAAATTGTTAAAATCTTTGTATGGGCTGAAGCAAGCACCTAAGCAATGGCATGAGAAGTTTGACAGAACTTTAACTTCTGCAGGCTTTGCCATTAATGAGGCTGATAGTGTGTGTATTATCGCCATGGTGGGGGCGATAGTGTTATATTATGCTTGTATGTTGATGACATACTGATTTTCGGTACAAGCATGATAGTGATAAATGAGGTCAAGTCTTTCTGTCAAAGAGCTTTGATATGAAAGATCTGGGACAAGCTGATGTGATCCTGAACATTAAGCTGATTAGGGATGAGAGTGGGATTACGTTAACGCAATCACACTATGTTGAGAAAGTCTTGAGCCGCTTTGGCTATATAGACAGCAAGCCTTCTCCAACACCCTATGATCCCAGTGTGACACTCAGAAAGAACAAAAGGAAACGAGAGATCAATTAAGATATTCTCAAGTGATCGGTTCACTCATGTACCTTGCGAGCGCGACGAGACCTGATATCTCATTTGCTGTGAGCAAGTTGAGCAGGTTCATGTCTAACCCGGGTATTGATCATTGGCATGCACTTGAAAGGGTCATGCGCTATCTGAACGGTACAATGAGTTATGGGATTCACTATTCAGGGCACCCTGCGGTGCTTGAGGGATATTGTGATGCGAACTGGATCTCAGATGTTGATGAGCTCTACGCCACAAGTGGATATGCATTTATTCTTGGAGGTGGCGCAGTGTCATGGAGGTCTTGCAAATAGACCATTTTGACGAGGTCAACCATGGAAGCAGAACTTGCTGCTTTAGATACAGCTTCTGTTGAGGCAGAATGGTTGCGTGAGCTCTTGATGGACTTGCCGGTGGTTGAGAAACCATTACCGGCCATCCTTATGAACTGTGACAACCAAACGGTTATTACGAAAGTGAACAGTGCTAAGGATAATGCGAAGTCATCAAGACACGTCAAGAGACGCTTGAAGTCTGTCAGGAAAATAAAACTCCGGAGTAATAGCTGTTAGTTATATTCAAACAGACAAAAACCTAGCAGATCCCTTTACGAAGGGACTATCACGTAATGTGATAGATAGTGCATCGAGGGAGATGGGGTTGAGACCCGTGAGTGTTACACCATAGTGGTAACCCAACCTATGTGATCGGAGATCCCGTGAATTAGGACATGGGAAGAACAAGCTAGTGGTTTAACAGAGGAGAGTTATTTTATAACCCTCTCCGTGGGAAGATGCATAACTCTCACATTCTGTAAGGCAGGTTGGCAATATGCCTTAGTCTGTTTCTGTTGGCTATTCGTAGCAAAGGTGCTATCCTACAGAGCGATCTTGAAAGAACACAGCTATATGAGTCCGACTGTTAAACGTCGCAGTCTATGAGATTTGGGTGATCTCTAGTAAGCTCATGAAGAGAGAGGGAGTATGACGCATATGCTCCACCCGCGGGGTAGGCTACTGGCAGCCACGTACTGGTTATGACTTTGAGTGAAGTCTATTGGCACCAAACTTGTAATTCAAGATTCATCTATTGTTCAAGTTGCTGGTAGATGTAGCTTGAAGCTCTAGGCGGAAGTTCAACTTAACAGTCTCTACTGAAACACTGGTATATAAACAAGAAACGAGGTTTGGCAAAATATCTAAATGGGAATTTGAGATCTGGTGGGGGATTGTTAGATTTTGGGCCCATTTGGGAGCCCAATAAAAATTCCTGAAAATCTCAAATTGGCCCATGTGCATGGCAGAATTTTGGAGGTGCAAAGTGGTGCAAAAGTTTAGTCCCACATTGCTAGTTGGAGGAGACAAACACCACCTTATAAGGTCGAGTGTTGTCCACTTGGTGTGCTAGTTGAGAACAGAAGGCTCTCTCGTGCGCACTCCTCCTCCTCCTCCGCCGCCGACGTCCGTCCGTCTCGTCAACGCCGCGGGTTGCGGGAATGAGCCGAGCCGAGCCGATGCCTATATTTTTGCTGTTCAGGAAAATCGAGTCGTGTTAGCGTACGTGTACAGCTTAGCCAATTCGGATCGCTACCGGATCGTGGGCTGCTGTAACTGATTCGAACGTGTGGCGACGTGGCCGTCCACGTTGTACCCGTTAGGGTTTCCCGAACCGCACTATATATTGCCGTGCACTGCGTGGCCGCACACACCGAACATATCTAGGTTTTGCCAATCTCGTGCCTTGCGCCGCCACTGTAGTCTACTCCATCCCGTGCGCTGGCGTGCACCGCGAACGGGACAGCAGGTCTCCGGAACCGCTCATCCTTGTGATCCTGTACGGGAGAGAGCGAATAAGGTTTTTGGGAAGCGATCCGCGCGACTGCTTTCAAGTTCTTCATCATGGCTCGACTTCCTAGACAATCTCCGGGTCCGGGCGACTCGTCTCCAACGTCGTCTTCTTCGAGCTGCTACTGTCGCCGCTCAAGCTGCTGCCGTCGCTGCTCCAACGACTACATTCATCTACAATCGTTCGGTACGTTCGTCACGTTCCGATGGCTGTGTTTGTGATGTCTGGCTGCTGTTCATGTTAATTAATGCTCTAGTATTTTCGAGTTTAACATGTTAGTAGCTGTTGCAATCATTTTACTATTCTGGAATTAATCATGAAAATTATGCCTAATAATCCAAACACTTCAGCCTTCAGGGTCTCGAACGTGGCAAACCAGCACTTTTGGCCACGAATGTGATCTCCGTCCCCACGCATTCTTCCCCTTCTGCCTCACACCATGGTACGACGACGCCATTTCGAATGGTGGGGCAGCTTGCACCAAGAACTAACAAATAAGAAAAAGTATATTTTATCTAACACATCTAAATCTACTAAGACTAAATCAACTAACACCTAAATCAATTTCTGACACTAAAATAGCTAAATCCTAAATCATTTTTTCTAACGCCTAAATCAAGTCTAACACTAAATCAACTAAATGAAAGAGGAAGGTGGAGCCTAACCGGCGGGTCGGGAGGAGGCGGCGGCAGCGATGACGTTGGGGTCGGTAGTTGGCAGGTGCAACTTCGGGGCCGGGTCGAGGCGGACGACGGCGTCGAGGAGGGGAGGAGCAGGGAAGAGGGGAGCGGAGGCGATGTCGGACGGGAGGCGGACGATGACGTCATGATAGGGGGGCGGTGGTGGCATCATGGCCGCTCAGGTACAAAGGGAGAGGCGTGGTCAATAGAAGGCTGGCCAATGTAACCAGTGGCGTGGGCGTAGACACAACATCTGATAATTGGCCAAATTATCATTGACGTGTAAAGTGGCGTGGGCTATATAGCCGTCACTAGTAATAAGATTCAAAAGCAGTAGCAGGTACGGGACAGACAAGCTAATCAGTGGCATCTCTAAATTTTGCAACGCCAATAAAAAAGGTTTTGTAGTAGCGGGGCCATATTTTGCAACTCAAAACAGTGACGTGGCACATTTTTTTACGCGCCATTAAACTCTGTTGCCTATAACCATTTCTGCAGTCTTTTGGTTCGGAGATGCACGCTGCACTGCACTATCTCTATTTGTCAGCCCTTTTGCTGAAACTCTTTCAATTTCAGTGCCATTTTATATTTTTCGAATAACCTGAACTCTTATAATTTGCGCTTGCTTTCCAACTGAATGGTTCAGTGTTGTTCGTCAGGCAAGCACCATCTATCTACTGTTCTCTGAATGAAGAAGAATCGGCCATCCCGTGTCATTTGTATTCTCAACAAGCAGTAACTTTTCTTGCGTGTGCTGTATTCGCCTAACCTAGACTAGTAAAGCAACATTTCCACGTAATACTCTATGAACGATGTCCATTACCTAAAGGTAACCGGCCGTAACACTGGTTTTTGTCTCATTGCAGTTACTAAGCCATAAAGCTAGTATTAGTCTAGAGGCATGGGCTAATGAGCTTTTTTGCCTTTGCTCCTAAAAAGAAGACTCGTCTCAGTGCTCCCAACACTAATTTTTTAGGAGCTAGTATTACTATTGCATGTACTGATCAATCTTTGATGCCTCTTTGCTAACACAACATACATGAAGTACCATTTTGCAGCACTTGTAGTATAAATAATGTAATCTCCAAAGATGAGAAAGAACTATTTTTAAACGAAAAGTGGGTAAACCCTGAATCTGCCAACCAGCGTGGGATTCAGACCCATACTTTACTTAGAACGGTTCGGTTGTGAGCCTCCCTTTCTGCCCTTTTGAGAGGCGGCTTTTTATGAACGAACATTGTATACTGTATAGTATCTACTAATCTGTTTTAAAACTGTACGTCCCGATTTTGAATCCTACAAGTTTGCTTCAGCATACTCCATTATCAGCGGCTTGGCATCTTCTCAAAAGCGTCTTTGTAGCTCACTCTTTTTTTTTACTAGAAGCCACTCTGTACTTAAATAATTTGCAGATTGCATACTTCTAATAGTGGAACTGGCGAATCTCTGGGGACGATTGGTTACGGTGCCTGGCTTTCACATCTGTCGAGGGATTCCAGTCTTTCAAGTTTTTTAGGTCAGCGGCAGCACTTCGTGCACTGTGACTGCCAGCAGCCTATGCTTCTTTTCCATATGATTCAAGCCATCCTGGTCTTCACAGAATAAGATGTTGATACTGCCCTGCATCTTTAGTTCTGTTGACAAGTCAACACTGATTGGTTTAGCTAGCGTCGCTGAACTTGAACAGGCTGTCGGGCCTTTACCGGGTGTTTTAATAACTTACTCCAACCCTTAGATGCACGCTTAATCCAGACATTGGCGCCCCGACTCGATGCTTTCAGCCTTAGATTTAGGGCAGGAGTAAGCAGATAGGGGTGGCAGTGGACAGTGGAGATGAAAGCAGGAAGAGAAGGAAGCTTGGAAGGAGTCGGCGAGCCGGTGGAGGACGGAGGTGACACGGCGAAGGAGGACAAATACGTGTGGGAGAGCCATGGAGAACAAGTATGACTACTTTAAACACAACATTTCCGAGGAGGGAACGACACGTATGAGTCGCAATGTAGTCCAATTTTTTTTTGGGTGCCCCCAAAACATATAAGTTGTGGTGCAACACACTTTCTAAATCTTAGGAAAAATTACTTTTTTTCGAAATAATCATGTACACAAATGTCGAGTTGGAATCTACCCATTTTATTTTTGTAAAACAAGATGACGATTTGCTAAGTTTGTAGAAAATGAAAAATGACAATGTTTCAATTCAACTTTTAAAACCTACTGTTACTTTCTAAGTTTTAGTTAACATTTAGAAGTGGGTCTTGATCTGACATAAGTTTGTCATGCATCACAAGATTTCATTCTCCTCATGACGAATTGGTCCAACGCTGAGATTATGAGAACATGCGTCCCTAGGTTCCATCTAAGGATAAATCGAGAGTTCTCACTCAAAGCTAAGGGACCAATAGTCATTTTGTAGTTGTTTTCATCTCTCAGTAACAAAATAACTTTCACCAAATTTGCTCTAAATTCAAAATCTAACATGTTAAGTTCTTAGGAAAGTTAGTAGGAATTCGTGGGATTTGATTCCAGAGATCATCTATAACAACACGTTTAAGAGGAGGGCCATGGAGAACATCTGTGACTACTTTAACAATACAACTCTTCTCAGAGAGGAATGACATGTATGAGTCATCGTTACTGGATCCATCTAGCCAAGGATACATCTAGAGTTCTCACTACGAATCAGGGTCCGCCGGATTAGCGGGACCTTATGGCTACTGGGTGTACCCGGATTTTGGCGGTTACCCAGGATTCTCAGCCGACCTTCGTTTTTTTTTTTAGATAAAGAGTGTTTATTAATATCGAGAAAATACAACATGCACCCAGCCTCTGCAACAACGCAATAACCGAAGCCATTACGGATGCACACAGACAAAAGACAAAAGAAGAGAAAATAAAAAGAAAAGTCCCGCTAAAGAGTTACAGTCTTTGCAGCAGCCGCGCAACCACCACCAAAACAACACCTGATGTCCAAATCTTCAAAAGCAACGCCTTCAAGAAGAACAGTGCCAGGCACACCAATTAAGGCCAGACCTTGGGTTTTCACCCTGAAGATAATCCTCACTCTCAAAACAATGTCTTCAGCAAGACCACTGTCAGGCACAACCAATTAAGGTCAGACCTTGGGTTTTCACCCTGAAAGGTAGGACGTTGGGCTTCACGTATGTTGTCGCCCCCATTTACATGCCGCTGCTCCAAGTCATGAAACACCAAGCCAATTCCTCATCAGCACAAGAATCAAAACACCATTGCCAGACCTCAGAACTCGCCTTCCATGTCATTCTACGCCAGCACCATGGAACGAGAAAGCGTGCTCCATGATATTAACAGCCAGCAGAGCTTCAAAGCGCTCCCTCTGAAACCAAACGGTCAGATAAAATATGGGTGCGTCCGACCGAATACCACCCGATCCAGCAATCTCCAGGCATGAAACGCCAATGGAGTTCGCCGGCGGAGCCTTCCGGAACACGACCGTCCAGTAAGTTCGATGGGGACCAACATCCGGTAGATCTTCATCTTGGCGCGAAAAAGAACCAAGGACCACCGCCATTATTGAGCACACCGGGCAGACCCCCACGCCGCCGGTCGGAGCAGCAAAGGAAACGCCGCCGGCTAAGAACTCCAGCGGGATAGCATCGGAGGGGACAAGCGCCGCCGTCTCCTCACCGCCTTCCCGCCTCCCTGCCGCAAGCAGACAGCCTGGTCGACCGCCTTCGGAGGAGAAGGCAGCCACCACCACCATGCCCGGGCCAAAGACCCCGACGTCCTCATGCCGCGAAGAAGACCCAGGGTGGTCTCTTCTTGCCGTTGTCGAGACGAGGCGCAGCCGCTGTGGATCACGATCTGAACCCCTCGGACCCAGATCGATCGCACCACAGCCAAGATCTCATCCGCCGCCGGCCGCCGGAGATCCCCTGGCCACCGCCAACCCCGCTGCGCACTGCCTTTGGAGGAGGAGGGAGTAGACGCCGCCGCCCCCACACGTTCCCGCAGGCGGAGAGGACTGCGCCCCGCCGCCGCATAACCACAGGGGCTTTACCCCGCGGCGTCCTCGCGACGGCGGCGGAAGGAGGGGCGCTGTAGGGGGGGAGGAGGGCGGTGTGGGGGGAGCTCCCCGGGGGTGGCGCGGCGCCGCCGCTCGGGGGAGAGAGGAGTCGGGGGAGCATATTAGATGCATTAGGGATGCCTAGATGCTTACTGTTGCCTTTATTTCGCTGGTTGATACATGTTTCAACTTTATGTGCTCCTTGATTTGAAACACTTGAGATACCTAAACTTTACAATAAAAAGTTGTGTGCATCACTCGATGCAGAGGCTGGAGCTTCTCCCCTTTTCGAAAAAAAAAAACTACGAATCAAGGGTTGTCTCTTTTTGCACCTCATAGAAAATTAGAACTACCGACAAAATTGAAACTATGAAGTTTACCATTGCTGGAGAATATAGCACGTTATCATGGGATTCGGTCCCACAGACTGGTTATAACAACAAGTGGGACTCTACCACTAGTAGGAGAATTGCTACAGCCGCCAGCCTACCACTGGCGAATATATTATATGCGTCCGCCAGCGCTAGTACCACTGGCGAACAGAAAAGCGAGTTCGCCAGCGCTACACACAACACGCTGGCGAACAGCGGATAGTACCCGCCAGCACTACGTGCGGGCCCAGGCGAGACGGCGCGGCAAGCTACCGCTGGCGAACGCGTTTTGCTGTTCGCCAGGGGTGGTAGAGCAAGCGCTGGCGAACAAGGCTAGTTCGCAAGCGGTACCTTAGGTAGCGCTGGCGAATGGTGGTTTCGACCGCTAGCGGTAGTGAGCTGGCGAGAGTGAGCCGCAGACCCCAGGTTACCACTGGCGAACCGGCAATAAGTGCGGCCGGCCACCTCCAACCTCATTATTTCCTCTCACTCACTTATCTCACACTAGCTCGAGCTCTCCCCATTTTTAGCCAATTTCCCCCATCTAATACTCCCATTTTAGCAATAAAAAATAGTTTAATTGGTAGATCCAACCAATTCCCCACCCACACTTCCACCAATTAGTTTTCCCTCTAACATATCCTAGCTCTAGATCTAGATATCACCTCTCTCAACAACTTAGATCTATCCCACACCACCCATCTCTTCCACAAGGTTATCCAATTAATAAAGGTAGAGTACTACCTAAAGATGATTTTTTTTGTGATTATGTGTTATGAGATGATGAAATGGACTATAAAGATGAAATTTTGTGTGATTGTGTTGTGAGATGATAAAATGGAGTATATGTGTGAAATTTTGTGTGTTTGTGAGTTTTCAATCTTTTGCCAAAATGTAGATTCATTTCTGTTTCGGTAAATTTGACACTCCGCTTCGCCCGTAGTTGTAGGAAGGTCATGCCAAAAAAATTCGTGAAAACCGAGATATATTTATATATGGTTCTAATAGTCTTGATTATACACCGTGGAGGCGATAAAATGGTCACTATGAGTGTACATGTCGTGAATAAATACTTAAGACACGCGACGGAAGACATGATAGAAATGACCACGATACAATAAGATGTCCTTGTCGGAGATGCAAACTAGTGGGTGTTGTCAACCCCTTAACCGGAGATTTGATGAATCACCTGCTCATGCGTGGTTTCATGGATGGCCACACTCAGTGGATAAGTGTTGATGAGGTTGATGAAGTCCATGGGGAAATGATACGTCTCAAACGTATCTATAATTTTGATATTCCATGTTGATATTATACCAATTGTTACATGTTTTACATACACTTCATAGCATTTTTATGCATTTTCTGGGACTAACCTATTAACAAGATGCCACAGTACCAGTTCCTGTTTTCTGCTGTTTTTGTATTTCAGAAAAGCTGTTCTGGAAATATTCTCGGAATTGGACGAAACCTGGACAGGACCTATATTTTTCCAACATGTACACGAAGTCCGAAGGAGAGACGGAGGCGACCGAGGAGGGTGCCACACCCTAGGGCGGCACGACCCCCCTCCAACCGCGCCGTGGTGGGTGTGGGCCCCTCGGGTCGCTCCAGCCGCCGCCCTTTTGCCTATTTATTTCTTCACGGGAAAACCCTAGACACCCGAGCCTCCATCCACGAAAAGTTCCGTAGCCACCGCCATCGTCAACCCTAGCTCGAGAGGGTTCTGAAGCTCTTCCGACACCCTGCCAGAGAGGGGAATCATCACCGGAGGGCTCTACATCACCATGCCCGCCTCCGGAGTGATGCGTGAGTAGTTCATCTTTGGACTACCGGTCCATAGCAGTAGCTAGATGGTTGTTCTCCACTTTATGCTATCATGTTTAGATCTTGTGAGCTGCCTATCATGATCAAGATCATCTTATTGTAATGCTACATGTTGTGTTTCCTGGGATCCGATGAATATTGAATACTATGTCAAGTTGATTATCAATCTATCTTATATGTTATTTATGATCTTGCATGCTTTCCATTACTAGTAGATGCTTTGGCCAAGTAGATACTTGTAACTCCAAGAGTTAGTATTTATGCTAGATAGTGGGTTCATGCCTCCGGTAATCTGGGAGAGTGACAGCAACTTCTAAGATTGTGGATGTGTTGTTGCCACTAGGGATAAAATAACCGATGCTTAGCTTAAGGGTGCGCTGTTAGGTCTAATGTTTGTTTACATTACGCACATTACTTAATGTGATTATCCGTTGCTTGCAACTTAATACCAACGGGGAACTCGGTATGACAACCTGGAGGTGGATTATTAGTCATAGACGCTGTTGGATAACGGTCTATGTATTTTGTCGTAATGCCCACATGAATATCATAGTAATCATCATGTATATATGCATTGTCATGCGCTCAATATTTTGTCAATTGCCCAGCTGTAATTTGTTCACTCGACATGTTAGTTATTTTTATGGAGAGACACCACAAGTGAACTGTGGACCGCGGTCCATTCTTTTACACTAATAATACTAGCAACTGCAATCATTGTTTCTTTTCATTCTGTCGGGGGGCTACCCCCGGGTAGGGTCAAGGCTTGGCATAAGAAAAGTTTAAGTATATGCCGAGGTATGGAAAGGGCCGACCTGTTTGGGCCTGGAGTGTCCGAGCTTAATCTTGACCTGGAGGATACAAAGGCTGACCTATCTTGGCCCCGAGGGATCCGAGGTAGTATCCCGTCAGCCTGGGCCGGGTTCACTGTCCGAGCTATGGTCAGCCGACCTAATACCTCGGTGCTATGGTTTGTGTTGTGAGTACAGGAGATGCTATTGGAAGGAAGTGAGGTCCGACCTGGTAAAAGATCGTAAGCGCAGGACCCGGGCTAACCACGGCAGGAGGCCGTAGCTTGGGCAGGAGTCAATGCTCCTGTCACTTCACGCCTGACACGGAAGCGTCTGTCACGGAGCATGGCAGAGGCGTGCCCCGGGTTCGACGGGGCTGCACGCCTCTGACCGGTGACCGCGTGAGATCCGGGGTCAGGGCTACGAGGTAGCACGGCGTGGCTATGTCCTGTCTCTGTCAGAGGGACATCCTAGCTCCACTGTGGTGACGCAGGGATGGGCAGGCCATGTCTTGTCCCTGACAGGAGTACAATGATGACCAAAGCAGAGGCATGGCTACAGTGCTCGGCGAGGGGCACTACGGTAACCCGCGCTGGCCTATATGGGACTTCCACCCCTCCTGCACGGGGAGGGGAGGGGGCAGACGGAGAGATCGATAAACAGAGAGAGAAAGAGAGAAAGGAACCTCGGAACACCCCGGAAACACCTCGGATCTAGCTCGGAGTGCCTTCTTCCTCCCGGTAGCTCCATCTTTTACCTCAAGTTCTCACCATTGTATCATCATACAGCTCGAGGAGCAGCTTGTACTTGTCACTTTGAGCTATACACTGAGTAGGATAGTGCTGCAGTAGGGGTGTTACCTCCGCAAGAGGGCCCCGAAGCAGGGTACATCGTGGTGTGCTTTGTGTTCTTGCTTTCTTGGTTTCTAGTTCGTGTTCTTGCGTGTTCTTGCGTGTGCACTTCTTGAGTGCATAAACCCTCCCCGGATTCCCCCAACGACCATTCGGCCCCATCTTAGCCATACCTATGGCATCTGCCGTGATCCCACCACGACAGTTGGCGCCCACCGTGGGGCAGATTGAGGCGTTGGAGGGAGTTTACATCCGGACGGGCTCAGGCGAGCGTGTTCTTTCCGGGCTTATCGCCAAGATCGGTGAGTTCACCTTCATCAGCGACAATGCGGGGTGCTTCGCCGGCAAGCCCTTCCCCGAGCATGGCTTCACCATGATGCTGGCAGCTTCGTCATATACGTTGCTGTCGAGGTTGTTCGCGAGTACCCGGAGCAGGTGCTCGTGGACGACGAAACTCCTCTCCTGCGGCTCTAGGTCGGCGTATCACTCGCCCCGAGAGCTGCGTGGAGGTGATGATGACCGGTCCGGTTGATGCCGCTGGCAAAGGAGATGCCAGCACCACCAAGCCGGCCGAGGTTGCTAAGGTGAGTCTGCAAAGCCCAGGCTAGAGAAAGAGTTGCCTGGTACCCCCGGGTGCACGCCGAGGTGCGTCCTAACAGAGATAGCGGAGACACTAGCAGTCCAGTAGATCCGGGTAGATATGTGGTGACTGCGGCCGAGCTAGAGGAAAGCGTGTCTGTTGCAAAAGGAGGTTGTAGCAATGATAGCAGCGAGATGAGTTCAATAGAGATCTGCGTGAGTACAATGCAGCGAATGGCTTCACCCCGGTGCAGCTGATACCAATAGGAGCCGAGGTGCGGCAGAGGGCAAGGGGCTCAATGATGAGATAGACAGGGAGGCTCGACCTACCACTTCGGCTAGGAGTGAGAGTCGCGTGTCGACTGGAAGGCCGGTGTATAGTTCCCCTGCTAAGAACCTCAGAGCTGCCGAGGCAGGCAGGGCCGAGCTATCCGGGTTGACTGGAGATGCATGGCGTGCGCAGCAGAAGCGAGTCAATGAATTAGTGTATGTAGCAACCAGCAGAATGAGGCTCTCCGCAGAGCCGGGGCTGGTGATTCGCAGATGGTTTATTCAGCTAGGCCAGTTAGTCAGGTGTCCAAGGGGCAAGCCTCGTCTCCACTCGTCGGAGGAGCCGATCGAGCCCGGAGTGTCACTCGGGTCAGAACAAGCAGCTGCAGATGTATGATCCGGTGTTAGCAGCAAAGCAGAAGGTGGGCCAGGGCAATGCTAGCCGAGCTAAGGGAAACCCCGGCCAAGGCAATGCAAGCCGAGCTAAGGGTAACTCCGGTCAGGGAAATCAGAATGGCGGGCAAGCAGCGTCGGCTGGCCGAGGTAAACCACCTCCGCCCCCGAGGTATCAGCAACAACCCCGGCGCAGGAGCAGTATCAGCGAGCCGGAGTATGTTCAGCAACCTCAGAATGTCGGTCAAGGCGATGACCGATACGATGATGGAGACTCGGCCATGGCGCGAGCTGGATACCACAGAGTGGATGGGGCGTTGGGACCTCGGATAGGAGGTCGGATGTTAGCTCCAGGCGATGTTCGTAACAAGCTGGATAGAATCTACTTGTCGAGCAACTGGAGGAGGAAGGCCCTCCTGGTCCGGCTGTTTTGGACCTCGGATCATGAGGAGCCACCACCGCCAGTATCTCAGTTCCAGTTAGGTCGGAACACCAAGCCATACAACGGGAGCACCAAGCCGCAAGATTGGCTGACAGATTATGTATCCTCGGTGCACATAGCGGGGGGCAATCGCCGATGGGCGGTCCGGTATCTCCCGCACATGTTGGAAGGTCCAGCTCGGATCTGGCTGAATAATTTGCCGGAGTATAGTATCAACTCCTGGATAGACTTGGAGCTGGCGTTTAACAGCAACTTTGCTAGTACATACAAGAGGCCAAACCGACCTCAGCTCCTGGCAGCATGTAAGCAAGATGATCATGAAACTGACCGAGAATTCTTAACTCGGTGGAGCAATGTTCGGAATTCCTGTGAAGGAGTTGTAGAGGCACAGGCCATTTCCTGGTTTGCAGATGGTTGTCGACATGGCAGCATGCTGTGGCAGAGGCTCAAAGAGATATGCCGAAATCCCTAGCAGACAATCCGGATTGCAGATTCTTATGCTCTTGGTGATCCGATGCAGCCAGCAGAGGCAGGGCACGTAACAGAAGAGGGAGCCAATAAACAACCGGCTCGGACCAAGGTGTAATGACCGCCAAGACTCGGACACAAGAGGAGGGAGCCGGACTACCCATACACCTCGAACCAAGTTGCAGCAGTGAACCCTGATCAGCCCGGAGCTGGAGGTGTCCAGAGGCCGAAAATCAATGGTCCGGCATTTAGTCCGAACCCGGAGCCACCCTTGACTTATGAATCAATGATAGATGGTCCTTGCCGTTACCATACGACCGCCGCGTAAGCCAGCCATTCAACCCGGCAGGCACTCAGATGGAAGAAGGGGCAAGGCCGGAGGAAACAGAGGAGGACCACCTCAGAGATTTCAGCCGAGGTCTAACCCGAATCTGTCCGGAGCAAATGTTACCCCGATAACCACTGCACCTCCTCCGAGGCCTGCAGCAGCAAGACCGTGAATGTGTGAATGTCCGAGGTAATAACAACAATGGTGCCGGACCAAGTCAGCAGTATGAATACCCCGGAAATGACTATAGAGAGGCTCATGCGAGCTATGTGGTCTTTGTGACCGAGCCAACTGACAAGAAGTGTGCAGAGGCGTGCCATGGAGGTGAATGCAGTAATGCCGGTGGTGCCGACCTATACTGGTCTGAGCAGGAGATCACTTGGAGCAGGAAAGACACACCTCGGATCATGCCGAGCCCTGGAAAGTATGCCCTGGTGGTAGATCCGACGTTGTGTGGGCCTACTAACAATGTGAGGTTTACCCGAGTTCTGGTGGACAATGGCAGTGCCATCAACATCATGTACCGAGACACAATGGTGAAATTGGGCATATCGCCAAATCAGTTGATGCCAAGCAGTTGTACTTTTCATGGGATTGTGCCTGGCGTTTCCTGTGCACCCATGGGCAAGATATGGGTGGATGTAGCATTTGGAACCAAGGATAACTGCCGAGTTGAGAGTATCGAGTTCGAGGTGGTGGACTTGGAGAGTGCATACCATGCATTGCTTGGAAGGCCGGCTCTGGCCAAGTTCATGATTTCCACCCATGTTGCATACCTGAAGATGAAAATGCCAGGGCCTAATGGGATCATATCCATCTCGGGTGACTACAAGCGAGCCATTCAGTGTGCCTCGGCGGGGTCTAATCTGGCCGAGTCTTTGGTGATCGCAGCTGAGAAGAAGAAGCTGCATCAAGTGGTGGCAATGGCGCAGTCAACACAGCTCGGCTGTCCGGACTGATGAGCCCGGACTCAACTGCAGCATTCGAGGTGCCCAAGGAGACCAAGAAGATCCCCATTGACCCGGAGCACCCAGAGCATGGCCATCATTGGGACCGGGCTGGGCGAGAAATAGGAAAGCGAGCTCTGTCACTTCCTCCGTGAGAATCGGGATATCTTTGCATGGTCGGCTAAGGACCTGCCTGGTGTTCCGAGGGAGTTGGCAGAGCACTCTTTATTTGTCAGGCCGGAGGTGAAACCGGTGAGGCAACCGACCCGTCGTCTCTCAGACGACCGAAGACAAGTGGTGCTGGACGAGCTGGCTAAGTTGCTTGCAGCCGGGTTCATTATGGAGGTGCTGCATCCGGACTGGATATCCAATCCGGTCTTGGTGGAAAAGAAGAAAGACGAGCCAGCCGTGGTCAAGGTGTGGCGCATGTGCATTGACTTCACTAACCTCAACAAGGCGTGCCCGAAAGATCCGTTTCCATTACCTCGGATTGATCAAGTGATCGATTCCACTGCTGGTTGTGAACTGTTGTCTTTTATCGATGCGTACTCTGGTTTTCACCAGATACCACTGAACCCGAAGGATCAAATAAAGACTGCTTTTATTACCCCGTATGGGGCGTATTGCTATCGTGTCATGTGTTTTGGTCTGAGAAATGCCGGGGCAACTTATCAGAGGTGTATGCAGAAATGCCTGCACTCTCAAATGGGCAAAAATGTGCAAGTGTATGTCGATGATATCGTCATCAAAACTAAGGAGAAACGTACTCTCCTCGAGGATCTCGAGGAGACATTTGTGAATTTGAGAAATATCGGTTGAAACTTAACCCGGACAAGTGCACCTTTGGTGTCCCGGCTGGAAAGTTGCTGGATTCCTGGTGTCTAGCCGAGGTATCGAGGTTAACCCGGCCAAGATCCGAGCTATTGAGAACATGAAATTACCGAAGTGTTTGAAAGATGTGCAGAAATTCACAGGGTGCCTAGCCTCGTTGAGCCGATTTGTAGGTCGGCTGGGAGAAAAAGCCTTACCTTTGTACCAGCTCATGAAGAAAAGTACCGGGTTTACATGGACCCCGCAGGCCGACGTGGCGTTCAATGAGCTGAAAAAGATGTTGTCCACTGCCCGGTGTTGGCGTCACCATTGCACAATGAGCCGATGTTACTTTACATTGCGGCCACAAACCGAGTTGTAAGTGTGGCAGTGGTGGTGGAGCGCGAAGAAGGTGGCAGGTCGGTGCAGAGACCGGTGTATTACTTGAGCGAGGTGATCTCTACCTCGAAGCAGAATTACCCTCACTACCAGAAGATGACGTATGGTGTCTACCTGGCGGTCAAGAAGTTGAAGCATTATTTCCAGGAGCATCCCATGACGGTGGTGTGCGAAGCTCCAATCTCGGAGATCATCGGGTGCAAAGATGCAACTGGCCGAGTTGCCAAATGGGCGATTGAGGTGTCTCCATATGCACCACATTATGAGAGAAGAGATGCAATTAAATCCCAGGCGTTGCCGGACTTCTTTTGTGATTGGGCCGAGATGCAGTATGAGCCACCCAGGCCGGACTATAATTATTGGAAAATGCATTTTGATGGGTCCAAGACAAAGATCGGGCTGGGGGCTGGAATAGTCCTCACCTCGCCGAAGCGAGATCAGCTGAAATACGTGCTGCAGATTCATTTCTCAGCATCAAACAATGTGGCGGAGTATGAGGCCTTAATCCATGGCCTCAATGTGGCGAAGGAGATCGGTATCCGGCGTGTAGAGTGCTTCGGCGATTCCGACCTGGTGGTGCAACAATCTTCTGGAACTTGGGATGCTCTGGATGCCAACATGGCGTTATATCGGTTCCATGTGCAAAAGATATCCGGGTTCTTTGAAGGGTGTGATACAGGCATATACCTCGGACAGAAAAAATGCTGCGACGTGTTGTCAAAGCTCGGTTCATCTAAAGAGGCAGTACCACCTGGGTAGCCCTGAATCACTTGAGAACTCCTTCAATCAAACCTTCTCCTGAATCCGAATCTATTTTCATCCCGGGAGCAAGAGCCCGGACCTGTTCCAATGGAGGTAGACGTCGGATGCGTTGGTCGGACCCGGGGACTGTGGCAGAACTCGGGGACTGCGCACGAGACTCGGGGACTGGTCGCAGGATGGTGGAGGAAATAATGGAGGAGATTATGGTGGCCGAACCAATGGAGGTGGACGAGAACTTTTTCCTTTGCACCCAGTGCCGGAGTGGGCGGAGCAAATCATGAAGTTCATAACGGAGGGAAGCTTGCCAAGTGACACAACCGAGGCTAGGAGAATCCAAAGGAGGGCAAAGGCGTACACCATCATCAACAAGGAGCTCTATAAAAGAAGCGTAACCGAGGTGTTGCAACGGTGTGTCGAGCCAGCTGAAGGCAAGGAGATGCTTTTGGAGATCCACCAAGGAGAGTGTGGTCATTGCAGCACAAGAGCTCTGGTGGCCAAGGTGTTCGCATGGGTTCTATTGGCCCACTGCTCTTGCTGATGCAGAGGACATAGTCCGGAGATGTGAAGGATGCCAAAGGTTTGCCAAGCAAACGCATATGCCAGCCTCGGCGCTCAAAACAATTCCTATCACTTGGCCGTTTGCGGTATGGTGTTTGGATATGGTGGGAGAGTTCAAACCAGCCCGAGGTAACATGACGCACATACTGGTGATGGTGGACAATTCAAAGTGGATCGAGGTGAAACCAATCCGGAAGTTGGATGGTCATTCAGCAGTGACTTTCTTGAAGGAGATCATTCTGCGATATGGGTACCCCCATAGCATTATCTCGGACAACGGCACGAACTTTGCTGTTGGAGAATTTGCTCGGTTTTGCATGAACAAGGGAATCCGGCTGGACATAGCCTCGGTGGCACATCCGGAGTCTAATGGACAAGTGGAAAGATCAAATGCTCTAGTGTTGGCCGGCATCAAGGCTCGGCTCATTGAACCACTGCTGAAAACGCCGGGGTGTTGGATAGATGAGATACCAGCAGTACTGTGGGGTCTAAGGACCACGAAATCGATCAACTGGCTATACGCCATTTTTTATGGTCTATGGGGCAGAAGCTACTACCCACTGACATCGAATATGATGCGCCCAGAGTGGCAATGTACACTGAAGCCGAGGCAAAAGAGGCTCGGGAGGATGCAGTAGATCTGCTTGAGGAAGCTAGAGATTGGCCTCATCTCGGTCAGCAATATACCACAAGGTCTCCGACGTTATCATAGCCGGAGTGTCAACCCTCGTGTGTTTCACGAGGGAGATTTGGTGCTGAGGCTGGTGCAGCGCAAGAAAGGTCGGCACAAGTTGTCACCTCCATGGGAGGGACCGTTCATTGTGAGCCGAGCTCTGCTCAATGATTCGTACTATCTTATAGATGCGCAGGAACCAAGGGAAGATGGGCTGGACAACCCCGGATCAGAGGTCAGGCGACCATGGAATATAGCTCTACTCCGACCTTTCTACTCATGAAGGCGCAATGTATGTACCTCGGTTAATCCTTAATGAAATGTCGGCACTCCGAGGTTGAAGCTCGGGGACTGCCTCGCTCTTGTGCTTGTGTTTTATTTCTGTTTGTCATTTCGTTCATATGCCGAACTATTTTGAACCTCGTCTCAAACTTCAAGTAATGTGTGCTATGTGTAACTAATCTTGTGACTCGACTGCACGCCTAAAATGGTAGTCAAGAGCAAAGATGAAAAAACGTGGGAAACATGAAAATGGACTCGGGGACTCGGTCCAAAAATATAGTTCGGCATGTGTCGTTTACTAACCCCTGTCTTTACCTTTCGTTTATGTCGGATGATTTTGAAACACACTCGAGATTTGCTAAGTACTGTATGCTATAAACAACAATCTTGTGACTCGACTGTCGAACGCCTAAATGGTAGACAAGAGCAAAGAATGCCAGTATAGTAAACACGAAAGTGAACTCGGGGACTCGTTCCAAAAGGGTTCGGCATAAAGTTTTAGAAAAGCATGGTTCGGATAGCAAGTTAATAGTACTGGTAGCAAGCAAACTACTTAAGGTCTACATCTGCACCCGGCATACCGGGGATTTAATATTTTGTTCGAGACAAGTTCAGGCCTCGGAAGAAGGAGCCTCGGGCGCAGGAACAACTCGGGCGCAGGAACAACCTC